>VXAA01003238.1:781141-821373 GCA_013399115.1 Anseranas semipalmata
CTGGAACAGGAAAAATTCCTACTAGAAATTTGGAATTATGTTACTCCTTTTTTCTTTTTTTTTTTCTTTCTTTTTTTTTTTTTTTTTTTTTTTTAAGTATGGAGACACATGTCATTAAAATTTACCATGCTGGGGACACATGATGGCCAGAAGGCCTGGCTCACACGGCTACCTGATGTCAATGTGACATCAGTCTAAGAAAGAGATGTAAGGAAAATGCAATACAATGTACACAAACAGGACAACACACAGAAATACATGAAAAAGCCTCAGATACAGCAGGAAAGGAAATATCATTTTAGGATGGTTTCACCATCTAGCTTTAGCACTTCGTTCTCCAGTTCACTGGTAGATACACATTGTTCGACTGAGCAAATTCAGTGTGACACTCGCAGAGAAGTCGTTCATGAAAGATTGGGAGATTTTTGTCAGGTTGTATAAATGAATCAGCCAAAGTGACATTGCGTAGGAGACAGAACCATCTGAAGAAGAACAAAATAAGCTATTTCTTACAAGGTCTAGATTTCACCTTAAATTCAAATGCCAATTGGAAGTGGCATTTGAGGGTAATGGACTTTGTGAGAAGTTAAATGAAAAAGCACAGGCAGGATAAATAATCTGAAAGTGCCTGTGTTGTCAATATGGCAACAGTAAAAGCAGACGGCTGTGAGATGCAGCAGGATAGCACTAGGTGCGGAGCGGTTAAGGGGCTCTTTTTAAAGGCAAGTTTGAGTCACACTGCAAGTGTCTGCTAAAAGATGACCCTAGCTAAACTTATTCTGCAGTGCTGGAAAAGCTAAAACAGATCAGGTTTGACGTAACCACAGTGTGTTCCTCTGTGGCTACTGGATAAGTAACCGGGTTGCCTTAACCCTGCTGGCAGGGTGGGTGTCTGATCTAGGGTGAAACCGCGAGATTACTCATCTGTGGTGCACAGCCCTCACACTAGAGAGGTACTAGGAGACCAAGGTTGTGATTTATTCCCTCTGAGCCCATTTCTTGTGCCTGCCCTTTTCTGCAAGAATGGATTCCACTTAATTGGACAAACTGAGACTGAACCTCTCCAACCTCTGAGTCCCTTCAGCTCTGTAGGCTTACACCGACGGGAACATAAGATGCCCTTTGCAAACAGCAGGTAGTTCACACCACGTGTAATGATATCCTGGGAGTCAGGAGATCAGATTTTGCTACTGTCTCTAAGACACCTGCCGAGTCTTTCAGCCTAGCCCCACTGCTTCCCAGTTTCCCACAGGGACGATGCAAACAGACTCCTCCTGTTGTGAGCTCTGTGGAAGAAACACCGCTCACTCGACAGGGACAGGACGAGCGCAAGGTTGCTCTGCTCCTCCAGAACTCACCAAATGGCTCCACCTCTGCCCAAGCATTTTGCTCAGAAGTGAGTTTCACTGTGCAGAAGCAAGAGTGGTCTTAATGCTTAACCTGGTTCTTTCTGTGAACATCCAATTCTATGAAAGGGGAAAAATATAGTTTGAAAATATATTTATTTCAAATTGTTCTGAAGAGCTCTGTTGTCGATAGGAAGATACCACTCCTGATGGTATTCGGTGACCACCTAATCTCCCTGCTATCATCTCAATATCTCCCTAATACTTGTTTAAACAGATCTGAAATTACGGGTAGCCCTCATAAAGAAGAGGATGCTGTCCCTGTTCCACCTGGGTAAATAAGCACTTGCAGAAGAGGAGAAAGGAGTGCAGAGAGATCCCCCATAGTTCAGCCTGAATTAACCACAGGTAGCATCTGAGCACATTTCTTATTGTGCTTCTGTTGCAGCTCCACCTCTGTTCAGCTTCATTTCTTTCTTTCATTGCCTGGGTGCCTTATGTTTTGTCTGCATTCACTCACTCAGCATCCCCACTTGGTCTGTGCAATTTAGTTTCAGAAAGTCTCCAGAGTGCCTGCTGTGAGGTGGTCCTTGGTATTTCATTTTCTTCTTGATTTGTAGTTTGCGTATCACTGCTGAAAACTGCATCATGTAGTCCATGTCTCTCCAGGCTATCCAGGCTGGATTTCCAAAGCTATTCAGGCACCTTGAAGGAGCAGAGCAAGCACAGGGCTTCCCAGAAGTGCAGGCAAAGCTGAATGCTGCCACCCCAAGGCTGAAGACACTGGTGGTCCCAAAGAGACTGTGCTATCCTCTAACGGGGAGGAAAACCTGTGAAGGGGTAGGAAAGTATCTCAACCCTCATCTTGTTGATAGGACAGCCTCCAGAAACTTTGCTTCCAAAACCAAGAGGGCAAGGCAGATCCAAATTCAGCCTGAGGCTGGGCTCACTGGCAGCAGGGCTGCGCCTCCCTGCTATGGGCCTGAAGAGCTCGCACAGCCTCAGCTCACTGGCTCCGTCAGAGAGCACGTTTGAGGGATTATTCCTTCACTACTGTTTTTTTGCCTCCTCTTCTTCAAATGGCAGCAAAGTGCCAGGCCTGAGGAGGGAATTAAGCATCTAACATGCTTATGTGCTCTGGAAAATCTGGCTCTTCATTTCCTGCCTTGGGTCCCCCATTTGCTTCCCGCATTAACAAGAGTTCTCAAGTATCTCAGATTTTCTTTTTTTTTCTACAGCAATACCACACCTTTTCCTCATTTCATTCTTTACCATAGCTTTAAAGCACTAAGAACTGTTATGAAGGCATCACGTCTTGGGAACTCATTTGTCCTTATGAGGGAGGCCTCCAGCCTCTGGAGAGACACCTTTCCTCTGGCAAGAAGAGGCACCTTGCACAGAGTGGGTCAGACCCCGCACAGACGTAAACTGGTGGAGCTGCCAGCAGGCCTGCAGTGATCAGCATCGGCTGGGGGATCTGACCCAGCATTTGCAAAGCTGAATGCAAACGCAGATGCTGAATACTGCTATCTTTGCCTCAGCAGCACTCTTCAGAGCTCCTGACATCCAGAGCTCAGCCATATGAGTGGTCCCTTGAGCCAACAGGAGAGTTTAAATCCATAATCTCCTGTATTAAAGCCTCTACTGTAGAAACATTTGTCCTCTAACAGCTACTTATGAGAAGAGCAAAAGCTTTTTCACCTACTTGTTACTTTCCTAACGTTAGTAGGAGGTATTCATCTTGCCCTAGCTTTCTGTCAGGTATGAAATGAGAATGTGCATAGTGTCTTTTTCTTGAGGTAAATTACCTACATCCTTCAATAAAAACAACTACAAAGGACCCTCTCAGTCAGTCCCTGGCAATCACAAGAACAGGAATCTAAAAATTCCACTTTAGCTTGCCCCCACAACATACATTGCCCTGAATTAAGATTAAATTCTTCATATACCAAGGCCAAGAGCTATTTAAACTACAGCATGCCAAGGGAAGACAGCAGGGAAGACTGCGTCCACATTTACTCTGTTTTGTTGACTACCTATAGAAGAAAATTGATGTCACCCCACTAAAGCATCGGGCTGTCTCTTTCTGCAGGTAGAAAATTTACTATTCTGTATGTAGGTGCATATCCACTGAAACAATTCCTTGTTCAAGCAATGCAAAGACTCAATGCAAAGACCACGCTTTCCTTCTCTACACACTGTCAGGAATCGACTCAAATGGGAAAGAAACTGGCTGTGAGTATGGAACTCATGATACTGGCTTCTACCAAGGCTAAGTTCTTGCTACAAGGGAATGGCATAAGTACACAAACAAGGCTGACAGTTTCCTCTGGCTAGGTATGTGGGCTGCGTGTTGTTCCCAGGGTTGGAGAGGCAACATTCTCACAAAACTGTTTCCAGTTGATCAAATCACTGTTACAAACCAGATTCTAGGATCAGCCCTGAGCTGAGTGGATTTTAACAAGAGGATTCATTCCCCTTCCTTGCCTAGAAATCCATCTGTCTCCTTGGGAAGAAAGAGGAATGTCTGCTTGAAATGCACCAGAAATCCTTCGTGACAAGTCAACTGATGCCAGGCTGTCGGTGCCAGGCTCTGGATTGATCTGTTTTCACAACAGCAACACCAAGTCACCTCAGCTGAAAACTTTTCCAAAACTTGGCACAGACAGATGCTGCTGTTGATCTAGAGAAACAGTTCCTGACCTCCCAGAGCAGACTACAAAGCTGTTTTCCAGAATTTCACAATATTTACTAAGGCACATTTGCTTTTGTTTTATAAAGAAAAATGCTTCTTGTCCTCTAGGCAGCACAGAAAGAAAACCTGTCAAACATAAATAGCTGCAGTAGTTGTCCAAAGAACTCCTGATTCCTATTTTCATCTCACTGTGTGACTTTGGGCAAATCACGATGTCTCTGCATGGCACCAGTTTAGCAAAACACGAAAGCATGTGCTTATGTCCCGTGGTGCTTTAGTGCTTAGCTGAATCAGAGCCAGTCTGCTCCAGTTTCCCCTCTCATAACATGAGGACAATGATGCCACCTCTCTGTACAAAATTCCTTCGGACTTACAGATTAATTTTTCCCTAAGGAGAAAACATTCATGTTAGTCTAGCTCCAGCTGTGACTACTTCAAAGGAAAATGCACAGCTCCAGAAATATTTCTGCATGTCATCATAGCTTGACTGCAGGCCCAATTCTGTGAAAGAGCTCAGAAGAGACACCTGCAAGATTGACAAGAGCAATACCAGGTCCTAAAAGCCATCTAATGGGACCAATCCTGGTTCATGAGTGCAAATCAGAACTATATTAACAGAATAGCCAGTTCTTCTCATAGGAAGGAGCAATATAAAGTTAGCATTCCTGTAAGTCACTGGGCACTAATACGCTGGTCAAAACACCTGAGTCTGTACCCCTACTACACGGAGCTGCATTCAGGATTTGAGCTCCAACTAGTCGCAGCAGAGCACAAGCCAGCTCTTGAAAAAGTGCCATCAGGCAGACCCGAGATGTGCACTCCCTGGAAGAGTAAGCTCTTCTTTGCCCGTGATTAGGGGAAAACTGTGGAATGGATGCCTTCCCATTAACCTATTAACCAAATATCCCCAGGTGTCCCTTTTGATTTCTTGCTTGTTTGCCAAAATAAACCCCCAAAACAAACCATGGAGTTTGTTTCTTCTACCCACATAGAGTTAACTTCAGCCTCATTCTGCATTAAATCATGCAGCATATGGAGTTACAATTCCAAGCCATCTGGATTATCATTAGCCATCAGGTGTTGTGCTCATTACACCTGTTATAAAGAAAAAGGATAATTAAATGGGGGGGGGAATACATTCCACTCACAGCACTGCTGCATTTTATCAATACCTTCCTGTCCCTTTTGGCTATACGATCAAAGTACTTTTTTTTGCAATATGCAAAATAAAAGCCATTTGCATGAGGCGGAAGTAAAGACGAGTGAACCTTCTTAGCCTGAGCAGATGTTTTTCATTAGAAAATAATTTGTCAAAAGGTAGAGAGACTCATACTAGTAATTTTCAGAACAGATTCCTTTTACTTTGGAAGGTAACTAGACTCAGTTTAATTGCAAAGGGGCTGCATGGTCCCCAGAATAAGGAAAGAAACAGAAATGGAAATCTGCACTATTTGCTTAATCAAAATCTTTCCCGAAGAGCTTGTGTCCTATTCTCCCTGGGACAATTGTTGATTCCTGATTTAACCTCATCTACTCAGTATCTAACAGTTGAGCATACTAGAGAGAAACTACAAGAGAACTTTACAAAAAAAAAAAGTGGCTATTAATCCTAGAGAAGACGCAGTACATTTTAAGGAGGAGTGGAGACTACACTGGGCCAAACAGAACAAGGGTGGGACCAGGCTGGTCCTCTGCTTCAGCTTCCCCTTTGGTGTAATTAGGCTGTGAGTCACTCAGAGGAAACCGGGGACTCTTCCAGGCAGCATCTGAGATAATAAAACTCCATCCTCCATTAGGCTTTCTCAGCAATGGCAAAATCCAAGTATTAATAATGGATCCGGCACAATTAACATCTGGCAGACAGCAGCAAAACCACCGTGAGGGAATCTGGAATCTAAAACTATGTTTCAGAGCTGAGCCCTGTGGAGATGATTACATTCGTCTGTACCATGCAAACACCTCACATAACTTTGGTGACATAAGCCCCTCCATCAAGAAACGCTGGCATTGGGTATCTGCAGGCACACACAAATGTGTGGGCACACATTTGTTTATCTGTGCATACCAAGCTGTAAATATGTACAAACACATATGCACGTGTGTATATGGCTCCTCTCTTCCCAAAGGAGTAATTATGCTCCAGTGTAAGCACTCTGTGCATTTGCACATGGGAGTATCCTATATAACATAGGTGTCCTTGCAGTCATGAAAACCCTCTGTGTACATGTAAGCATGCTATGCATGCATACAGGAATGCTGTGCATGAAACCCTGTGCGCAGAAGCACGCTGCAGGAGTCTGTATTCCCTTCCTCCAAGCTGTGCTTGTGTTGAGGGGTGCCCATGTACCTTCTCTCCTCCCTTTGTTGCAAGGCTTTGTTCTGGTGAAGTTTAATAAAGAATAAATCATGCAGATAACACAATCGGCTGTGTTTCTAGAGCTCCTGTTCCATGCTGCATCACAACAGAGCCAGGGCAGGGGCTGGTTTTTCTTTTCCCTGTGCAGCTACTTATGAATCAAATGCCTACAAAAAGAGCCAACCCAAATAAATGAGCACTCTGACTTGGAGTCAAGGAACTAGGCATTGATGGAAAGGACTAAGACTGAGGCAACTGCCGGAGAGTCCCAGGCTGTGCTGCTTGCGCACACTGAGGCTGCTTATTTCCTGAAGCCAAAGACTCATTTGTGTGACCTGCATCCATAACAAGCCTGTGAGAAAAACAAGTCCCCACCAATTCTTGGCTTAAGCTGTCAAAGGTTCAGTGCATAAACTCTGAACTGCAAGGGATGATCCCTCCTTCTTCACTCCTAAAATCCTGAGTTTTTACCTTCCCCAGAAGAGTGAATTCGGCTCAGTAACGCTAGGTTGCTTTTCAAGTAACAAATCTTACCTCCTGAGGGCCTCGAGGGAATTTCTGCCTACGCCAGCAGCAACAGCAGATCTCCCACTGACTTCCAGGAGCCAGGATTTCACTTCACAACACCTTCAGGACATTTTTGCAATGCAAAATAAAGCACATCACTTGTGCTGATAGAGACATGAAAAATAGCATCCGTGGTATGGTTACAGTCCTATCCTGTGCACATGCTTCATCAGCCTGTAGCTATCCCCATGGAAAAGGAGCATAATCCAAGCTACTAGGAGGCTCTACCATGGGATGAGCTTGTTCACCTGTAAGTTGGTCTAGTTATATCAGCACACAAACAAAAGCGCACTCTTAACATCTAGTCACTACTGCTCAGCTCAAAGAAAGTCATTACCCTTATCATCATTCTGCAGATGAGGAAACCAAGGTGTGTTGTCTGTGACCCTGTTACAAGCAACTTTTCCTTCCCGTGTGACACAACATGGTGCTGAGGGAGAACAGAGCATGGCATGGCATTCACCTAAGTCATTTGGTATGGCTGCACTTGTAACTGCCACCATTGCAAAGGTAACAAAAAATTACATCTGTAATTTCAATGGCACTGTTTTGTTCAAGAAGATGGTTTTTCAGTAAGAGTAGGTAAATATATTTGTGAGATCCTTGCTGACAAAAGTAATTCATAATATTAAGGACAAAAAAGCACTGCTTGGACTTTCAGTGAAATATTCAAATTTACAATGAAACTTTACATCAAAACATACTGCATCAGCTGTGTATTGTTAAAGTTTTGTGGTTTGTTTTTTTTTTCTCCCCTTTAATTTTCAAAGGTTTTATCTTACAGTTTCAGAGATGTCTTCTGTTTTCCTATATTGCTTTCTGAAGACAGAGATATAGTTCAGGGCTGGATATTTACTTTAAAGGTGCAGGTTCTATTTCAATAGTGTTTTCATTTCAAAATGAAAATGTGTGTTAAAAAAAGAGATTTGAATTTTACAAAGCAAAGAGGAAACAGGTGATTATGGAAAATAATGAAAAATAAACCTTTATGCATTTGCTGAATCTCCCCAAATCTGTAACAATACCCTGCAAACCAGCATTTGGCTGCTTAAATCAACCCATGAAGATTTTGCAGATCTGCAGAAGTGGAGCAGAAATCTCAAGAGAAGATGCTTCCTTATTAACATTTCTGTTTCCAAGTCTGGCTTGATGCAAGAACAGAATTGCATAAAGATGGGGGGGGTCCCTGAACATTTCCCACCACTGCTAAAGTTCCACTTCAATCTGTACCCAGATCTAAATTTCAAACTTCCCAAAAATCTGAGGTATTTTAATCACCTCATTATATATTTAACTTTTCTGCCATTTGTGATAAAAACCACCAGAACCTTGCTTATAATGTCTAGGGGGCCCTCTTGGAAATGAACACAAAGCATCTAGATCTCATAAAGAGTTTTAGTCTCATCTCAGCTCTGGGAATATGAAATAACTCCTCTTATCCTGTCTTAGCATACAATCCTTTCTCTCTTCATGAAGACTCCTGAGCCCAATTAGGGAAATAAATAAACGAGCTTTTATCACGAGAAGAAGGCGGCTGCTACCAGGGTTGATACCTGGTCACATCCTGAGCTCAGCCAGCCATCCCCATGCTGTCAGTCAGCACGGCCTGACACCGGGAGGAGGTCACATCAGCTCCCCTACCGGGGCTGGATCGGAGGCTGCTCCGCTACGTGGGGTGCTCCTTGCCAGTGCTGGGGCCAAACAGATGCTTGCCCTGTTTGCATGTCCATAAGCCAGGGATTTTCTCTTGCATATAAATCTACAAATACAAAAAAATACACACACACACACATATATAGACATATATACAGAAGCACGGTAGGTCCTAGACATAGACCAACAACATTTTTCTCAAAATCACTTTTGCACCTGTAGCCTCCCTGTTTCTAAATGTCCCTCCCCTGCTTCCTATTTGCTTCCTATTGCTGTGACTGCCTTCCTGTCCCAATCCAGTTCCTTCTGTCCCAGTAACTGTACTTTCTCTGATTTTTGTGGGGATAGTCAATGGTTATGGATTATCTGTGGACTAATTTACAAGAAATATAGTTTGAAAGAACTGGGAGTCGGCTGAGTTTGAGCCATCAAGTTCTGATCTCTTTTACCCCCACCAGCTACGTGATTTGCAGATTGCTGCACACATATCATGCAGTGTAGAATTTTGGGGACTTTGGCTTTTTTGTCGGAATCCATAGTCAAACAACTAAATCCTACTGAAATTAAATGCATGCTGGCACCCAAGTTCCTCAGACATCTTTGAGATGATCCTTAGTGCTTAGGAGTGAGAAAGGTGTAAGACAGCCTCAGTCTCACCAACAGCAGGATACGGAGTGCTGTTTCCACAACTAACGCTTTACACCTCGCTGTTCCAAGAAAAAAAGCACTGTTCACAGATGTTATTTCTGCACACCCACATTTCTTTCAAACTCTTGCAATACTTTTCTCAGCCCTTTTTGATCTGCCTACCCTGGTGCTGGAATCCACACTGGTTGCCAGTGACATTTCTTATTGATTTTTAAAAAGCTTCTGCTTGCCTACGCTATAGTGCTGTAATAGTCTAGCTCTGGAACTTCTTTATCATTTACTTTCTTTTTATGTTCCCAGGCTGTTTCTGAGGTACATCCTTCTAATTTATAAGTTTGTCCTACAAAAAATAAAATAAAATAAAATTGGAAACATTTGTAGCTAGAGCTGTCAGTATTTATGCCTCACAGTTGGCAGAATCTCCTTCCGATTGCTATTCAATGGTTCGAATCTCTTCAGAGATGCGTAACAGAATTTCATTTTTAATCAGGTTGGGACTGCAAAGCATCCTACGACATCACTGGCCAAGTGCCCCCAGAGAAGTATTTATGTTGTTGTAACACCATAATCATCCATCAAACACTAGATGTTAATAACAGCATTTAATTTGAAAATGGCATTTTGCTTTTATGTTATTTCTATGTGCTTTATGGAAGCAGGAAAAGCTAATTATCTACATTTAAGAGAGGCAGAAACAGAGGACATGCTGCAGAGCAGGGATTCAAGCCTCATTCTAATCTTTGTTCACTGTCTGGCCCAGTGAACCATACCTACTTCTTCAGACAGACAAAAGAGACACCAAATGGCACATAGTACTTGTGAAGTCTAGCCCCAGCTCTGCCACCGCGAGCTTCAGCAAGTCACGGCACCTCAGCATTTCCTGATTAAAGTGGGCAGCAGTCAAGGGAGGGGGTACAAGCAGCACCTTTTTGGTACGGAATTAAACACTGCACCTACTGTGTTCATGTCAACTCCAATACAGTCTTTAAGCACAATCCTTAAAGCACATTTCTTTTATTTGTTCTCCCTCTAGCTTTTCTACATGAACAGTGTCAATACGTGTCCAGATTTCTCCCTTCTCATCTCCAGTATTGGGCTTTCATGGTGAGATCCTACAGTGGTTTTGGAGAGGGTAAAGAATTCTCCTCTCCCTCGTTTTCTGTAGTGCTGTAATACTCAGACACACCAAAAAAAAAAAAAAAAAAAAAAGAAAGAAAGAAAAAAACAAGGAAGGACAAGAAAATGGCTATCTGGCATTGATAGCAGTGGGGTACCAGCACCCCAGGCCAGGCGCTTGCCTGCACAGAACACTTCCCTTCCATGTTAGGAAGTGCATCCCAAGTCAGGCTGTCCGCTGACATGGCATCTCCAGCTCCTGCGGCCCACGGCCACCCCTGCAGCCGGCCCTGCCTTCACACACTGTCACGTCGCCCTTTTCTCTGCGCTCCCCTGCAAGCCTCTGCCATACAAGGGAGCAATAACGAAAGCTGTGTAAGGAAATGCAGCAAATCTCTGCACTCCAGGGACAAGGAAAAGAGTCATCTATCAAACTCGAATTCCTTGAGCAGGCTTGGAAAAAATTAATAGCATAAAACCTGTAAATTCACTTGGGCACTTCTGCTACAGAGTCAAACAGTGACTGTACGTGTCAACTCCTGATTGAACAAACCCACTGGAGCCCTGCAGAGGTCTCAGCTAACAGCCTGCTTCTGGCAAAGGAGAGAAACAGAATGAAATAGGCAGATACAGAGAGATGAAGCCTCCCGTTCCATTTAAATTCTCAGTGAAGTTGGGAATCACATTGCATTTCACATGGAAAGTGATGTATCTTGCAGTAAACTGCCAGTGGAGGCTGACATCTTCAGCTCCAGGGTGGGTCTCTGCCTGAAGAAAAGCCTCCGTGTTCTGTAAAAGGGCAAGGAGGGCTGACTTCAGATGTCTACAAGTCAGATTTCTAACTCATCTACTCGCTCTATGCCCCTTTTAGAGTCAGAGCAGAGCAAAGCCAATTGTCTCTTCCCAAAACAGGCTGCTAAGACAAGTCCAGGAATCACCCTTGATGGCTTTGTTTCTTTCCACTGAATATAAAAAGGTCAGGAGAGAGTGGTTCGTGGCTTTTGTCTTTTAGATGCCATAGCACAGTAAGATGTACTCCACCTTAAAACTGACCACTGCCTTCCAGCCTGGAAAGTCTGTACACCATTGGCACATGTATGCTATCAAACTGGTTCCCTTTGAGTTTTGCTCCAGGGCTCCAGTCTTCCACTCTAAGCAGATGTTCAGTTCCTGAGACCAGTGTAGAACAGACCAAACCTTTACATAGGCGAGGGAAGCAGGACACGGAACTCAGGACAGCAAGCTTCAGGGGCTATACCCTGGGGCTGCCACAGATACACCAGTCTGGGTGCAAGGACCCGAGCTTGCTCTTTCACATGGATAGCAAGAGCAGTCATAGGGTGAAAGAAGAGGAGTGAGGCTGTATTTTCAGAGCAGGAAGATGCTCCTTCCAGACTTATTCTTAAGTGCCAACATCCATTTAGCAGGCAGGAGTGCCGAATCTCATTGAAGGTGTGACAGGCTGCTGGGCTGTCAGCTCTTCTCCATTCTCCCACTTGATTCACTCTCCAACCCACTGGGAATCTTGCCTTTAATTGCATCAGTACTAACACGAGGCCATGGTGTACCCTTCAAATTCATCTCATCTGTAACCCTGCATCAGCTGACTGCAGCGTGTGTGCTGGATTTAATCACCCAGTGCACATAGGCTACTCCAGGATGGCCATCATGAATCCAGATCCCTGCAGATATCTGAATGAAGCACTGCAAGCTGCCAGCACCAGGGCATCACCTTTGCCACCACCCTTGCATCTGCTCAGCAACGCAGCAGCTCAGGCACTTCTGGAGTACAGTAGTTAAAAACAAAGAAAACTCAACAGTGTTAGGAGAGAAAAGGATGTTTACATCCCTCAGAAATGCTGAAATTTCATAAACTGACCCATGCTAGAAGTGGAGTGAAATCTGAACTTATGGAAGTTTCTGTCAAAAAGGAGTACACTTGCCTTTATGGACTAGGACAGCTGCATGGCAAAGAGAGACGGGAATGGAAGAGGTAACCAATATTGACACACATAAAATCAGACTGGACCCAGCTCTAAGAGAGCCTTCCAGTGCAGCTTTCTCTAAAACTCACAGGTTGCCATGGAAAACACTGATTTCAACTGACCACAACGAAGGAAACTTCCTTCTAACACTGATGCTTCCTCTCCAACTCCAAACCTTCCTAAGTTGATTTTGCATCAAAAGAGAGGAGGAAGGGATTAGCTGTCATCCAGAGGAATGGGGGCACCCAAGGTTTTTTGTAGTTGCAGCAGCAGGAGACAGCAAAGCTGGATTAAAAAATCTTGGCAATTTTTATTGTAGCTTCTTTAGATATAAATAAAAAGTAGCATCTCAACAAAAGAGAGCTGCTAAGACTGCTACTTGACTGCATGGTGTGAACTGCCTCCTAAGAAAATCTGCTCTAAGACAGTTGTGCTATTACAATAAGTACCAAAATTAAGGAGGTCAAGTCATTTAGCAGAACCTGACAGGGAGATCTAATAAAGGATCACTATTTTCTAAAGTCATTTGTATGCACACATTTGGGAAGAGTGCAAAGGCAGGGTGTGCATACACGTGGATGGTCAGCTATGGCTGGGTTTCAATGTGCACCTGTATACTCAGGGTCACTGAAAAACAGGAATGATCTGCGTTACAAAGTTAAACCTCCTGTCCCAGGGGAGCATGAGCTCCACATCTCATTCCTGCCAGGTATTTGTTTAACCTGCAGACTTCACTCCCTTGCCTTTTGTAGAAGAGGCAATAAAAGCCCTGGAAAAAGCTCGCCTTACTTTTCACTTGGATCTTCCTTGTTGCAAACTGTGCCTGTGATTTCTTATCTGCAGCGGATGTGAAGAAGGCGTCATTCCCCTTCTTGCAGCCACTTTTGGTGCATTAAGACTATTATCACTTAGTTTTCTCTTCCCAAAGCTACACAATCCAATTATTTCTCTCTACTCTGTCAGCCACAGTTTTCCGGACCTCTTGATCATTTATCCGTCTCCTCTGCAGTTTCCTCAGTTAATTGGCCTCCATCACTCTCAAAGTTCAGCGTCCCAAACTGGGGACAAAGTCTCCCAGTGCTCTATAGAGTAGACAGCTGACTCCACATGTCTTGCAAGCTGCACTCCAGTTTACGCTGCTGGTAGAAGTCTTCAAAGAGTGGTCGCTGCATTTGGCCTGGGTTGGTGTCTACCAACCAGTTGCAAACCCAGCTTCAGTGAATTTGAATCAACCAGAAATTGCACCGGATCAGGATTTCTGACAAGTCTTAGAGGAGACTTCACATAAGCTGCAGCTGCACTGCACTGAACATTGTCAAACACATCTCAGGGAACATCTTTTTGCCCAAAGTCTAAATCTGGTGCTCCAAGCACAGCATCTCTGAGGCAAGATCTTAATTTTGGGATTCCTCCACTGGCCACATTCCCCTACTGCAGCAGCTCGCCCAACTTCTATCCATGCTGAGGCAACCACTTCCCTTCCCCAAGAAAAAACACAAATCCGGAGGGAAGCATCTAAATACTGAGACCTGGCCCACAGGATGGCTTTTAGTTCACACTGCACCAAGTTAAGTATTGAATTAGAGAAAAAAAACCAAATATGTGAGCTTGCCTAAGGTCACTCAACAGACAAATGACACTAGAGCGGAGGCCTCAGTGTCACTGTGTTGCCCATAAAATACAAATCCAGGTAGTTTATCAACTGAGAAAGAACAGAAACTGTTTCAGTGACTTCAAACTGAGTCACTAAAATGTATAGTTGTTGCCAAACAAAATGCCCCTAAGGTGTTTTTGCTCACTTCAGAGCAGCAGTGGAAAGGCTAGGGGAATGGATGAGCCATGTTAATCAGCAGGGCTTTCCCATCTTCACTTGTCTCTGACCCCCAGCTGATGAAAACAGAGGACATTTCAACACCGAAACTTACAGCCCTACTTTGTTCAAATAATGGCTCTGCTTAGCATTCAAGCCCTTGCTAAGAGATAGTGTTTATTTTATTTTAGAGTTTAATTGAATCCCCAGAAGGCTGTCCCTAGGCAAACTCATTTGAGAGCAAGACTCTAAAAATAGTAAGTGTTGGGACACATTTGGGACAAGCGTTAAAAGAAGGTGACTTTCCAGAGCTACAAAGCCTTACCTCAGACCCATCCCAAGCATAAAGTTCTGCCCACTCTCCATGAGTCAGTCCTCCGGTAAAGTCAGAACTCCTTGCTTGCCTCTATTCATGCTTTTAACAGAGGGTCATGGTCTGATTTTGTCCCAGCTTCTATTAGCTTCACATTGTTAATATTACCAAACTTGGGAGAATCAGTTCTGATTTAAATCACCAGAAAAGCAGGATTCAGTCTCCCACAGTGCTGGTCATCAGCAAGATCATTCCATCTGGGTTAACCTGACCAGGAAGCACTGTCTGGCTGGAGATCTCGTGCTCTTAGCAGAAATGGAAATGCCCAGCCAGCTAAGATTCACCAAAAGCCCATGGCAGTTTCTTCCCAAGTTAGTTTCCAGCAGATTCCTGGTCAAATCCTAAATAGGGTCGTTAAATATGCTCCAGGCAGAGACTCCCTAGCACAGGTTGAAATGTGTTCTGGCCCCTGTGTGAACACTCTCATTTGGGATTTAAGCACTTCATTCAATCCACACCCCATCACTCAAGCCTGCAAATAAGCACACCCATACTCTTCAATTTACGGAAGACAAACCCTGCTTCCAGTTCTTTGGCCGACCTGCTACGAGTGCCCTGGAGGTCACGCTACAGAGGTGACCCCCAAACCAACACGGGTTTCAGGTGGGAATTGCGACTGTTTGCTACGTGAACTCCCAAGGACCCCAATCCCCCTCAGGCACACAAGGTGCTCCAGATTCCACGTCAGAGAGCTCAGCCAAGGAATTTCAGCCTCCTCCTGCAATGATCACACAGAGTTAATTCCTGCCACGTTCTGGACCTGGCAAGGGCCGCGGGGGCTTTTTCACGCCAAGTGCCAGTCACTGCTATTGTAACTAACTAGCTAATGGCCTGGCAGGATGCCGTGAGCAGACCCGGGGTTAATGAAGACTTCCATCAAACACCCTTTGCATGGGTGAAGGTGACAGCGAGATTTAACGCACTGTATTTGTTTGGAGGGGGCTGGCGATAATTAAAAATTAAATGGACTTTCTCCATTATGCATTCATTATTGACAGTTCTATATTAACTGGGGATTTCAATTAATAGTTCTTCTTTGCTAGTCCAACTTTTCTAGCAGCTAAAGTTCTCACCAGAGCTAATTGCTAACGCCCCTTTTATCCTCCATCTCCATGTACTTCTAATCTGTAGCAGGAATCCAGGCAATTCAGGGGATGCTCTTACTTAGAAACACTGCAGAAAAGCAGCAGAATGCTTCAAAGAAATTGTTCTCATCTCTGTCCCAGTCTAGCTTTCTGTTCATTAACAGTAAAGAGAAAAAAAAAAACACCACAACAGCCACAGGACAAAATGCTGACACAACTCTTTCACAGAACCTCATGCACATGCTTACACAGTTCAGCTCATTCTTTTACCTGATAGCTTAACACTGCTTTTGAGCTTTACTGATCAAGTTACTATTACTGTTAACATTATTTATAGATGCAGCCTTGTTGTGAATCAGAGAAGCATGTGGCGACCCTGCTGTATTTCACAAATGCTTACTGTTTTTTTATTCAAGAAAAAAAAAAAAAATATTCAGGGAAGCCCCAGAAATAAACATTTCCCATTTTTAACTTTTTTCTTTTTTTGAGAATTTTGAGAAGAAAAACCACACAGTACTGGAAAAAATGTTTTGTTCTGCATTAAACAGAAGTTTTGAGAGAGTAGAAATCTCCTCTCTCCTTTCACCAGAACCAACAGTAAACGCCAAATATCCATTTTTCATGCCACAGATGGCTTTGACCCTGGGGCCGTTCTGCTTGGATTGTCCATGAAGACAGCTCACTCCCCACTTACACTCCTTGTATGCTGGGGGCCAGGGAAGACCCTCAGATCCAAGTCAAGGGGGGTGTCAACGGCACACCTGTCTGCTGTCTGACAGTGGATGGCAGAGACCACTCTTCTTTGAACACTACAGCAGGTTAAGGGGGTCTGGCCAAGAACCTTTAGAAAGAATCCCACCCTGCCCTATCAGCAAGTGTCACCTAGATAAAACTATCTCCATTTGTTCTACGACCAATTTCTCAACCACCCTTGCTAAATGCCATGCTCCATGGTGGCAGGAAACAGAAAATACTGCATGACCAAGGGCTTATCTCAGCCAGCACCCTCTCTCTAAAACTGGACTTAAAAAAGGAAAATCAAGAGCAGGGCAAGCAGATACGATGCCCTTCCTACTAATCTCCCAACCTCCATGCTTTTACAGCTGTTTTTTTTTTTTTTCTGAATCTTGCAATTTTTGTAATTTCTAAATACCTGCTATGGCATTTTGCATTTATTAGCCCTCAGTGGGGCTCTCCAGGTAACCTCGCCAACCCATAAAACAATCCATGTATGAGAAAAGCGATTGCTGAATACTGCCACAATGAGCTAACAGACCCGGGCAACTGTTTGCACTCCTCTTTCTGAAGATACTTGTGACACAGTGAGAACACAGGCACCCATCTGAACATTGGCATTGTGACTTCCCCTAATGGGAAGCAAACCGGGAGTCACCTCTGTCTCTCCCCCCAACAGGAACTGGCAGCGTGCACTGGCACCGTCCTGGGCTACCTGGGCTGTGGTTTGCAGCAAAGAGCATCCTGACCTCAGCCACAAGCATCACGGACACTCAGTGAAGGCCCCACATTGGGTGGGGCTACAGCTCTGGAGGGGAACGTGCCCTCTTCATTTTCCATGGCAGCAACTGGCAACTCTCCAAAGCCTGCAAGCCGGCACTGCTCAGGTTTATTTTTTCTCCACACGTGTAACTCCTGCTAAATTACAATAATAATACAAAACATTTGTAAAGTGTCCTTCATGAAATGGTCCCAAGGAGATTTCTTATTCAGGCATAATTAAACAAGCAGTGAACACAACCCTTTTCCAATCAGCATAACAGCAGAAGCAGATGGGGCTTTTCCCAGTATCAAATCAGTATCGGATTGCACACTGACCTCAGGTTGGAGATGCAGCGAAGCTGCAGAGAGAAAGGAAAAGCAGAACCGGAGGCAGCGGAGAAAAGTTCATGGACTGCTTTTCTCTGCTGACCTCAATCTCCTGGAAAAAGGCCTTGAGGTCAGTCCAGCACCCAGGAAACATCACCCAAAACAGAGAAATATGGAGAACAGAGGCCATTAGAGACAGCAAAGGGCAGAGGAAAAAAGAAAGAGAGCAGAGAAGGGATGGAGGAAAATACCACTGCAAGGAACAGCCCTTCTCCTTTGACCACATATAGCCTTGCTCCGTGGTCACTGCGGCACTAGCACAGACAGACACAAACTATCTTTAATCTGCCTTTAGCTCACCTTTACCTCTAACCTAGCTTTAATTCACAAGCCAACAGTAAGGGACTTGCTTCATCATGGATTTACCATTGCTGCTGATCCAGCTCATCGCAGGGCCTCAGGTGGCTCAGAGAGGCTGCCATGCCACAGGGCTATTCACCGCCTGAGTAACAGTGAGCTCAAGTACTCCAAATCCTACAGCTAAACCTCTGATTGCACACACGGGGACATCTCATGTTTGTTCAGAACATGGCATGCAGGAGCTACGGTCTTGGTCTGCTTTCCGAGGCAAACCAGAGGGGTCCACAGGCAGCATCTTGCCCCCAAAAAAGGCAAAGGCTGTGGGACAGGTGCCCGAACACTGGGACAACATAGAAACATTCACAGAAATGGAGACAGAGTCGCAGGCCTGAGGTTTTGAGAGGTTTTTAATTCTTCCAGTGAGTGGGAGGGTTGGTCTGTGTTGCTGTTGACACAAGGAGTGGGAAGAAAGGCTATTTACACCTTCTACTTAAGGTCATACGTGACTTCAGTCTCCAGCAGTGACATTTCAGTGCTCAAACTTGTTCTGCCCACAGAAGGTGACTCAGGGAGTGAACTCAAACGTCTTGCTCAGTGTAAACAAATCAAGTGAGTTGGGCTGATGCGGGATCCCAAACATCCCCGCAGAGCACGCAGTAACACGGGTGTTTCAGGAACAAGGATGAGAGAAGAGAGACGGGGCAGGATCTCATTCACGCACAGATGTCATGGCTGAAAGAACAGAGCCCCAGGCACCCCAAGCCCCAGACCACATACATGACAGACCAACTGCCCAATTAGGCACAGCATTTTTTCACTGAACACCAAGAGCTTCAGATTTACCACAACAAAAAACCTCTGTCTGGTATGAAAACTGCAAACGAAGCTTTATGGCCACAGAGCCAGCTCTGCTCAGACCCCACTTCACAGAGTGGGCTCACAGGGCACACGCACCCTCCTGTGCACATCAGGCACGCTTTCTCACAAAGGGGCTCTTCCAGAGAAGGCAGACCCCACCAGACGTTTGCTTAGAAAAGACTTTATATTTCTCTTGCACTGAGCACGACCAACAAGGATGAACCACAGCATCATAAATGGTTAAGGATGGAAGGAAGCTCTGCAGATGGCCTAGTCCAACCTCCCTGCTCAAAGCAGGACCAACTGCCGCAGGCTGCTCATGGTCCTGCCCAGCTGGTTCTTGATAACCTGCAAGGATGCCTGCAAGTATACCTGTGGTGCCTCCACAACCAGCCTGGGCAGCCTGTTCCAGTGCTTGACTACCCTCACAGTAAATAAAATTATTTTTACATTTAAACTGAATTTCCTGCATCTCAATGTATGCACCACAGAGGAGAGACTGGCTCCTTCTTTACTCCTTCCCATCAGATACCAGAACCAAGCCCAACAGCCACAGCAGCAGAAGTGCACTGTGCCTGCCTGTTGAAATCACCACCAAGTAAAAGACCTCCCCTGCATGTTCCCATTGTGCAGACAGTGCAACTGAGGCACTGAGAGGCTAAGCAACACTGTCAAGGTTAAACAGAACACTGATGCCAGAGTCAGGAGTTCAAACCCGCAAGCCAGGTGTCAGGCCTCAGCACTTACCCCTCCACCAGCCTCCTCTGCCCGTCTCAGTGCATCCTGCGCTCGCTGCAGGCACTGCAGAAGCCCAGACCACCTCCCCTGTTACGCAGGAGGCGAGATCCCTTTTGTTTTGGCAATGAGATGCTACAAGTGTGAAGGGAAAGACAAGGATGCTATCCTGTCACCCTTTTCTCCATGTAAGAAACCAGAGATATACATGCATGGGGGAGAGCCAGTTGCCTGTGATGATTTATTTAATGATGTCTCTGCAAGGCATTTTCCAGTCTTCACTTGCAAACAGCTCCACAACTGCAGCAATTTCAAATAAATTAGAAAAAAAATCAAAAATGGAGACCACAACAGAGCCACTGAAGGTTTACAGTTTCTCTCTTTTGCACATCAGGCTTCCACGGGCCTCTCCAGACGCTGCTGCCTGCTGGTCCTGCCCGGTGGCACCTTCAGGTGGGCGCCCACCCCAGGGAGGCCATGGCCCGAGTTTCCACGGCTGTTGGGAACCATCTAGCGGCCCCCGGCCGGATTGCAGCGGTGTCCCTCCTCAAGCAGAGGACACGACAGAAATAGCACCCAGCCAGGTCAGACAACTGCACCCGAGGGGGTATATATCCCCATCAGACTAGCATGCAATCGCAGACTGTGGAGTCCCTTCTTGCACAAGTATTGCTCTTGAAGAAAGCTGAGATTTCTGCTATTGTCACTGCAGTGACCATCCCCTGCCCCCACCCTTCTCCTGCAGTTAACACAGAACCACCTGGTTTTGTTCACTCGCCCTGGGGCAACAATCACTTGTAACTTCACTGCAAGAGCAGCTAGGCAATTCCTCTGGGTCAAAACATGACTGCAAGGAGCATGCTCCTGGGGACACCATCCAAATGCAAAACTCCACAAAACCTGCCTGATGCTTACAGCCGTTCCCATCTTTCCACCACTTAGGTGGGCCTTCTTGCTGTCCCCGTAACTTATCTCACATCCCCTGCAAGCACCATGCCACCCCCTCGGTGAGTGCAAATCACCATCCTTATGCCGAGTCCTCACGTCCAGCTGAGGAAACGACCTTCCCATGGTAATACAGTTATTCATTGGAAAAATAAAATAAACTCCCCTTTGCATGGTAATGGAGTGGCCAGGTTAATGAGGTGTCAAAGGCAGAACAGTCTCAACTGGAGAAATTCTTACTTAATCTAATTTATTGCCAATTAGTACCAAATCCTGATGACCGATTTGGGTATTGTAAAGAAGAGAACAGACGTAATTAAACACTCAGGGAGCACCTTTCCTCCCCCTCCCCAGGCTCTCCTCCTGTTCTCGCCTCGCCCGACTCCACGCGTTACGCCCGGCCTGCCCCGCGTCCCTCCACGGGGCTTTCTTACCGTGCCTTCTCAGCAGTGCTTCGCTTCGCAGGAGCGTCCAAACGTGTCCCTGCTCCGGTGTGGGTCACCCGCAGGCCGCGGTCCCTCAGGGGTGTTCCTNCCCGCTCGCGCTGCGCCCGGCTCCCCTCAGGCGCCCCCACGCGGCTCGGAGCCGCCCGGAACCGGTTCTGACCGGCCCGCGGCGCTTCGCCGCCTCCTCCCTCACAGCCCTGCCGCCGCCCAAAGGCCGCGCGTTACCGCGGGGGCTGAGGTACCAGCGTTACCGCCCGAATGTCCCTCAGTCTGTCAGCGGAGGGGCGGCCGGGGGGATGTGTTCACAAACACGAGCCAAGGGAATCTTCTGAACGTCTGTAGGCCTTTTTTTTTTCTTTTTCTGTTGCTTCTGATACTAATGATCAACTGAAGCGCTGGAAGGGTGAGCCTTTTCCTGCCAGAGCCATTTAAGAGAAACAGGTCAGATGAGTGAGATAAAGATACACTTTAGTCCGGACAAGATGGCTTGAGAAGTAGCAAGGAGCTCTCATAGTTCTGGCACAAAGTGTCGCATGCAGATGGCAGCGATGCAAACGCTGCGGATTACGGAAAGGACAGAAGTTGTACCGGTGGAAAAAAAAAAAAAGTTCGGAAGACTTTGAGAGCACTTAGGAGGTCTGGATGCCTTACGTGGGAGCCTCATCGCGAACCGCGCTGTGCCGTCCGCTGACACAAAATGGCGCCTCCTCGCGTAAGATGGCGGCGGGCGCGAGGCGCGCTGCAGGTAAGTGGCGTCCCCAGGGCCCGGCTGTTCCCGCCGCCGGCTGCGGGCGGCACCAGCGTGCGGGTCAGGGCGCTGCCCTGCTGTGCCTCGAGTCGGCCTCCATCTACGGGGTTCCAGGTGAAGATGTTCGCAGCTGAAGTTAATTTTTGGAAAACAAAAAAATTGGGGCTGAAGTTAGTCTTCCACCTTCACATTAAATTTCCTGGAACTTTTCGGAGGAGTGGATTTTTCCAGGGGAATTAGTCTTCCTATTTTGGAAGGGAAAAAGAGCAAATTTTCATGGGTCGTAAAATCTATTTTCTGGCCCATCCTGTTTCTTCCAGCACAGAGGAAGCTGGTCATCTCACAAGAGGGAACAAATGCCAGCAAAATGTTGTTGCGGTGGTTTATGCTGAGTCACCCAGTAAAACACTTTCCCTGGCTTGATCTAATTTGCCCTAATGAGCAATCAGCACTATCCACAAACTGGACGCGTGAGCCTCGCCACATCCCCGTGCTGCAAGAAGCACGACTGTAAACCTGCCCGGGGAAGCTGCAGGGCTCTGCTGCCACCCAGGGCTCTGCAGAGCTCCTAGCACTCCTCCGGGAGGCTGCAAGCCGCAAAGCAAAAAGACAAAAATGCTGCCCATTTCAGTTTCCTTTAATTGTTTTCTTTTGGCTGAGATGACTTAGAGCAATTCATCTCCCCAGCAGCAGGTGTGCCAGCCTGCAGTATAAATATTCTCGTAATGAGCCGATGGAGGTGTGCTGCTCTGGGGGCAGGCAGTCTGGGGTGGCTGCTTTCTGCTGCAGGTGTTAAAATACAGGCACAGGAACGTGCAGCTTTCTTCTTTAGCATCTGTGTGAACACACTCATGGCTCAGGTCAGCTCTGTCCTGTCCTGAGGAGCTGTGGTTGAGCAGCCAAATCCAAATTCTGGATCACAACAGCCAGATTCTGATCTCTAGTGCTGCGATGTTGTTACAATGGTCATTACATAGCAGTATATGAAGGCCATGATCAAAGACCTTTTGTGTTGGGTACTGTCTGCATTTATACACTGCGATATAGTAATCTCCACCTTGAGGATCCCAATCTTTAAAGATGATACTAGCAGTGAGTCAAGGGTGAAAATGAGGAAGATGAAAAGGGTTGCCAAAAGAGCATTGACAGACCAAGCAATACTCTGGTCTCTACCTCAGAAGCAAGCAAAAAGGAGAAAAACAAGCTAATCTGTAACAAGAGTTATTGCTTTGGTCTGGGATTTTTCCTTAGGATTTTGTTTTTAAAATGATTTGTTTTTCAGCTTGCTAAAAAAGTGGCAAATATGGTGTGCTTGAATGATGAGACCCAGTGCCCTATCTTGAAAAGGCTGTTACTGCATGAATGGCACCTTTTGGAAACATGGCTTGGGGGGAAAAAAGGAGTTTGAAGAGGAAAAAACATTTAAGTCCCAGGGAGATTAAATTAATGCTCTTCGGTGGTCTTTAAAGTTCGTTGTTCTGTAGATCTCCAACCATTTTCAAGTACAGCTTGCTGCCAGTCGGTTGATGTTCCTAGGTACCTTCCTGAAAACCCCTTTAGTCTGTGCAGCCTCCTGGGTTTGTGGGGCTCAGCTCAGGTGGTAAGGCATCTACACTGAGAGGGACACTTGCATACATGGATATAAAGGGGTCTACAGGCTGGGGACCCTGAGGGTTGCAGCAGTCAAATCAGCATGAAATGGGATAAAGAACAGGGTAAGGGGAGACCTGGAAGCTCCGCAGGATAGGCACAGTCTGCAGGATAGGCACAGTAGCCCTGCTTCAAAGGGCTCAACAGGCATGTAGGGAATAAATATCCATTTGCTGGGGCCTGCTTGGATCGCTAGAAGGCTCCTGGAAAGGTATCCTGCAAAAATGCTTTTAGGGAAACTCAGGCATATGGGATAAGACACATCACTACATGTATAAGTAATTGTTTTAAAGACAGGAAACAGAGTGTAAGACAAAGGGCATGGCTCCTGCAAAAGACACAGCCCCAGGCAAGTTCATTGTCTGCATGGTATTCAGGAATCACTCAGCCAAGAGATCTTGGTATTTTAGACTGGTGAGGACTGGGTAACATCCAACTCCATAGAAAAGGACAATTGTTTCCAGATAGTGCTAGCCAGAGCCAAAGTGAGAATCTCCTGGAGCCTGAGTAGTATTTTCAAACAGAAGGCACTTCTTTGTGTGTCTGCAGTCACACTGGCTTTCTGTGAGACTCTGGAAAGCACTGCAATGCAAAGAAGGAAAAGACAGAGATTTGTTACTGACTGCATGGACATTCCCGAATCATTAAAATCCATTGCTTTGAAATAAAGTTATGGCTGAAATCATTAAATGATAATGAATTAAATTTGCAGAACCAATATACTGTGAAGAAGTTGTATTTGTCCTCTTTTCAGAGATGTGAGCTTCACCATACGCAATTAGCACTTCAGAGGAATAAACATGGAAAGCCATCAGCACTTACCTTAGCAGCTTCCTGCTAATCAGGTACAAAATCCTGTTAGAAGTGGGTGTGGCTGGGAGAAAAGAGGCAGAGCAAAAGGCTCTACCATAACACAGGGCACGGGATAAATCACCTGACCCAGACAATGTCAAAGAAATGTTCAGTGAAAAGAATATTCTTAACAGCCCAAGTAAGAAAGGAACTTTTTTTCTTTGAATATAACTTTGGAGGAATTCTTTGCAGCTAGTACAAAAGCAACTCTGCCTTCAACTGCAAAGCAGCCTGGAGGTCTTGCACACTGTATTTATAGCTCCTAACCCCATGGCTAGTACTCATCCTGCAAAGCATCTGTCTTAAAAACTAACGGAGGAGCTTGGAAGGTGCTTTGAGTTGGGTTCCCATCTGGTTCACAATGTTCTACGTTTCTTCTCAAATCTTATAGATCAGAACTGGATGACCCCATTAGACTTAAAGAGGAAATGACCCCAACTATTTCCCCCACACTCAAACTGAACTGAAACTCCGTTCTTTTGGAGGATCAAAGAGGTTCAAATCATCTTTTACCATTCATATTTCTCATGCTTCCAAAGAGCAGCACTGAAGCACAAGCGTGGAAAACAGGATATCTGCATTTACGTTTCAGCTGCTGGCAAAGACCCACTCTGCAACCACCTGGCTGTCCCCAGGGCAAAGGGAGGAAGGGCTGTCTTCTCCTGGGACTGCCCAGCAGAGATTCCCTTCTCACAGATGGGGAAATCTCTCTAAAAGCTGCGAGGAGGCCCCGCTGGTACAGAGCTCTGGGAGCAGACAGGGAGGTCCAGCCCTGGGTCGGGAGATGCAGAGGACTGTTAGGAACCTCTTCAGTGCAATGGATTAAAGGTCTTTCCGTAAAGAGGACCCCCGTCTCCCTTTCTTTGTGCATCCAGCAGCAAGATGTGGAAGACCATGGCAGTGTTTCTGCTGGGCATGCTGCAAAAGATGCTGTCTCTTGGGAGGGACAGAGCTGGCAATTGCTGTTATTCCCATCCCTCCAAATCCCCTGAGCTCAGATTGCTGAGAAGTTCAGGCACAAAGTCAGTTCAATGAATACAGATTAGCCACCCCCATGACTGCCTGGACGCATCAGTTTCTAGGCTAAATTCCTTAACTCTCTATTAGTGGCTAATTAAACCAAATTTCCCATTGCATACTTGAGGTGGTAACGAGCCTGGGGTGACAGTAGCATGCAGCATTCAGTGTTTGCAAGACGAAGGGAAAACAGTGTAAGTATAGTAAAAGGGGGGGATTTAATTTGCTTTAACAGCATTGCAGCACCTGTCCCATCCTCCAGCATGTTCTTTCCCATACCAGGTTGTTTGTCTAGCCATAAATTTAGTATTTTGTGACTCAACACACGACATTGTGCCCTGGCTGCTAGATGCTGATGCTAATTCAGAGCAGCACTCTGCATGCTTGAAGCACCTTTCATCCCTGGGCATCTGACAATACCTTTCCAGCTACATCCACTTGCGTGAATCGCCTTGTCAATCACTGCTCCACTAATAATAGCACCCAGCATTTCCAGCATGCTGCCTTCTTCCCATCCGGCAACAATTCACTCAACAGGAGTTTGTTCAAATGTCATGCGGTAAAGAATGGGCACGGAGGGGAGAGTCACAGCTGAATAAGCTGAGGGGAAATTTTTCCATCAATGTGGTCATCTTGTTAAGAAAACAGGTTTCAAATATTTCATCTTTGTTTTGAAAAAAAAAAAAAGAGAAGAGAAGAGAAGAGAAGAGAAGAGAAGAGAAGAGAAGAGAAGAGAAGAGAAGAGAAGAGAAGAGAAGAGAAGAGAAGAGAAGAGAAGAGAAGAGAAGAGAAGAGAAGAGAAGAGAAGAGAAGAGAAGAGAAGAGAAGAGAAGAGAAGAGAAGAGAAGAGAAGAGAAGAGAAGAGAAGAGAAGAGAAGAGAAGAGAAGAGAAGAGAAGAGAAGAGAAGAGAAGAGAAGAGAAGAGAAGAGAAGAGAAGAGAAGAGAAGAGAAGAGAAGAGAAGAGAAAAAAGAAAAGAAAAGAAAAGAAGAAAAGAAGAAAAAAAGAAAAGAAAAAGTTTGTTTTACAGGAAAACTCGGAAGGCAGTTTTTTCAGTAAACAAGGCAATAAATATTCTTGAGTGGTTCTGCAGTGTCCCACAAGAGCTGCAGTTCATGCGCATTCTGGCCCATTTCTTTTACATGACCAGGAGACCCCATCTCAATATCTCCTGGAAAGCACCCTAGTGAGCAACAGTACATACTCCCTGCCGGACTGTGTTCGAGGTGAGGTGATGTGCATCTAGCAAACCAGAGGCAGAGCCAGCAGCAGGGCATCTGCAGGATACGTGGAGCTCTGGGAGTTAATGCACCCAAAAAGCCAAAATGCTTGCCCCTAGTTTCACAGGGGCAAGCTAGTGTACCCTCGCGCTTCTAATGCAGGTCAGCAGCAGTGGGTGGAACATTTCCAGAGAGCTACAAACATGGGTAGTGCCTGTGTTGGTGATGTCTGAAGCAAACTGTTCTGTTACAGCAAGGATTTGGAGTCCCAGGGAGAGTCAGCTGGAAAGCTTCCAGGAAGGAAGACACAGTCCTGCTGAGGAGAGGTCCCAGGCAAGCAACCAAAGGTTACCAGAAAGGTCCCCACAGCTTGTTAGACTCACCCGGCCTCCAGAGCCTTTGGCTGCCTCAGTGCTCTCTCTGCAGGAGACGGATTAAAGACCTCATATCCCAGAACATGAGCATGAGACCAAAGGAAAGAGGCTCACTCTCCCAAAGAAATGGTACGGGTAACTGACACTTTGTCTCATTGGGAACTTTCATAAGTGGTTTTTTGGCCAGGTTTCATAAGCACTTTTTTATCCAGGGTTACAGAGTTACAAGTTGCTGATGTGTTTGTGGTGTTCGGGCTGAAGGCTGCACCTCTGATGTTAATTGAATCCTGTGATCCCTAGCATGCCCTTGCAACACCAATAACTGAAACATCTGGCAGAGCCAGCACAAGTGCATTAGAGCCCTGGTTCCAACAGCAATTAAAAAAGGGGGGAGAAAAAGAGAAAAAGCCAATTACATGTAATTGGATTCAGTAAACTGAATTATCTCACTATTAAAGCGGTGCTTGTTTTTTGGATAGTGGGACATTAAAACTATCAAAAGCATTAATTGATTCATCCCTTTTTTCAAGTGCTTTCCCAACAGTGCCTCTATTCAAGAGCTGCAACCTTTTGTTCGCATGGGGAGTCTGAATTACACAGACCATGTTTATATCTTGGTAGCTCTATTCATTCTGACTTTTTTGTCATGTTGGTGTTTTAACTCAAAAACGAGCTGAAACTCCTGCGAAACATAATGGAAGGTTTATTTCTTCTTTTGTGGTGCCTTCACTGTAGCTGGAGGTGTAATTTAACAAGGGAGAAAAGGAGGGGAATGTTTTGAGGCTGATTCTTAGTCATTCAGGTCTCACACGTGGGAGCTGCGTGGATGGGTAGGAAGCCAAAAGGAACCAGACGCCTTCTCCGCGCTGTAGGGTTTTGCAGCTTGGCAGACGTCTGTTCTCCGTAGCACCTTTTAACACAGCTCCAAGGCTGCGTAAGGCAAATTCTTCTTCCTATGCCCTCTGCAGCCACCTTTCAACAAAGGATTTCTGGGCTACCGCTGACCCCAAGGGCTCAGAGCAGTGCCGTAAGAAGGCTCTTACACCCATTGTCAGCTGCTAAAAGAGGGTGTCTCCACAGCCAGGGGTGCCAGGGAGTTGTTCTTCGCCCAAGTGGAACATTTGCTGCCATGCGTGATTGAAGGCGAGGCCCCCTACATCTTTCTTTCTGCCTTACTAAATGGGTACTGAATGCTGGAAAAGTCAGCCATGAGAATAAGTCAGATCCAATGAGTTATTTAGGCAAATTGAAAGCATTATGTCAATTTGATGGGAAGCGTTTCAGGCCAGAATGGTACTATTGGCATTTTCTTCCTTCTGAATCAATAACTCCTAAAGGATTACAATTTAATTTTTAAAGGGTAATTCAATCAAGAATTTGAAAACACAGGACATTCTTAAAATTAAACTTTAATCAGATTTATTTATTTTTTAAAATTGTACTTGCGGAAAAAGGATAATTTCCAAACTGTCCTTCACCTGGGACTTCAAGGGGCAATTGTTTCTTGTATCCCTAGTCAGAATCTGTCCCCTTCAAAGAGCAACTTCAAGTTTCTCTTGTTCATGCTGGTTCTGTTCAGGTGTGTTTCTGTTAATGCACCGAAAAGACATCTTGTAAAAAAAAAAAAAAGACTTGGCTGAGTTTAAAATTGGTTACTGCCCCCAGCACCAGCTGATCTCTGCATCTGAGAGCCTCTGCACACAAGTGGGACTGGCAGAGAAAAGACAAGTTGTTGTTTGACAGTCTTCCTCCTCTTTTCTGTCTTCTAATGCTTCTTTTTCTCAAAGTTAAGAGCCAATGCTGCAAATGAATGCAATTTTAGGAGGGGCCTGGTGCAGGTGGTTAACAGGATGTTTTGGTCACTAAATTTTGTCAAAGACGATTAAGATTTTGGAAAGAGCTGCTCTCGGAGGCAGCTGGGTGCCCAGCTCTTCTAAGTCCTCTGGAAATCCCAGATCTGATCACTTCAGCCCAATTTTCAAAATATTTCTAGGTTTATTCTGGGCAATGTGATTGTTTGAAAGCCACATAAGCAGCATGAGATTCCTGCAAACACCTACTTGGAAAACTCTTGAGCAGACCTAAATACCTGTGTTTTAATCGCTGCCACAGCTACGCTGGGTCCCTCAGTCCAAAGTTTAGATCCTCAGCACTGTTGCTCTGTAGATGCCTAAGCCATGAAATCCCCAGAAGTCTGCAGATACCGAAGTGGTTATGTGTGCCATGCTGTATGCCGTGGTGCAGAAACCTCGCTCGACCTCTCTGGTCCCTCATAGCACAGAGCAGCCCTGCTCGGATACAGCAGCACAAGCCCAGGACAGCTGCCTTCATCCCTGCTTCACCTGCTTTCATCCCGTGAGAGCACAACTTCTAGGTTCGTGCTGGCTCTTAGGGAGTTGTCTTGGATCTCAGCATCCTTGCTATTGGCTCTGCATTTCTGCTGGTAAAATCCTCATCGTTCCTAAATGTCAGCTGCAGGGCTTCTGCAGCATCACAGCTGCTGAGCACAGCGACTCGCTCCAGCTCCCATAGGAACCCAGGGCGCAGTCCTTCTGCGTATCCCTTCTGTTGCACCTGATCCAGAAGCTGTCTTAGAAAAGAGCCCGACCAAGTGTCCCACTCCACCTCAAAATGCATCTGGGAGGAGGATGGAGCTGCACTGGTGTATTGGGCATAAACTGCGGGGGTTCAGCAGCTGCGGGCTGCCGGGGTGACCTGTGTGGGAGGAGGCCATGATCTGCCCGGTGCCACTCGGAGGCAGTTCCAGCCAGCTCTGGAACATGAGAACAACCCACTGCGTGCCAGAGCTTCAGCCAGGCACAGCAGCACATGGCACCTCTGCAGAAATACTGGGGGAAAAGGCAGCCCCTGGGGGAGAGACACAAAAGGAGATACAGGAGGACGCTTGGGAGGAGACACACGAGAGGACACACAGGGCAAGACAGTGAAGAGACAAACAGACGTTACTAGACATGAGAGAAGAAAATGGAGAAATGGAGGGGACCCATGGAAGGAGACCCTGGAGATCCAGCTGGAGATGCACTTTAGGAAGGAAGCGCTCCATGTCAGAGGAGGTACCTGTGACACGTTGAGGGTACTGTGTGGGCTGTGGCTGGTGGGGACCCAGGTCAGAGCAGGTGCACATCCAAAGTCACCCCCCCGGTGCCCCGTGGGGCTGGCCAGTGGCAACTGGACTAGGCAGCATCTGAAAGATGGGTTTAAGGACTTCACTAGTTCTTGATTGCAGAATTTAGGTCCTAAAAGTAGCAGAGGACTTTGCTTGAGTGTTTAATCTGCATCTCTAGGCATCTGAGTCAGACACCAGGACCGTGAAGGCATCTTACCTTATTGGTGAGCCCTTGACTCCAGCAGAATTAACGTGTGTTAAAGCATGGGGCTGTGGAGGGGGTGCACAGTGAGCCATTAGCAACCGGGTGGGAATTGCAGTCTTGGCAGACAATGCAGTCAGGACTCAGGGGATGCTGATCTCATAGGAGGGCATGACATAGAAGTGGCAAAGAGCACTCAGTCCTGTTCTGAGGACTAAAACTTCCCAGATAAACCAGATCATTTCTTCTCCAGGTCTTCCACTTCCATGAGTTTTTTATTAAGTGTTTCTTCTAATATTTTTCATAATTCACTCCCCAGACCCTAATCCTGCTGCCCTTTGAAATTAAGAACCTATGTCCATTCAGTGATAGTAACTCGGAAATCAAATTACTGATAATCACAACAGCTTTCCATTTGCAAAAGTCACAGTGACACTGCAGAAAGCAACGGGTGATGAAATGCTGCTGTAATATGCCCTCATCTCAATACAGCAAGATGCATTCTCTCAAAAACAATCATTCCTTCAGGTTTTGTTAGAAACCCCCATTCAGAGAACCCTCCGCCAAATAATATGTACCTGACACTTCTTGTCATGCAAGCCACACAGCGATCAAGGACACTTCAGGTGGAGGAGTGAAATAGGGTGACACATGGCACAGAGAAACGATAATGAAGATAATTATGGAGATAAGGTCCCTTTGGGAAACCATTGTACTAAATGCCTCAGAAAATCTGAACTACCAAGAGGTTTTCCCATAACCACTCCTTTCATGGAGAAGCACTCACACATCCCAGAACATCAAGGTTAAAAATGCTGCCTGCTTCATTATTGTAAGACAATGGTTTTCTTTTGAACCATTGTTTATGTGCCAGATGGGCCACTGATGTTTTCCTTGAAACAGAGGGAATTGTGTGATTACGAAATGCAATAAACCCCCAAACACCTCTCTGGCTGAAAGGTGATCGGCAATACTTTTGTTTAAGGTGACACCTAAAGCCTGAAAAACTTGCTGTAATTAACCATAGAGAAAATAAAACAAAATGACACTGCATGTATTTTTTCAGGATTTGATGCTTCTGCAATCTGAAACAAAACTGTAGAATAAAAACCAGATGGAACAGAGTTCTTCCACTGAACTAGGGAGTGGTCAAACATTAGAGAGGATTTTGCCATAGTGATGAAAATCTAAGGAGAATGTTAGCATACCCTTAGGGATCAATAAGTGCCTTGCAGCAAAATCCGAGGAGGCAGGGACAGGTTGAGATGTAATATAGTCTGGGACAGTGATCCAGAAGATGTTTGCCCCAGCAGCTGCAAAACCCTGCACGCAGCAGAATGACACCAGTCCCCATACTTAGTTCCTGAATATTTTCTAGTTTCTCTGCTGGGTTGAACACTCTTTAATAGGAGTGTCTTGTTTTTCTGTACCTCCCCATATAGATATATCCAGAATGATTGTTCCCTAAATCATGTATAAAAAGTATAAGAGAAGGGCTGGGGAGAGATGGGTTTCTGTGTTCTCCAATCATCAAGAAATGAAATTTTCAGCTATAGTTTTTGTTTTATGTATTTGGCATTTATTATCTGCTAAAAAAAAAATAGATTGTCCTTTTTTTGTACATTTCTGTTCCTTTCTGATTATCAGAGTGTGTTGTCAATTCCTTGCTGCAGGCACTGTTTTGTCATAATCCTTTCAGAATAAAAAAGCTGAAAAAAAAGAATAACACAATATGAATTTCAATGATCTCTCCTTTTCAATTAATGGCTCAAATAAGCATTTGATTTACATTCGTAGAGACACTTGCTGCAGGCTAATTAAAAATAACGCATTGTTGGCAGATCATTTATTGAGGGAAAACAAATTGACAAAAGATAAATTAAGTTGCTATGTAATTAACTAAAAAAATACACAGCTGAAATAGTAAATTAATACATACATTTATCAATATCTCAACCAGGAGTGAATAACAAATTTTAAATTTCTCTGTAAAGAATAGGTAACAAGCAGATGTGGCTGGAAGAATATGTAAGTGTGCTGTGACTCAAATTTGCATGCACAGTGGTGCGAGTGAGCTACAGCACGGCTAGGTTTCATGTGCTGAGACCTTGAACTCGTCAGTGCAAGGTCTTCTCTGCTGGCCGGTACAGGCGTTTCAGGAAGGGGTAGATGAAAGTGCAGAGGCAGTCAGTGAGCAACCTTCCTCCTGGAAATCTGCCTCCCAAATCCTAGCAGTTTGATTCCATACGCCTGAGGAATGAGGGTCAATAGCCATGGGACAAGTTGTTTTCAAAAGTGTTTTAAATCCAACCAGTGGCAGTTTTAAGTAGTTGCATTACGTGGATAAATGCCCAGTCATTTCGTTCCGTATTCATTTTCATCCTCACCTCATCATTGTAACATCTGTGGGTAATGCTGCTTTGTATTAAGCTGTCTGATTAAAATTTGCCAAAAGTTTTCTTTATCTGTTTCATAGCAATTCATAAAAATTACCAGAGGCTTGACCAGGCAAACTGGCCAAGGGAAGTCTCGGTGCTCTAAATTATGATGAATTTGGCCTAAGAAACCTGGGTGGAACAGTTCTGCTGCCTGGCACATTAATACCAAAAGTGCAGATTGCTTGGGCCGGGGGGGGCAGGAGCTGCCGTGCCGGGTGCGGTGCTTGTGGAACACGGGGCTGGGCTTGCTGAAGGGGTCTGTGTCGTGAAGAGGAGTGACCTGAGCCCCAGGACACAGGCTGGGGAGGATTAGCGAAATAGAGGCAGACACAAGCTGGCCTGCAGCTTCTCACAGCGCGGTAAGGTTATGCAGGAGTTACGCGGGTGGCTTTCCCAGCCCTGGCTCTAAGAGGGAGTTATTGGCTGAGAATAGAAGGGGGAAGGCAATTTGGGCGAGAGTGTCCATGGGCTGTAAAAGTTCATGACTCTGGCAGGGTAACAGAGTATACACAGAGATCGGACTTCAAGACCACAGACATCAATACAGCCTGATAATTGGGAGGTAGGAGCTCATAAAGGAGGAAAAAATAACCCAGAAAGCTGGCAGTTCCTTTAAAGACATTATGTTGCAAGTAAAGGGCGAATTATTCCAAAATGAAGGAAGGATGGCAAAGGACATCAGCCTGGCTAAACAAGAAACTGTTCAGGGGCCTCAAAGAAAAGAAATGCAGAATGCAAAGACAGATAAGGGTGATCACAGAACATGCAGCACAGCCAAGAGGTGCAAAAGGCCAGGTCTGTCCATGAGAAACCAGCACCATGGGGCAGAACAGTTGTCAGAAGTAGCCTGCAGTTACACGCCTGAAAAGAGGATGAGCAAAGGAGTTTGATCTCCCTTTTAAGGGGAGAAAAACACTATTGACAAGCATTGCCAGAAGACTAATGTCGTTCATGTGTTTTTTTTTCCCCATGAGTTTTCAGTGAAAAGGTCAAATACAAGCCTGTATCTATAGTCAGTGAGGAGAAACATGGTCACTTCTAGAGGCTAAATCTGATCAGGAACTTTGTTTTGATTGCTCTAAGTCCCTTTGAGAAGAAATCTCTTCTTTGTTTGGCCCTCAGCAGAGGCTCAGGTGAGCCTCAGGGTTAACCTTAGCCTGTGGGAGCTCCCACCTCGGTATCCTCTGACCATGCGGATTGTGATACAGCAGAGTCAGGGCCTGTGAATCCCTGCATCCTTTTCCCCTTCCTCCATCAAACAACCCTGAACGGTCCTTGTGGTTAATATCTGGTAAAAGAAGCCATTGGTGCTTAATGCACAGTCTGAGTTTTCATGGCTCAGGAGGAAGAAAACAATATTTAAGAGCTGGATTTCCAGATCTGCATAAAGAGGGTGTATTAGCATTGATATTTGGATAGGATAGTTTCCCACCTCGTCTGCTGAACAGAACATGAGCTTTGAATATCATATCAAACCTTTTCTGCTTCATTGAGCTTCTCTTTTATGCTCTGTTGCTTTCCTTTGGCTTTTCAAGGTATGACCATTACTGAAATGGAATAATAACTAGTACCAGGGATCCCACTTCAATTGCACATTCACACAAAAGCCATTGCTTAGGTTTCAGCAATTGTGTATAATTTGGAAAAAAAGAAAGAGGAAGAGAAAAATAATTTGTTATACTTCAGCAGGCAAATGAGAGGATCCAAATGAGAGTGGCTTCATAACAGCATGATGGCTTACTTGGTAACTACGCACGAAGCGGATTGGGAATGGACTCTCTCAGCAAGGTAGTGTTGTATGCTGACCTGAGTCATTCAGATGGGAGAGCTTTATCGCTGAACTCAGTGGGAATATAAATGATGTTCAACAGAAATACTGCCAGCAGAGCCCCTCTGGGTTAGGAGATCAGCTCTAGAATAATTTGGGTGGGAATTTGAAGAGTTCCATGGGAGTACAAAACTGATTTCAGCTTTCAACCGCAAATGAAAAGAAAAATACAGCAAGTTAGTAAAAATGTTGCATACATGAATGCAAGGAGGGAGAGTGGAAAGAGGATAGAGTTCTCTGATATTCTGTCTAGCTTGTAAAAATCATGAAGGTAGGTACCTTGAGCCTCCCACAGCATCCCTATTGCAAAGCCCAGTTTTGGTGCTTTTTTGTCCCACCCAGGTGTCCCTAATGCCTGTCAACCCTATGACTGCCACTATATGGAAACTGCACCAAGAGAAGATGCAATTTTCTCTATCTTAGTTTTTGAGTTTTCTCATGCATTTTTTTCTGAAGGTGAAACTCATTTTTCATTGAAGTTTCCTTCTGCTTTTATCTTTGGAGGTCTTAGTTCAGATTCTGCTGTTTATCCAAGCTGTAAGGGCTAACCGGAGTCTGGGTTATTGTAAGGATCTGAAGAGAGAAAAGTTGTTGAATTTTGCAAAAACCACCCTAAGCCTAACTGATTTGTTTGAACTAGAAAAGACCTGATTCTGTTACATTCTTACATCATTTTCTCATCAGAGCAACTCCGCCATATTCAGTGGAATTTTGTCTGATTTACAGCTGCACATGAGAGGAAAATTAAGCCCCAGGGTATCTGAGAGATGAAAGCTAGAGCCTGTGGATGTCTTATTGCCAGAGTGCTGGTTGGTTGGTTGGTTGGTTGNTCAAATCTACCAAATATTTGAAATGGCAGCAATGAAAGGAAAAACTATAGATTTTCTTTCCAGGTCTGCATTTACTCTGGACAAAACACATACTATGAAGATGCATTTATTTATTTATTTATTGCTGCTATCTTTCAAANAGGAAAATTAAGCCCCAGGGTATCTGAGAGATGAAAGCTAGAGCCTGTGGATGTCTTATTGCCAGAGTGCTGGTTGGTTGGTTGGTTGGTTGGTTTTCTTTGTCTGTTCTTCAGCCCCAGCCTTGTCTCTGCTTTCTGAAACTGAAAGCAGTATGTTTGGAGGGGGAAAAAGGATTTTACTGTTTTTCAGATCAATTTTTCTACTAAGAAAAAAGTTTGGAGTAGTGAAAGAAAAGGATAATTTTCTTTTTTTCAAGACTAGAAATGCTTCAGGAAAATGTCTGTTTTGCTTGAAAATGCAATTCATACCAAAATAGAGAGATTCAATAGAGAATGAAAAATAGAATTCAATAGAATACATTTGCCCCAGATTCTGGCTATGAATTGTCAGCCTGTGGCCACCCTTTGAGCTTGCTTCCATCTGTTACCACATTCTTCAGCCCCTGCACCTGGTATTTGCTACTGGCTACACCGGTCTGAAGGCTTAGATACACCAAAAAGCAGAAAGCCCAAACTAGGTCTGGACATGGCAGCTTTGGTCTTAAATCTAATGGTGCCACATGTCACTGGGAATCGATATAATCTTTATTCCATTTCTCTGACTTACTCATCTGACTGACTCATTCTGCTAGTTAGGCTTTTCTCCCCAGTGGAAAACGCAGCTTGTTTTTATGCAGAGCCCTACCTTCCATTTTATTTAGGGTCAGTCTTAGCCTTCTTTTATACTGGACCACGAACACACAGCAGCTGGTTTTGCAGCTGTCCTTATGCTAACACAACTGTGCACTTGCCTTCCCTTGGGTACTGTTGGAGCCATACGGAAATGTCACTTACGCACAGTGCTGACGCCTTCAGGTCCTTACCATTTGCTTGATGTATAGTTTCTTAGCCCTGCCAATATTCAGTCCATCCAATGTCACTCACAGCCCATATCTGTTATCTAGAGAGACCCATTTCTGAGACAGAAAAGAGTGAATCCAACCATAGCTGCATGAGATGCTGTCCCCAGAACAGCAGAGCACTGAGTTCTGCCCATGCTGGGAGGCGGTGACTGGCCGGCTGCCCAAGACAAAGTGGTCTTGAAGAGGACAATATTGTTGTGCTGGGATCAAGACCTGGCTGCTAACCAGAGGGGATGTTCCGAGGCCCAGGTGGACTCCAGGGATGTCAGAAAAAGGAAGGCAGCGACTGCTGTTCTGTCTGTTAAATAGGGAGCCAAAGCTCTGGAAGAACATGCCCTCTGCCTGGACAACTGCACAACTTTATTCTGGACAGTTTTGTGATAAAGGGGTGACTGACACTGATTGTACCTGTGGTGTTAACTGGAAGTGCAGCCCTCATAGACCCATCCAGTAAATACGCAATTACAGTACTACAAAGCAGAGACTGTTGATGTCTCTCACAGCAGAGAAGAGGCTTGAGTTCAATGAAAGAAAGAGGAGACATTATTAAGGTGGCTAGACACACGGACACTCCATGTTTTCTCTAGGTCCTATGCTAATGCCACCTACTGCCACTGGAAATATGTCAATGTAATGAAAGAACGGAAATGAACACTGAGCCCTGGGATTTGCCTGTTCTGCTGGTCATAGCTCACGTGTGGCGTGAGTAACTCACACAGGTAAGCAAGGTTGGGGCTACACTCAGGTATGAAACTCGCAGGGACTTCAGAGGTTGCACTGAGATTGACAGTGTTCCAGTGAGCGGGGAATACTCACAGTTGCCCAGCAATGTTGGAAAGATCTACTGGCCCTGGTAATTTCTTCCCTGCATCTGGAAAACTGTTCTCATGGACTTTGGCTGGGAGAAAATAAATAGTGGCTATGAGCAAAGCATACGGTGTAGAGTCAAGATAGCATTTCATTAGCATGATGATTAGATTTGGTCTGAAATCCTGATGAAAGCAGATCTTGATAGCAACTAGAAATGAAATCCCCGAAGCAGTTTTGTAATGCAAGTATTTGAGGAGACCAGGTAGCTCCAGGCAGCAGAGGCATGACTATGATGAATTTAATAAGCAGTGGGAACTTTGTTTATATCAGATATAGAAGGAACAGCCCAAAGCGAGGTTGCTATAGCTTATTGTGGTTGTACATATTTTATTTATTATTGAGTGCTATATCAGAAAGAATTTTCTTCAGATCCTTCCTTTGCTCCTCATTTTTAGTTTTTCTCTCATCTATTCAACTCTTCTTGATTTCTGATATATTTTTCATTCTCTGTCTTCACTGGACTTTGCCTTTTCCAAAAATTTCCTATGTGAGCATAGTCTCCAGAAGTTGAGGTTCTCACAAAGGCTTTGATGCAAGGATGTTTTAATTTCTTACTCAGCCTCTATGAAATCCACCCCTCAGCAAACCTTTGGGTTCAGTGGGACTGTGATAGTGCATATGTTGAGTGCATGTGTTAACAAATTTCTGTGAGAGACCAAGTTCATCCATCCTGAAGCCCCATGGAAGTTTCAGAAACTGGTTACATGAGTACGAACAAGATGACAGCAGTAAGGAAGGCACATGGTGTTGGACTGCTGGGATCAGTTTCAGATAAACTCAAGCCAGTTCTCTTCAAGATTGCCAGGGAAGAAGATAAAAGATTTTGGCTTTTAGGATTGGCGTCTTATTAGAGTCAATTATAAGAGTCAGTGAGCTTAGCCTCTATTTGCCGTCTATTAAGAAGCTCACAGAAATTTTGACTGCTTTTCTTAGTTTCAGGCACTTTATCTGGGGAGCACAGTGGTCTGATAAACACATGCCCTGCATGCAGTGCTTTCAGCCCTGTCTGCTGATCTAAGCGTGTTCTGTCCGGAGACTATGAAAGCCTTTTGAACCCTAGATTTGGAAAGGACGTCTCAAACTAACGGCCAGGCTGGTCAGTATGTAGCAACAAGCCATTGAGAACTGAGCACTCTGGAGAGCTTTATTTTCCATCTACTATGACCAAAGACATTGAGCTATTATAAATGTCTCCACAGTTCAGGACGAAGAAAGGTTCCCTCTTGAAGCAACCAAAATTTGTATCCAGATCACCCAAGAATCTGTGAGAAACACCCTATAAAGTCTTTGCATCCCAGTAAAATTTTCTCTGGATGGAAATACACAGTAAAGGTTAATTCTAGGACCATTCTCTCTAGCAGTGTACCGAAGAGCTACTCTTCCTAGAAACTATTGTTGATGTCAAGAAATCACGTCTCTAAATTGCAGCTTGAAGTGACATTTGGCCCATTAATACATAGGGAGTTAAAGCTGACTATGATCATTCTTTTATTACATTCTCTCTCCTCTAATATCTTTTAGTACTTCTAGTACTCTGGTCTGACTATAACTGTTTTGTTCCAGGGGCCAGTAGTGTAACCCTGCTATTACATCTTGGCATCAACAAGAAAGGAGCAGAAGACAACAGCTGCATGAAAATGTGCTTTTTGCAATACAGAAGGAAAGCTAGCATGACGTGAGTCTTCTATAAGATTAAAAGTGGGCTTGAATCCAGGTTTAATTTTGTCTAGCTATATAAGCATTATGGTTTCTGTCCCTGTTGGTGGCTGCTGGTATAGCTCGGTCTTGGACTGAAACCATACACATGGAGATTTGGAAGGGTCAAACCTGGAGCATCTGCTGATGGACCGTGCTGCTGCAGTGCTTGTGCCGAGCCCTGTACAAGCTGGCTAAACAAGTAACACCTGTGGCGTGGCTCAGCACTGACCTTGCCCAGGTTCCTTCCCTGCAGATTTTTCCAAAACTCAGGCTGAGACAATCTCTCAAAGCAGGCTTGTGGGCCTGTAACATGAGTGATGGGTGAGTGCATTTGGTTTTGTGGGTTGGACTTCTACTCAAATGACACTGTTAGTTAACCTGATCATCTGATGACCTTCATCCAGCCCTACTGGCCCATCTCTGCAGAAGAGCCACGTGGCTGTGAGAGCAGGGCACCCTGCGCAGCACAGAGCTGGTTTCCATGCGTGGGCACCATGGAACCATTCGGGCAGGAGGGGTACGGGGCCCGAAGGCCTTTCCTATTCCACAGGCACAATCAGGCTACAGCACGCACTGCAGCTGTGTGGGGAGAAGGAAAAGAGGTCCAGCACTGAGCTGTGATAACAGAGGTCAGGCCATTGCTGTAGGTACATCCTCAGGGGTTAATTTAGATAGGCGTAACAAGGTCAGCTCCAAAACTTGAAGCACTCGGAACTCATGACCTGGAATTTTCCCCACAGAGCAGGTGCCCCTGCCGTTGGCTAAAGAGGAGAAGAAAAACTGAAGTTTATTCTTCTTTTGTGAGATCATTTTAAATCCACCTCCAACACACAGAGCCTTTTACACTAGAGGCTATAAATAGCAATAGTAGCCCAAAGATGTAGGAGACCCAGGTTTGATTCTCTGCCTCTGAAAAGATTAAAACTCACAGTCTCTTAAGAAAGTAGCCTGGCTGCCATAGAGATGTGGTGGATGTGGAGGGGCTCTGTCTCACTTTAATTCTGCATTTAAGCATCAGCACATCATCTATGTGGGTCCCACCTTAGTTGCTTAAGTCTCATTTTTTGATGTGGTACTTGTCCTGCATCCTTTTTGCTCGAAGAGCTACCATGGTCCATTAAAGAGTCCTTCTGTTTTGCATCTTTTCATCCAAGGCCTTGCTCCACCCCACGTTTACGTCTCATTTCCTGCTTCAATGTGTCAACACAACCGTTAGGAAATGAAGGTCATTTCAATAGCACAGTCTTGTTTGCAACAGCAATTGGATGTAATTGCAAAACATCTGGAAGAGTGTGGGAGAAATGAACGTGGTAGAAAATGTGCTTCACAAACTCTGAGCACTTTATGTGAGAAAACCTTGTTTCCATTAGTAAAATGTAGATTTGTTATGACAATGTAAGTCTTAGCTGTGAGATGCACAGTATTTCCTTAGAATATCTGACAGCTGTATCACTGTTTAATATATCTATTAAATACTACATCTTCACATAAAAGCAACCAATAAAACTTGTTTATTTACCTTTGAAACCTTTGGT
>VXAA01003238.1:821399-927546 GCA_013399115.1 Anseranas semipalmata
ATACTATGAAGATGCATTTATTTATTTATTTATTGCTGCTATCTTTCAAATGCACCAAAAGTACAAATCAAAGTGTTGCCCCAATGTGCTTGTACAATTGCATAAAATATCCAAGAGGGACCGATAATCACTGTCTTCACAGAGGTCTTCTCTGTAATCAATCTTCAGCAAAACTTCAGCATTTTGTTTTTATTGGCATTTATGGTCATATTTATTGTCCCTCTGCTGGGACAACGGAGGGCCTTCTTGGCTGGCACATGCGTGGACACACACACACCTTCCAGCATCTCTCAACCATCAATTCATGAAAATTGCTTTCAATTCTGAAACTATAACATTTGAAACAAGAGTGGGTGAAATAAAATAGAACATTAAAACAGCCTTGTGGGTTCAGACTAGTGCACAGCAACCAAGAAAGCCAAGAATAAGAATCTTTTTGCTTTCCCGCTTAATGAAGGTTACAGTCTCCTGGTGACTTGTTTTCTTAAGTTTAATATCTTTTGATATTTCTCCAGTCCTGTTATAGCCAGAGCTTTAGACACATGAAATAGCCTGTGTATCAGGAGGAGCAAAGGGCAGCTCGACCTTGTCTCTTGTCACTTTTCCGTTTGCTCAGCAGGAGACAACACACTGTGTTAAATCGCTAAAGTTTATAACAAGATGAATCAAGGTGGAGGCTGGGAAAAGGGTGAGAGATAAAAAGCAAGTGTGTACTTTTTGTGATTCCCTTCAATCTCTCCAAATAACTGAAGAAGCCCATGAACAAGGGAATATTTTGTCTTTTTTTTTTTGTACAGCAAACGTAAAAGAGATTGTGATCTTCCGCAGGTAATGCTGTTAATACAATGACTAGATGAACTGAGCTTACTTCAGATCTGAAGCACAGAGGAAGCAGGTTGTATTAAGACCTGAAATTGTTTCTTATTTATTTTCTCTCCTTCTCTTGTTTGTGTAATTTTACAAGGTGGCTGCTGAAAGAAGGTTGGCAGTGCAGGCTCAAGCGTGGTCAAGGAAGGACAGAGGGCAATGGGAAGGGAAGATGGTCCACATGCACAGCAGGTACAAGTAATACTTTCCCAGTGTGTCTCTCCAAGTAATTAGACAGGTGTTAATGACCAATTCAGGGTTTGTACCTGTTCGGCTCTGAGCATCCTGTGAGCACCAAGTGGGAGCATGTGTTAAGCTGAAATTTTCATGTATATGGTAATTTTATAAAAGGGGGAACGGGAGGGCATTCAGCCACAGTGTGATTTGTAAGAGAGAAAAATACTGTTTTCGTATTTTTTCCTGTGATGAACAGTATATAGGTCACAATATATCTATATGAGAGTATATACCTTACATAGCTGTACAGATCATATCATTGTATAATCAATATCTGGAAACTATTTAGCAAAGTCTTCTATCAGAAGATTCCCATTTGGAAGCCAATTTTATAATGAGAATAATGGTGAAGATAAAGTCAATTTTATAATAAGATTGAATGGAGACCAAGACAAACATGTTAAATCTATCTTACAAAGACTTGCAGATAATAAATCCGGAGCAGCCACAATGACAAGCCAATCCAACCTTCTGGACAAGATAACCAGAGAAATTCCCTGAACTAAGTCCTTTTTTAAACATTGTTCATCTAAAGTTTTTTTCAGTGATGGAGAATCTTGCATCAACCTGTGTAAGTTGTCCCAGTGGTTAATTAGGATCACTGCTGAAGCAGTTCAGACTATGTCATTGCATCTATCACACCTCCATCTGCTAGACTGAAAGCCCCAGGATCAGAAGACTGACTTTACCGTGACTAGCCGGCCGAGGAGCTCCCTGCACCGCGCTAAGCCCAGCAGCCCTTTGTAGTGGTTTCTGTATCATGAGCAGTTCACATATGACAGTTTAGGAACTCCTGCACTACGGACCTCCTGCAAAGATGTGTCCAAAAGGCCCAGCCTTTGTGTCCACAGAACCTCATCAGTGGACAAGTTGGATGACTTCAGAATGAGCTCAAAATTTAGATCTGTGCTTGGGAAATGGTGTCTAGCTTTATTCTGGGCCACTTCACTGTCTAGGTCTTGAAGGTTTTCTGTGTTTGGGAGGACTTAAAATCCACAACCAAGTTCTGTTCAATTTTATTATTCTTTCTAAGCAGAAGGCATAAGGGAAATTTTTAAAAATCCATTTACTCAATGAAAGATGGAATTGGGATGTAAAAAAACTACAAAACACTTGCAAGTAATTTTATTTTTCACAGGTATCCTATTTCAGATACTTCTTTGATATTTGCTCTCCATGAAGCAAACTGACAGACAGAACAGCAGTCAAGACTGTGGCAGGACTGAACATGCTTCAGGTGCAGCTCATCCAGGCACACTCAGCTGTACAGATTTAATTATGTCTAATCCTTTGCATGCTGGGAGAATAAAAGCCTTGTGCAGGCAGTATTTTTTTGTGTTGACTTCACATATGGTGAATTAAATTGACAAGTTCAGCAAGTCACTTCCCTCTGTCATTCACCCGTGATACCCCTTTCAGTAGGAAGTTTCAGAAGGGGCTGCAATTTTACCATTTGCAGGAGCAATAACTTCTATTACTACAGAGATGGTTATAGTTCAGGGGCAAATGCTGGAGAGAGAAGATCCTGTTTTCCATGCTTGTTTTCAACTTCCCAGGGAAGAACGGCTGAAACACGGGGAGCCTTGCTCAAATGTCAGTGGGTGAATGAGGAAAGAGCTGCTAGAAAACAGCTGGCCATATGGGCCTGGACGTGTCAACACATGAAGGGAAGGAGCCCTACACTGCCTTCATGCCCTTCATTAAATTGTCTTTGTTTCCTAAGTGTCCCTTATGCCCATACCTTTCTTAAGGGGTAGAGAGTGGAGAGCTAGGAACAGTCGCTACAAACCCAGATGTCGAAGTCGTAAGCCTCAGTGACTTCTGCTCATTTACAGTCAGTGGAGAGACAGATTTCAGAGTCACTCGGAGCTTCTTCTCCACTGAGGGACTCCGTGCCCCTGAGCTCCTGACTCGGATGTGGGTGTTGGTTTGGTGATGTGCATTCCCCACTGTCACAGACACACGTTGGTGCTTCGGTCTTGCAATCTGCTAAAACTGAGGACAGCCTGCTCTCAGGAGCACTGTTAGAGCACAGTCATTAAGGTATGCAAGTCACTCTGAGAGGAGCCATTAGAAAACTGTAAAATCCTATTACTAAATACCCGCTTACATTTTAAAAGAGGAAAAGCAGATGCACGTGCAATCTGAAAATGCATATATTTGAGACAAAAAAAAAAAAAAAAGAAATGAAAGTATCAAAGACAGAGCACCATACTGGCCAGTCCTTCGTAAAAAGTTGCAGAACAGTAGGATTAAGCTAGCTGCTAAATGCCCAGAAACATGAAGGCTGAGTACATGGATGACAAAAGTCATCACAGTTTCATGTGCTGCATCCTCAATTATGTGGTGTTTCAAGTCTAGTGAGCACCTTCTCATAAAGGAAGAAGCTATTCTTGACAATAATTTGCTTTAGCAGCTTTCCTAGAATATCATGAATTTGTAGAGCACAAAACAAAACAAAAAAAAGCTCTAAAATAGATTTTTTTTTCTATTGCAGACAAAAAAAAAAAAAAATGAGGCTACAAAAGTGTATCTATCTCTGTATATTTTTTTCCACATGAGGCCCCTGATTTAATTAGTCAAGTCACCAGAGACTTTGAAAGAAGCTTTCTTCAAAACCCTTTTCCAGACTCTCAGGGATGGAAGTAAAAATAGATTTTAAATTGGTCTTGGGGAACTGCTGTTTACTTTACAGTTTTTTTTTTTTTTTAAGCCTACTAATGAACTCTAACGATGGCCTTGTTCCAAGTCTTTGTCAACCCAGACAGTCCCAATTACTTCGCTTTCAACCTAGCAACACTGGGCAGCACAGTCCTAGCATTGTTCCACCTCTGATGGAGGCACTCCAGATTCACATTGGCACAATTAGCACAATTAGGATTGTGGCCCGCTGCTGGGACACAGTCAGAGGTCCCTTCCTGCTGGCTGCAGCAGTACCAGGGAGGCTGCAGCCTTTTCTCTGGACACCTGCAGGAGGCAAGGGCCAGGCAGACCTGCAGGTGCTGTGCCACACGGGCTGCAGCGCTGCTCTTTGGGGAGGTGAAGCATTTACGACTGCTCTGTCCTTCAGGGGCAGTGGTCTTCCAGATGACTGTGGGCGTGTTGCTTTCTGTAGCCTATTCTGTGGCATATTGCACTTGCATGTTGTATAGGTCGACACAGAACAAGAGATAATTCAAACAAGATATCAGACTTCTTCTCATGAATCCTCAGAGTGGCCCAAGCTCCCTGGCTGCATAGATGGATCTGCTTTAGGGACCATCTGCTCCTGAATCAGGTGGTGGGTTGCATCTGATGACACACCAAAAAGTTCCTCTGAGCACATTTACTTGTGCAAGCCTGCTGCACCTCAGACAGGGTGAGCGGGCTGGTGGGGTGGCAGCAGTGAAGAGGGGAGGCTGAGCCTTCCGGCTGCTCCTGTCCTCCATCTGCAGAGCCTCCGAGATCGAACTCCCTGGGCCTCTGCCTTTGCTGCGCGGCCGTTCCTGAACACAAGCTGGGGCTCGCTACCAGTTAGTCACCAATAAGGACTCTTGCACGTCCTCACTAGCTTTGTAAGAAAAATCTTCCTGTTGCTAAAAACTGTCAGTGAATGGGGCCAGTTTGTTGTGCTGCAACTGGAACCCCAAACTGGGAGGAAGAACCTTTGTGTTTAGTCAGAACCCCAAATAAGATAGTAAAAGAAGACAGAACTGTAAATAAAAGAGTGGGCCCCGTAAACATCTGTAAGACCCATGCAGGATTTCAACATTATTGATAAAAATATTTGTAGATAAGGAGAAAACGTCAATTTTGTCAAAAGAGCGCTGGTACTTGAGGCAGACGTGCAGGTCCCCAGGCTGGATCTTCACGTAATGGCAATACCCGCAGGGACCTGAGTTTGGGTCTAACCATCAGCGCATCCTGCTGCTCCCCAGCAGAGACAATGCCATTGTACCAAGGTGTTCTAGCATCCAGAAAAGTTTAGGGAGTATTTTTCCCTTCTCTTAGTGATAAAATACTTACCCATCTATTGCAAAAAAATGTTGCCATAAAGTAGCAGGAGTACTGAAAAGTTCCTAATAAAACCATTAGCTGTATGCTATAGACTGCAGTTACTCTTCAGGGGCCAGATACAGATCTCAATTACAGGCTGGAATAATTTCCTGGCACTCAGAGGACTTACACTGGCATACAAATAATACAAGCCAGAACTTCATCATAAAGCATCATGGCCACATTAACTTTCACAATTTACACCAGTCAAGGGGTCAACTCACAACATTTTAGAGTTTGGCCAAGAGAGAAAGAAATGCAATGGAGTGGGGGCTCTGTTTTTGAAACCAATTTCTAACTAATAAAATCTTTGCCTTCATTTTAAAACACAGTCCTCTCTGGTGCCTGTATCTGATTGAATGAAATATTACCATGCTGTGTAATATCATTGCCTACTCCCCTGGGTCATGTAGAATGCATATTACTGCATTTACCACGATACGGCTACAACCTGCCTCACTGCACAGCCCAAAGAGTGAATCCCAGAAGATGGGACGATGACTGGGAGAGGGCTACTCTTTAAAGCTCATCTTTTAATAAGCCATGGAAACTTTGAATTCAGCCCTGGGAGAGCGATAAGAGTCAAGTGAGATTCATGGCATCGCAGCTGTGTGGCACCACAGAGGAGCACACTGAAGGTGCCTGCTCCAATGCTAGGAGTGGGAGATCGCTGTCTGCAGCAAAGCCAGTTCCTCTGTGGTTGGTTTCTTCGGAGGTGCAGTGACAGCAGATTCAGGGAGGCCAAGCAACGTTTACACCAGTGATTTCTAATCCACTCCATGTGCACGGGCAAAGCGGGGTGCTCTGGGACACCCCATCATTAGGGGCAGGTGAAGGGAAAGCACTGTGCCACTGGGACTGGTTTGCGATTGGGAATAAACTGGGGACTGCAGCAAATGGCACTTGTGTGGGGAGGGTGGGAGCAACAGGGGCAATATTCTGTGGGAAGCAGAGTAATGAAAAAGCTGAAAGTTGTGTTCTCAGAAGGATTTGAAGGTTACTTTTCAAGCCAGGAAAGCTCCTAATTATGGAGGCCACTAACAATTTGCTTTCCCTCTAGGAAAAGAGGGATATGGGTCTGACACTGTGATACTAAGGGGTCCTTTCCCTCAAAGCCTAATTCTCTAATTGTGATGCCTTAAGTTAAAACTTTAGCCCAGCCTGAGTGAAAGAACTTGTTTTCTGATGAAGTTTGATCTCAGTCAGGATTTTTGATTCTGAAAACAAAAATCTGTGAACAAATGTACTTAATTTTAAGGCCAATTTAGAGATTAAAAATAAAACTACAAAGTGAAAAGTCACTTCAAACTGCAGAATCAAAATATTCTATTACCATAAAAGCATCCTTAAAAAGGGATATGTCAATATTTTCAGAATTTTATTCTAAGATAATATAGTGGCGATACCAACACATTTCTGCATAATTTTCCATCCTGATGGGACTGCCTGTCTGGACAGAGCCTGGTTGCATGAAGTTTTGCTAGCTGTCTCTGCTTAGCAGCCATCATATCTTCACTGAGCCCTTTGAAATTCCAGCCATTCATTCGGATGCAAAAAGGCCAACTGTGTTGTTCTGAAATGCTGATGCCTGGTGGAGAAGGATGTCCCTGGTACCTGGGCCTGACAGGTGTGTTTATCATGTCCACGGGCTCCTGTGGGTTTGTCTGGGGGCCATACTGACAGTGAATCTGATATAGGAAAGACTTCTTTGTACACCACTGCCCCACTCAAACTGTGCTCTCTTCCACTTTGTTCACAGTGCATCTGGGTTTTGTGGTTCTTTTTAATGTGAGCCGCCTTTTAATGTGAATCACCTTTAATGCATTAAACGGTGTTGACATGTGAATCTTGTCACTTTATGAGGTGGAAAACAGTCACTGTCACCAACAAGTGAATAATAATCGAGATGAAAAATTAGTCATGAAGAGCAGGGCCTATACATTACTGTGCTAATTATAAACATTGGCACATTCATACATCAGAATTAATTTCTAATAGAAAGTAGGCAATGTTCTGTTTCATTTATCACTGAGGTGAGGGATGTGCAAGGGGGGGAAATCATTACCCACTGCTTTTTTAAAGTAGGTAAGTAAATAAGCAGGTAAGTAGGAATCCTCTGCCATGATCCAGTCATCACCTTTCACTTAGGGCTGTGTCTGGACCTACAAACCCCTGCAGAAGGGAAAAATGGAAAAATATTGTAAATCGTCCTTTATCTGTTCTACTTTTGTTTCAAAGCACAGAAGTCTGTGCATCTGAAATTCCTCAGGTTGTCAGGCTGTAGGTGGAGAAATGAGTCTGAGACTCAGCTCTGCTCTTTCCATTTTCTGGCCAGGTTAAAAATAATTATTTATGAATCAGAACAAACTTTGACAAATGTTTTGAAGCAAAGACAGGGAGAAAAAAAAAAAAACACGGAAAATAATACATAAAAATTTTAAAAGTCAGTTTCTACACTGGCAAAATGAATACTTTGCCTTGGCATGCTGAAACAATGTTTTGCTTTGATATTGACCTAAATTTAACTTTTCAAAAGGTTTAAATGGATACAGAAACCTCCAACCTGAGCTGTTTCATTTTAGATTAAACCCAACATATTCTTTGATCTACCAGATTGTTCTCGATGCTTATCTCATTCCATCTTGAAAGTAAGCAACAAAACTGAAATTTCAGATGTGCTGAAGATGATAATTAGTGAGAGCTTCCTCTGGGCTGACCGAAGAAACAAACACTCAGCTGTTCTCAGCAATCTGATAGGTGAGGCTGGGATCCATTGCACCTCATTTCAGCCTTTTAAAAGTCAGGCAGCTAGTTTAAATGACTTAAACTACGTCACTGGTCGATCAAAAGAAGGCATTTCCAGAGAGTGGCTGATCTGTCTTCAGACTGGGTGGGAGGGGGAGACACCTGTGTAAGTGCCCATTTCTCCCCATGGACTACCAGGAGGGTTGTGGTGACCGGCCAAGCACAGATCTTAGCTGGCTGTATCATGGAGTGAGCAACTTACAGGTTCTGCCTCTCTTCCTGGCTGACACCTTAAGGAACAATTTAATCATTACTTTCTTTCACAGGTTTCTTCTTAGGACAGCAACAGGAGATGGCTAAAGGCTAGGATTTGCCTTCCACGGGAACATCGTGTCTAGGGGGAATTACCGGGCTTACGTGTGCTAAGGGGTGAAAGGCTGAGTGCAGCTCCCAGTTATCTCAACTCAATCTCTTGGATCAGAAGAATGCTACAATAATAAAAGTCATAAAAATCATAAAAATCTTCTTAGCCCTGAATTTGACATTATTAGCAACTTTCTAGTGAGTGATAACAGTGAAACAGAAGAAGAGAGAAAGGGCATTAATGTTAACTGGAGTAGGTCTCCCTTCAGCTACAGGTAATCAAACTGACAAACCCCCTAGAGGTAATTACCAGAGCCAGATGGAAATGTTTAGTTGGAAATGCATTCTGACCAAAACTCAAGGTTCTTACTCTATTTTTTGTTTAAAAATAAAACAAAAACACCTTAGTTTCAACCAGTATTTGCCTGCATCTGCACACCTGCAGGTCTCTAGAGCAGACCATAAGGCAAAAGAAGAGGTGTGTTTTGGAACAACAGTGGTTTCTGAGTAACAGTTTTGGAAAACCTGCCTGATCCCTGGCACAGACAAAGCTGGAGCGATGAAGATACACTCAGAGGGGAGAGAGAACTGGCTGCAGTGGGTGACCCTGAGAAGCCCAAAATGAAAGCAGTTCCTTGGATATGTGTGGCAATGATTCATGCCTCAGCCCCAGCAGAAAGGCACCTCGCCAAAGGAAGATGATACATTTGCTGTCAGATAAATGCTCTTTCTTCTCTGCATGTGATTTAAATTAATCACTTGCTCACATATCCTGAGGCAAACCTGTTCCCAACATAGGAATTAAGTCTTAGGCCAGGGACTACCTGCAATAGCTTATACCTTTCACTCAAGCAGGGATTCGGGACATACAAGCAAGCAGCGGAGACAAAAAGAAGAGGGAATTAGAGGTGAGAACAGACGCTTTTCCACAGACAACACCCCTTGAATATCTCTGAAGAAAAAACTAGTGAAACTGCTGGTAGAGGTCACCAGGCTATGTTAACTACTTCTGTCTGACAGCAAAACTCAAGGTACCAGCATGACTTTCAGATGTACCACAGAGCCTGTGGGATGGATTTCTACTTCGTCTGGTATTAATGAAAACAATTCAATTGCCCATAGCTGCCAATTAATATTTGGAGAGATATGGTGTATCTGATGATACATTTATAATAATTCCAAAATATGACAGCTTGGATTCTGAAGGGGAAATGTTTCATTGTCACTTCATGCAATTCTTGCATTCCACAAACTTGCACACATTGTGTAGACACTGTGGGAAGGCTGGTTGAAAACAAATGCCTTTTTTTGTTACTGTTTTTCCTGGGAACAGAAACATGATGGCAGACATCAAGATTCATTAAAACCATAAACTTGCATCTAACCTTGCAGTTGGGCTTACTCAGAGCAGAAGGCTGGATCAGAGACATCCAGTGGTTCCTTTTAACCTAAGTCATTCAGTGATTCCAAACAAAAATGTGTTGCAGGATTTTACTTAAACACAGTTGGAACCAAAATGGATCCATCCATGGGCCCAGGGCCTTCATCATTAAAGCAGCTGATCACCTCATATTCAGCAGCCCTTCTCCTTTATCCTGTTTTTATTATTATTATTATTATTATTCTTATTATTATTATTATTTATTTGTGCTTTGATGCTCATGCTTAAGCGAGATCAGAGATCTCAGCTTCTCGGAATTACAGTATTTCCACTGCTTGCAGGCCCAGGCTGGCCTGTGGTAGAGCATGGACTAGAGATATATTCCATCAGGAAGTTGTTGAGACATAAAACTGCAGTCTAATGCCTGCCTGAGTCTGAGACAAGCTAGAAACTCATTCAGCACTTCTTGGATTTAATATTTCTTAGCACTGCGCAGAGAAAGATCATGTGTATTTGTGAGGAATTTGGGGTATTTCAAAAAAAAAAAACTATTGTGTGAAGATGAAAAAATGAGCGTTTAATGCTCCCCTTATGAGGAAAAGCAGCCCCGACTGCTGGTAACCATCTAGCTAGAAAAGCTCAGCTGACAAGCCGAGGCATTACTGCAGCCAGCAGATGGACTTGCCGGCAGTCCATCTGCTCATGGTCCAAGCATCCAGAAGGCCCAAGCAGTCCATCACTGGGGAGCTGTGAGATGGCCGTAGAAGGCACTGGGCCAGCTGAGCAGCGCTATCCTTTTGCAACAAATTGGCAGGCTCTTATAGACATTTACTAAGGTGGTATTTTGGACTAGCTCCAGTACCAAAGCCCAGACTCAGTTTTAATAATGCAGCATCAGTAAGAGAGCTATTATTCAGCACTTTGTCCAAATCACTCCCTGGATCAGATTTTGTGGTGAAGGAAAGGAGGAGTTTGGTTCTCTACTCATGGTAGTAATTGTGGTGTATTGACACGGCTGACCACACTGCAAGTGAATCTGAAAAAAACTTCCTTTGTGCTGCTCTTCAATCAAGGCTCTTGATATTGTAAATATCTAGGTGAGAGCTATCTCATCAATTTGATACACTGCATGTCTGATCCATCTGCCCTATACAAAGTCTCTGATCCTTGACCCTGATTTCCTTTCATCACTGCTTGTGCTTACAAGATTGCAGCTATCTTTTCAACATTGGTCTGTTACACTCCCCATAAAAGCTCTGCCTGCTAACATCCTCAAGTGCTGAAAGGAGACAGGGAGAAACACGACTTGCAAATGCTCTCTGTATTCTGCAACAGCAAGACAGTCCTTCCCCCAGGTCCACTCCCGAAGCCACAGGAGGAGTGCAGTTCTGGAAACATCACATCAGAGCAGGAGGCTCTCATGGCAGGAGAAGTCTGAACTTCCAGAAAAAAAGCTCTCATCATTACATGCTTGAACAGCTGTGGGAACAAGAAAAAAAACTCTACATGAATATTCTGGCAAGTACCAGAAGGGCAAAATTGATGCTGCCTTCACCCTCTCTGGCTTCTCATCACCCGTGTAATTAACACTCACCATCCCATGATAAACAGGAAATTCAGCGCAAATTTTGAATACTAAACAGGGAGGGTGGGTTGGTGCTCCCTCCCACCTCCAAACTGACCTACTTAAAGGTATTCTCTGATGACCTGGGTAAATAGGAGCTTCTTGAGTCAGAGTCAGGATAATGAGGTGTGTATCAACAAGCTTTATCGATCTGTACTGCCTGGGTAACCACAAAGCCTTGGTAAAAGCTTCAAATCCCCTCTCCCAGCATGCAGTGGAATCAAGATAAAACTCAAAAGGGATTGTCTGCAGACAGTACCGTCTTTGTTTGTTTAAAGCCCTGATCAGGAATCTGCAAAAGTATCTCAAATGAAAGGAAACAGAGATGTTCAAACCCTCCCATGAGCTGTGCATTAGGAATGGAGTAAGAGGTGTGGGACAGGCTGTCCAACTTTTGCACAAAGTCCTTGTCTTTAGTGCAGGGGTGGAAATTTCAGGTAGAAGGTTTACCCAGTGGAATAGGCTCAGCAAACATGCAGTGGCCCAGGTGGCTGCACAGAGATGCTGTGCAGGTTTTGGATCCATGCCATAGAACAGAGGGCTTCAGTACACTTCAGTACAGCAACACTGGCAGACAATTTTGGCCAGCTTTCCAAATGTTTTCTAACTTTGTGGGTTTTTTTTTTCTTTTTTTCCTGCAAACATTTCAGACCACTCGATAGATCTAAACAGATTTTAAAGTGCAAAAACCCAGAGGTGAGTTGATGTCAAGACCCTATAAAACTGGACTGTAGGGAAGAACAATAAAAAACGGTGTTTGGAAACTGTAGTAAGAGAGATGAGAAAGAAGCCGTAGCACATTAGCAGCGTGAATGATCAGCCACTAAAGCAAATAGTGGAAAATTCTCTATCTTTAGCAGTTTCAAATTAAAATGTGGCAATTATCTGGATGATGCTAGTCCAGCATCTGTCAAGTGTCCATTCTTTGGCCCAAAGTAAAGCTATACAACAGATCAGAGTGGTATGAAAGCCTCTGTTACCATCACTACTTGATTTCAATCTGGGAACTTACAAGACCTGTTAGAAAGAATTTCTGAGCAATTTTGAAGACACAAGAACATATGAATAGGGAATCAACTCACAGTCCTCCAGACCCAGTTCTACCATATGGGTTGTTTATGTGGGGCCCAGACCTTTTCTACAGGCTGTGTCCTAGTGCCATCACGACTGAAAATGACGAAGCATCAAGACTAAATCAAGCTGTTATTGCTCCTCCAAGACATATTTTTACCCTTGCATTTAAATTTTTGTGTAGCCGCAGCAAACCATATGAAATGGCTGACAGATGTGATCTTATCAGGGTTCCAGCATCCTTCGTGGAATATGTCCCTTTGTACAAATTACAAAATGCTCCATCTGTGCTAACTGGATTGAAATGTCAGACCCACGGTTGGGGTAAGCCTAGCAGAATTTGTGTTTAACAATTTTGCAAGTATATTAGATTAGTAGTTATCCTGTTCTGGTTTTAAATTATAATTTCACCTTTTTTCTTGCTGCTGCAGGATGCAATATTCATGTACTGTTAAATCAAATACTCCATTAACAGCACCAGAGATAAATATTGAATTAATGGAATAATGCAGGTTAATAGCAGATTTATAGGATAATGCTGGAGAATACCGTGTATGAATTATGCCAGCAGCTGAATCACTGACCCTCACTGTGCTCTGACTGCAGGTGCAATAAAAATAGAAAGAAAAAAAAAAATCTAAGCTATCTGAGATTTAAATATTTACTGGGAGTATCTAATAGGTCATGGATGTGGACAGATGCTTAGATGAAGCTAGGACAAGCAAATAAGCACTGAATTTTTCAGGTTCTCTTTTCCTGCTGAGAAGTAATAGAATCCACTGGTTGCTGCTGCTGAATAAATGCTCCTTTTCCTTCCCAGAATTCTCTGTGTTCTTCAGCCCCATCCAGGGCAGAGGCACTCGGTTTGTAGTTCCTCACAAAAGCATCTCATTAAGGCTGCATGAACCTCTGCAGAGCAGGAGCCAAATGAAAATGCAATGTTTTTAGTAAAACAAGAACAACCCACAAATCCCCTCCAGAAGTGGCCCAAAGCAAATACCTGCTAAAGCCCAGCGCAGCCCTGCAATGCCAGCTTGAACAGAGCTCTCATTGACTTGCGACTGGTCCCGACCCATGCTAACGAGGGTCTGCGGGCCCTGTGCATGACTGACATGCCAGACTGATTTAATTTCCTGCTCAGACCTGCCAAGCCTCTCCATTCCATCCATTTTCTGGGGCTAAGCAGCTGGAAAGCCCTAGCCCAGCTCAGAGGTGCTGACTTACTAACTCAGCAGCATCAGGAATCATAGAATCATGGAATCATAGAATGGTTTGGTTTGGAAGGGACCTTAAGGACCATCTGGTTCCAACCCCCTGCCATGGGCAGGGACATCTCCCACCAGCCCAGGCTGCCCAAAGCCCTGTGCAGCCTGGCCTCGGGCACTGCCAGGGATGGGGCATCCACAGCTTCTCTGGGCAGCCTGTGCCAGGGCCTCACCACCCTCGCAGTAAAGAATTTCTTCTTTATATCTAATCTAAATCTACCCTCTTTTAGTTTAAAACCATTACTCCTTGTCCTATCACTACATGCCCTGACAAAGAGTCCCTTCCCAGCTTTTCTGTAAGTCCTTTTAGGTACTGGAAAGCTGCTATAAGGTCTCCCCGGAGCCTTCTCTTCTCCAGGCTGAACAACCCCAACTCCCTCAGCCTGTCTTGAATGCTACAAGGGACCCGTGACAAATCCAGAGGGCTGGCAGAGTCTATGACCAAGTGAACAAGAATCCCAACAAGCCAACCAGGATGGGATTTTAAACTGTCCCCATAGCTCTATTCATCATATTCTTTTTTTAACAGTCTGTCTAGTCAGTTACTATATTTTTATGCTTGACTTCATGAATATTTCAAGCAGGAAACTCATCCTGAATTTGTTTTGTTCTTGTCTTTTCTTCCAGGAAATGTATGTGTGCAAACTCCCCCTAATTTATGTAAATACAGAGGCGGAAGAGTTTCACTTCATTGTTACAAATTAAAAGTTCCCTGACATTTTCAATTAGCTGGAGAGAAAAGCATCGCAACTATAAATACATCACAAAGCCAGCAAGTCTGCTCTGGCAAAAACAGCACGCTCCCGTCATGACACTGAACAGCGAGGCTCCGAGGTGTGCTTGTTACAGCCGAGATTAATGGCACAGTGGCAAGGTGGCCCATAGCCCTGGGAAGGAAATAAAGAATTTGTGGCAGGGAATGGCTGAAAATTTGGGCACAACAGGGAATGAAACTACCACTAGTGCTAAACCCGGCTCAATGTTGCCCCTCTTGGCTGATCTGAGGCTTAAGCTGGGGAGAGGAGTACGTTTAAAACATCATCCTGGTGATGTTTGACAGGGTCTTGGCTTCTGCAAGACAAGGCCAGTGAAATGCGCTTTCCTGTGACCTGCAAGGCTGCTGCTGTCAGGGTCAAGCTCACTGTAAACACCTCTGCCTAAATGTGTATGAGTGAGACAGGCAACTGCACTGAAGTGAAAAAATGAAGGTGGGTGGGTGGTCTCCTGGAATGAGGGCAGGACATGGACCACTGCCTTCCCACAGGAGCCCACCACCCCTGATTTATCCCTTCCTGGAAATTCCCCGTGTTGTGGACTAGGGGGACCTTGTGGGGAACCAGATAAAGGCAGAAAGATGGAAACGGCTCCTTTGCTGTATGTCTGCACCAGCCTTCAGGTGCGTGGCCCTGGTCCTAAATCTAATCCTGTATGACGGTTTTGACTGCCTTAGACTTTTTGAGGTGGTAATGTGAAACATCTCATGCCTGGTTGCCTGACTTGGAGGTCTCTCTGGCTTCCCCTGGGCATTAGGATGCTAAGAATAGGCATTGCAATGCTTAGCATCTCCCACCAATGCCCCTTCAAATGTGCTACCGCCATGCTAATGTTCAGAGTTAATGTTCATGTTCACTCTGCCTCCCAGGTCGTTACATAGTGAAGGGCACCCTGGCTTTTGGTGGCGGATGTCTAAAATTCCAGGGACATCATTTCCCATTTTACAAATCCATCAGGCTGCAGACACAGTTGGGTACAATGTGTTCAGACATCCAATGCAAGCAAAACTAATAATAATACTGGTGCTTTTTATTGGCTTCACACACCATAGCTTGTACATCTCCTCCCCAGGGCCAGATAAAAGTTTTGTGTTGTTGTTTAAGAAAAAGCCCATTTTTGGCACCATAGCTGACAGAAATATTGAGAGCTTCATTTCTTCCCCTTCCCCCTCTCTTCCTCCTCTTGTAATCTTTGATAAAGAAAAAAGTGTTCTCCAAAAAAGGTATGCTAATTAACAATTAATTCTTTTATCTTATAGTGCCGAGACTGTAAGACCTGAAGAAGATGTAGAATAAAATTAGTGGTAATTAGCTTTTTAGAGCATTAAATAAACAGTGACATGAACGATGCAGAATTAATGCTATGCATTTATTTTTAACAATATTTATACAGGCAGTTTTTGAACAAGGCCCTGTGGCATTAGCTTTTACTAATACAGGCAAAACAGCAACAAGAAATAATTACATTTAGTCTGCATTAAGACAGCACTATGCAAATCAAAGGAATAATGAAGAGAAGCCTGTTAATAAGGTTTTTGGAGACTCTGTACTTGAATATAATATTTGGGCTTTGTATTCCTCTGGGGAATTCAGAAATTACCAACCTTTATCATTTCAACCCACAGGCACGTGGCTGTAAACATCAGTGGCACGAATCAGAGCCTCAGGCCAAGGTGAAGGCTTCCAAAGCGCCCGGTGGCTGGGGTTGTGCTGTTTGCTTCCGAGGGCACCCCCTTCCAGGAAGCAGTGAGCAGAAAAGGGGGCTCGGCCACGTCCCCACTGCTGCCTCCACGCCGTGACCGCAGCCTTGCCGAGCTGGGCACTGCTCAAGCTCTGCCTCTCCAGCCCGCATCGAAACGCTGGCTGAGGTGCGCAGATTTCCAGCAGGGTTAATGCTGATCCCTGTAAGCGAAGCATGCAGAAACTCTCGGGATTGTGTATTTCGGCACTGACAAAACCATTTTCCTGACTGAATGTATTTATGCCTCGCTATTGCTGTTTTGGTCTTTTGGGGCACCTCTGGGAGCCTGTCTGCACCACGTTAACACGCTCGGCGTGTGCTAACTGCCACCCAGACCGCTTCATCAGCAAGCCCTCTGCGTGCACATGCTTCACTTTCCAGAGTTGTTCACACAGATGAAATCTCTCGCATTCAGGCATTCATAACACCAAAGCAGAAAGGGACAGAAAAAATGAAAATTTGGCTCCTAATCAGCTGAAAGACCCACGCGTCATCCATCTTCCATTATCTCCACAGCAAATGCAAGAGAAGAAAATGGGAAGATATGTAAAACCTTGTTTGTGTTACAGAGCTTCACTGCTAACAGGGTGTGCTAATTAAGAAAGGAGCCTCAGCAGATGAATCCTTGAAACGCTGTTTAATTAACACTCTCTCCAAACCCAGGCGGAGAGGAGCGAGGGAAGCAGGGGAAGGGGCCTCCTCAGGCTCCCTCAGCCCAGTGCCCACAGCAGGACCCCGGGGTCGTGCCTGCAGCCGTGCCCTGCCCGGCCCCACACACTGGCCTCAGGCTCGGCTTCAAAAGCGCCCATTTTAATTAAAAGAGAAGTGGCATCTGTGACAGTCTTCAATCAGGCATTTAATGAGTAGCTGACAGGGCGCTTAATTCAATCAGTCCATCGTCCTTTCAATGAAGTGACAGCAGGACATTTATTAATATCGTAACCTCAGAGACTGATCTGCTATTTTTGTGGTGCACAGTCACCGCTCTGCTGTCTTGGGTGTAAGGCGCAGACTTTGGGCGGCAGCAGGGCTGTGAGGGAGNCACCCACGAGGGACCCGTACCAAACTGCTGAGGGACTGCAGTCATGGGGGAGCACCGAGCATGTGCTGGGCTTGGCTCCTGTCTGGCAGCACTGTTCTCAGCCCACACAGCCCCTGGTCCTCCCCAGGCTGTCAGCTCACATAGGGCAGGGTGGGAGCTGGCTGTTACTGCTCCATGAACCTGTTTGCTCCTGTTCATGTATTGGGAACATTTCCTTCTTGCAAACAGTGAAACCAGGAGTTTAAAATAAAAAGAACTTTCTCGTGATGGGAAAACAGTAAAATAAGAATAAGTCAGGGTGACTGCATATATACTTTAACAGTTCTCATCAAGACATTTCTTCAGTCTTCTTTTCTTGGAGGTGGAATATTATTCCCTGATGGACAGATGGACAGCCTGGAAGATGATGATATTCCCCTTGCAGAATGATTGCAAGGTACACAATGACAGTTCTAACCCTTGTGTTGCTGTACCAGTCTCTTGATAACACTAATGGGACCGCCAAGAGGGCATAAGAGTGTCATGAGCCGTTCAGAGCCATCCTTCCTCTGGAGACAGCCCCAGAGCCCTATTTAGGCTTCAGTGTTTGTGATGACTGTAGCGTAGCTGCTTGTTCTTTATCTTCAGACCCACCTGTCTCATTCCCACCTGGATCATCTGATGGTAATTACAGTACTGGGACCTGTTAGGCTCTTGGGAGGGAAAGAAAAAGATCCATTCCTTTCGACAAGTCAGACGTCACAAAACACTCAAATCACGTTCATTTATGGGATCATTCAGGGAAACACAGAGCCGTAAGAGCGGCTCAAAGGTATCACAAATAGAAATCAAGTGGCATAAACAGGCAGGCAGAGAAGCATTTGCAGTGTGCTCTTCTCAGATGAAATGCTGAATCATTGGATGTCACTTAGGTCCTTGAATTGAATCAGCTCCATATTTCTAAAACAGACAGGACTTAAGGAGGAGAAATTAGAATGGTGTGTCCAGTCCTGATCTTGAACGGACACATTCAGCAATATCGGATACATGCTGCTTCAGAGTGGAGACTGAAAACCACTGGGCTCCTACCTGCAAGTGAGTCAGACTGAAATGCTGGTCCAGAGGGAAGAATGTTTCCTCAACCTGCCTTCCCTGACCCCTTTTTGCAAAATGTTTTAATTTCTTTTACTGCATTTTTCTATTATACTCTTTCTTTCTTCCTGCATATTGAAGTTTACTTCCTATCTCCCACCTGCAGCTGAACGCCTGCATTTCTGTGAAGATTGCATACAAAACAAAATTAGGAAAGGAGTGATCAGCTAATAAGCAGTTACTATTCATTATAGGAAATTACAGCTTTCATGTCTTCATAAAGTAAACGCCTGTCAGCTCCAAACCAGCAGACCTGTTGAATCTAAATACTTTGCTTAAGTGGGTGGATAGGCTTAAACACACTCCAAATCATTCCTCTTTTTCAGCAGAAATTGCTGCTGCTGCCCTGAGTCTCTGGGGACAGATACAAGAGGCACATGGAAGGCAGACATTCTCTCCTCCACTCTTTGCTTCCCCTGTGATCCCCAGTGCCTGGTCATTGAACTGGTGTGACAGCACCAAGAACTGGTGTTCTCTAAACCACCATAGCATATTCACCAGTGAAGAAGAAACATCTTAAGGTCTGTCCTCATCCAGGTGAGTAAAATTTTCATTGCACAGAGGGAAGATGGCCACTGAATTAAAGACAGTGGACAAGTGTTGGGAGATGTACCACCCTTTCTACGGTTGGGTGTGTGCACTACCACTAGTAGCTCTGGCAGGGGCATTCCTGTCACCAGGCCTTGGTTTGTCCCCTTTTTCAGGCATGGGAAATGGAGGTAAGAGACACATGAGGCAACCTGAGAACAGTGGATTAGGGAAAAATGAGGGATAAAACCTAGGCCCCAGAGTCCCACTCTATGTCCAAGTGCTAAAAGGGCTGTTCCATCCCTGCCTCTTTCATTTATTACCAGAATACTGTGCTCCTGCAAGAGATTCCTGTGTCAGAAGAATTATCCATCTAAAGACATTAACCTCTTCTGGGGCCTCCCAGGCCCACTATCCATACTCCTTTGGAGGTTATACTCTGTCAGGCCAAGATGATGCCTTCCACAAATGCTGGCATGGGTATATGCCCCACTAAGTGTTACTTAGGACACATACGTCTTGTGTCTTGTACTATTGCATCTCACAGGAGGGCGATATCCAATTTATATGGTCAAACTTGCCTTGCTTGTAATATTTACCCTCCATTGCAGTTTACAGATAACTGCTTTGTAAGAGAGGGATGAAAACTCTCACCTGGTTAGGGCACGTTTTTTGCCGTCTTGTAATGAAAGTTGGAGTATTTTCAACAGCAAAGTTCATGCACAGAGAGGCCTTAATGAGACACCCACCACAGAGCTTTTGGATGTCTCTTGTAAGAATTTCATAAGCAGAACAATGTTATTGTCCCATTTTACAAACAGAAAGACACCCATGGGGAGATGGAGATAATCACTGTTTTCAGTGTTTGGATGTCACATCTAGCTCAAAGCCTCAATGCTTTTCCACCCCCGCTCAGAGATTTTTGCCAAACTACATTTATTTGGGCTTCTCAGAGAACCTGTTTTATACAAGGGATGAGAGGGGACCCACTGGGGAGGAGTGGGTACCAGTACTTTAGATAGTCATCAGGGAACAACAGGACATAGAGTACAAATTAGATAACTTCAAGGTTGATAAAAGCTAGATCAGCAATGGAGCAAAATCCCAAGAGCTACAAAGCACACAGCTAAATCTGGGGAGGGCTGAAGACTGAGGCCACAATTTCTCCCCAGGTATAGAACGTCACCCCTGGTGCAGAACAGGCTGCAGGACACAGATGCGAGCCCAGGCTGGGATAATTCAGCTAGCAAGACGCACAGCATGCCTGGCTGGCCATGTAAGGCAGGGACACATGATCGCAGCTTCTGGCCAGTGACTCTGTTCAGACAGAGGAGCAGAAATAAACAGAACATTGTCAAAAACAAAGCCCCATGTGATGTTGGGAAACATCAATTGCCTCTTACACAATGTAAACCAGCTCAGCATCCCCAGGTTGCTTGCCTGTATGTTTTGGCGCTTACATAGTATTGGGAAAGAGCAGACAGTATGCTAGGAGGTGTAGCTGTTGCTATGGCTCCCTAATTACCTTCTGCGAGGTTACCATAGAGAAAAGCCCAGAGCTGACTTTAGAAACAATAGCACTTCTGCTTTGTTTACATGGACGTTTCAGTTTTTAAATGAAACTTTACATGAGCCAGAAATTGAGCCTTCAGTCCACTGCGGAGCAGGGAGGATTTTATCACTGCAGAAACTAAGCAAATATTTAAACAGTTGTTTCTCTCTTTCAGATTGCACCGAAACCCTGAAAGCAAGATTGTGGGGGGATGTTGCTTGGTGGCTCGCTAGTGAGTTATTTGTTCTATGAAAAGAAAATAGCCTGGCCTCTGATTATGGGGCAGTCAGGCCCCGGGAACTATTTCTAGCCAAAACAAAAGAGGCATTGTAGGTCTAAGACATATTTTGCTTACAGAAAAGATGCATTCCCTTGAAAAGCTCAGGTGTGACCAAAGCCATGTTTCCAAACAGGAACCTGCTTGGCAGAACTGTGGTGGTTTTACCCTGCTGGGCAGCTGAACTCCACCACAACCACTCTCTCAGTCCCCCTCCTCAAAAGAAGAGGGGAAGAAGAAAGTATGATGGAAAGAAAAAAAAAGGCTCATGGGTTGAGATAAGGATAATTTAAATAAAGGTGAAAAGAAAGAAGAAAAAAAAGAACACGCAAAGGCCGCACAGAAGCACAGAGGGAAGGAAAAGAATTATTCTCTGCTTCCCATCAACGAGCGATGTTTGGCCATGTCCTGGGAAGCAGGGCCTCAATACACGTTGTGGTTGTTTGGGAGGACAGACGAGAGCCCCTCCTTCTCCTTTCCCAGCTTTTATTGCTGAGTGTGACATCATATGGTGTGGAATTTTAAATATAAATATTATAAAAATATTGCTGAGAGAGCTGGGCCTGTTTAGCTTGGAGAAGAGAAGACTGAGAGTGGATCTTATCAATGTGTACAAATATCTGAAGGGAGGGTGTCAAGAGGATGGGGCTGGACTCTTTTCAGTGGAGCCCAGCGACAGGACAAGATGCAATGGGCACAAACTGAACCACAGGAAGTTCTGGCTGAATATGAGAGGGTACTTCTTTCCTGTGAGGGTGACAGAGCACTGGAACAGGCTGCCCAGAGAGGCTGTGGAGTCTCCTTCTTTGGAGATATTCAAAACCCACCTGGATGTCATCCTGTGCAACGTGCTCTAGGTGACCCTGCTGGGCAGGGGGTTGGACTAGATGATCTCCAGAGGTCCCTTCCAACCTCAGCCACTCTGTGATTCTGTGATTCTGTGAATATCCCTTTCATCGGTTTAGGTCAGCTGCCCTGCTGATGTCCCCTCCCCACTTCTTGCCCACCCCCAGCCTGCTGGCTTTGGGGGGGGGTCTGGAGAGAGTCCTGGTGCTGTGCCAGCACTGCTTGGCAGTAGCCAAAACATTGGTGCGATATCAGGGCTGTTCTAGCTACAAGTGCAGAGCACAGCACTATGTGGGCCGCTGCAGGGAAAGTTAACTCCATACCAGCCAGACCCAGTACAAGAACCATGGCTTTGTCTGGCACCGTCCAGTGCTTTAGAGCTTCCTATGAGGGCACAGAATGTATGGATCTGAGGCAGTATAAAAGCTCCTTATAATCATGACACTGCAGAGTGGCTTTTTTGACCTAAAAACCCTTTGAATTGAACAAGGGGCAAGAACAGTTGCAGCAATTAAAAGAGAGAGACAGCTCCCTTGGAAATGGGTGGGTTCATTGTGCAGGTCATTACAAAGGGATAGGAAGGGAATTGAAGATGCCACTTGGGACCAGATGGCTTCGGTATTTTACAAAACATCTTGGGATGACTCATCACCATAGTCTGAGGCTGCCTCTCCATATGTACTCTTCCATGCACTGACACACCTGGGTCCTGAGACTCACCTGCCCAAGAGCTGGCTGCCTGCAAGGCTGGCACCAGGATAAGCCAGTCATGGAATCTCCTCCACACCCCACCCACCTCAAGAGAAGGTGGCACGGGTGGCCTTCGGAAAGGATTTAGACCACACCGCACAACAGGGGGCCTTCTCCATTTATACATAGATATTTGCAGTGCAGGCTGCCCTGATGCAGATCTGGTTGATAGAGTCAGGGCTGTCTGGGGTGTGCTTTATGTCCTCTTGAAGTAGATGTCTACACTGGTTAGAAGAATTGCTCCTCACAGTGCCTGTTTCTCTTCACTGACTTTGAAAGGAGTCTGTAGGGTCTACTTCAGCTGTAGCGGCATACTTCACTGACTGGTAGCTAAGTGAGATGAATCCTATCCTGAACTTAAGCGCTACTTTTAATTTTTTGAATGTCTAAAGTGACCGTGCATCTTAGTGATGAGGCAAACATGCACAATTCGCCATTTAACCTCATTAATTGACCTCAGCAATTCTACTGATTGAAAACTTTGAGGGATGTAGATTGGTATCAGCATTTTGAGAGAAGCCAGATCAGGGTGACCACAGGGCTAGTAACAGGCTAAAAACTGAGAAGTAATTCCCACAGGGTGTCACCTCCCACAGCTTGGTACAAAAGGAAATTCAGAAAACTCCTTGCTGTTGCAGTCATAGACGTAACTTCTCACAACACTGTCAGAAAGACAGAGAATGCCATACCCCCTTTTTGGCACCAGTAATATAATAGTTTATTAATTCTGCAGCAGAAGAAGTTAATTGGCTGGGGATAAATTATGAATGTAGCAGGAGGCAGGGGAGGTCTGTATTCCTCTTGCTCACAATAAATGAAATGGAGTATTATTAATACATAGCAAGATTAAAGCAATTTCCCTCTGATTCATGGTCCTGCTTTCTCTAAAGACAAGTGAGAGGGCAGAATAGTCTGTTTCTGCTTTCACGTCTCAAGGGTTTCCATCAAATTTGCACTTGTTTTCTGTCCTAATGAAGAGAGGACAAATACTACTAACTCCTGAAACCAGCTATAGGTGGTCAGAAGAGAAAGAAGTCCACTCGACAACCGTGGGATTGTTTTTCTGAATTCTTGCTATAGCTTCTTATCTCAGTCAATCCACTTTTCATCAAACAATAAATAATCATGAATCATAGAATCATTTACGCTGGAAAAGACCCATAAGATCATCAAGTCCAACCATCACCTAACGCTACCAAGTCCACCACTAAACCATGTCCCTAAGCTCCACGTCCGCACCTCCAGGGATGGTGACTCCATCACTTCCCTGGGCAGCCCATTCCAATGCCTACCCACCTTTTCCATGAAGAAAATTTTTCCTGATATCTAATCTAAACCTCCCCTAGCACAACTTGAGGCTGTTTCCTCATGTTCTAATGCACAACTTGAGGCTGTTTCCTCATGTTCTAATGTGGTAAACTTTTTTTGTGTTGTTTTTTTAGATACTCTAAAATATATATATATATATATATTTAAAAAAAAAAAAAAGGAAAAAAGCCCCTGAAACAAATCAAGCTGCCTTAACTACTGTAGTCAAAACCTAAGAAGAGTACCGGTATAGTTTCACACTGTGTGCTGGCATTGAAATGCTAAATAACCTGCAGACAAGCAACACTTCCAAGATGTGCTACTAAGAGAGGTCATTAGCCCTTTTAAGAAATAAAAGAAGCAATTCAGTTTGCAAACAGGCTAGAAAAGAGGGAAAGCAGAAGACCAAGGAGGTCATTGGGGAAACTAACAAACAATCGCTGAGTCCCTTCTGCTGAAAGGAATGTGGAGAAGGACTGTGAATTAAACCTTCCTTCAAATGGGTCTCCCTGTAGAGTAATGGGACAAAGATGACAGCAGAAGAGAAAAGTTGTTTTTTTCAACATTAGAAAAATGACAGGCTCTTCAGGCTTCCCAGAGTAATCCGTGACTTCTAGAGCAGTGGAGGAAGTGCGGGACCACCTGCTTTGTCTCGCAAGCACAGATTTGCAGGAAGAGATGTGAGATACCAGGGTCTGCTGGAGATTCAGCTAGATCAGTGATCTCCTTTCACCTGAGTCTGATATGAATGCATTCATTTTGCTCATGATTTGAGAGGTATTATGGCCACATTGCCATGAATTAAGTGGCCTTGGCTTAGAGAGAGTGTGACCATGTCTCCCTCTAGTAGCTGCCTCTAGCAATGATAATTACCTCCACTTTGCTGTCTTCAAACAAGTGAATTTTCCATTTCTCCACATGTAGAGAACTCTGGCTTTCACCCTGAGGGTATTTGGTTTGATTCATATCATCTATACATCTCCTGTATGGCCCGCTGCACCAATGTATCACTGACTGCAGTGCATAGGAGTGGTCCTGGCCACTGAAGAAAAATGTATGTGTTGCAAGAGTAACAGGGATACAGCTCCATCTGTCCTGAGCTTTCTTTTATCTTTTACATAAGTAAACATGAGAACAAGGGAAATGTGAGTCATTCCACTCTGATTCAGAAGCATTTTACACCCTGCCTGCATGAATGGAAATGGTCTGAAAGAGCATCAGAAAAGAGAATGTCTAGCAACCTGCCCACCAGCTATACGAATGCATATGTCAGGTTCTCTCCCCATGTACTTTTTGAAATACTTCACCCCGATTTCCTTTTCATGGCTCTGCAATGGCTGGTTGCTCAAAAGCTAGTCATTTTTTCCCCTCAATGATACCAATTGTTCTAATAGAAGCTATTACCTCTCGTTGCAAACCTTGTCTCCATGGAATCCTTTGACCACCATGGTCAAAGCACCACTACCATTTTCCACCCTTGCACATCCATCTCATTAACACTCTTCCATCATTCAGGTGCCTCACCACATTGTCCTCCAGGAGACTTCCAACAGCCCTTATCCGCAGCCCATCTGCCCCCACTTTCTGCAGGCTCATACCTCATATCATTCCCTGTCACATTTCTCTCTTCAATAGCCCGTGAAAATAGTCAAGAGGTATGACCTTTTTTGTAATGCTGCATGCAAGAGTCCATTCCCATAGCTGCAAGTCTCTAACTTTCTCTCTATAGCCCCACCGCTTTCCCCCTGGATTCCACAAGGCCCCTTGGTGGCCTGTCACATGCCCAGAGGTAAGTGAGCAGGCTGCAGTCTCTAAACCAGGAAGGCCTGGGTGCAGCAGCATTCCTTTGGTTTTGCAATTTTCTTTAATCTCATACCAGCAAAGAATGTGCTTTTAGAAATGAGATCCAAGGACCAGCTACTGACACAAGCAGAGAAGCTGCTACATCAAATTCAAAGACTTCTCCCCATGCTCACCACATGAGTTTGTTTTATTTTCTTTTAAAACCAGGAATCAGAGCACTCTATGTTTCTCTGCAGAACTGTAAATTGAAACTAAAGGGTAGATTGAAAAGGAGCAGCTTGTACCATATAACCAGTGACCTCCCTGAAGAACTTTAATGCCTGAAACATCCTAAAATTTGTTTTGAATCAATTCAATATCACCTCAGCACGAGGCAATCTCTACATCTGAAAAAGTCTTCAAGGACCAACATGCTTGTCTAAGCCAGACTGGTAGTGTTGCAGGCAGCATTTTGCTTACAGCAGTGTAGATACCACTACTCCTTAACAGGATTGATTAAAAGCTTCAAATGTATTATCCTTTATATGGGGTCACTTTTATCTAGGGGTATGTATTTTTTTTTTTTTTCTCACAGGTGCACGTTCATCACTTCTGCTGATGCTAATGGAAGTCTCATGTTCTTGTTGGTGACAGGGCCACAGAAAGTTACACAAATCCTTTTACTCTCAAGTCAAGTTGGAAATGGCTCCTTTCAGAATAATAGAGTGCATGGATCAGAAAGGGCTCCAGCCTACACAGGGTCTTGCAGTAAGTCGGAGAAAATGCTGTGCTGAAGAAGCTTGTGGTGATTTTGGGTAAGTCACTTGCCATTTGCATTGCAGTTTTTTTACTTGTAGAAGAGGGACAAAACCTCTTTTTCCTGACCCTGTTTTCCTCTTAGCCATTTGTACAAGTCATCTTTTGCAAGTGATTTGAATCATACCTAATGCAGATCTGGGTCTTCCCACCATCTCCATCCCCTAAGAGCAAGCACAACGTGTGCTCTTTGGAATTTTGCAGCATGGAACAGTACTCAGATACAATTTCTCAGGCCCGACAACACTATTGCATGATGAATTCCCAAATGGAAGCTCTGTAAGTTATTCTGAGGCCTAGGTTAACTTTACAGCATACATAGCCAGCAAGAGGAATTTCCATAGGCCTGTATCAAGTGGCTGCAAAATGCCATTATGTATGTGAACCCTAAATTTGATTCATAGGAGTTGGAGGACCCCCAATGAGGTGCATGTGAGAGAGACAGAAAAGTTGCAACAGAAGGGCAGTACACAGGGTTTTCACATCCCTGGACCATGGATATTCTGCTTCTGTTACCATTCTGCAGTGCAAATATTTCCATTCTGATACTTGGATCATCTCCCAGCTGCCTGCTTTCAGGGGCTGTAAATGATATCCCTGGTAAGCCAGGAAGAAGCTGATGCTTTGCAGCTGAACCCACTGGCTCGTCAAAGAAATCTCAACAACAAAAAAAAAAAGTAGGAGGGGAAAAAAAAAAAAGAGTAGGAAACATGAAACATGCCAGCCTGGGAACAAGCAGCAGCTGGTGCTGGCCAGCAATGACACCAGTGAAATGAGCTGACAGCCTGAGGTCACCGGGGTGTTGCAGGTGACCACTGCCCCATGTCCCAGATGTCACTTATCCCAGTCACTGGGGAGACAGCACCATCTGCAGACTTGGGTGATCACTGGAACAGTGATGCATGGTAGCGAAATGGCTGTGCTGGGAGCTTGAGCTGCAATCTGGAGGAAACTCACCTCTGCTTTGGTGCTGACAAGATTTTGGTTTGTGTTTGTCAGCAGAGGCATTGTGCTGAAACAGCACAGGAGCCTGGACACCCTGTCCTGCTCTTACCTTGTACTCAAGCCCCAGTGGGCCAGCAGTGTGTGAAAGCCTGGGGCAAAGGTGCTGATGCTGGACATTCAGCCCAATACCCTCTCTATTATATTGGCTATGACAAGAACAGGAAAACTTGCAACTGGTTCTTACTGGTCCCAGCTGGGCAACTCTGTTCTGTGAGCAATTAAAGGCTGTATTGGTTGTCTGAACTCCCAGGAATGACTGATCCCGTGATGTCAGCCACCAAGAGGAGGATCACTGGAAACCCAGCTGAGACAAAGCTCCTGTAATTTTCCCCTACAAACACATCCTCATTTTATTCCTATTTTATCCATTCCTCTTGCAGTAAAATAAAGCTGGTTTTCCTCCTCTGCCAGAGAACATTAGGAGATCTTTGATTTCTGACCTTGTCCACGTCTGGATGATTTGCTCTTCCCTTGCATTTCCTGACAGCTTCCTCTTTGCCAGTCTGCATCTGCCCTAGGCTGCGTTCTCCCCTTGGGCATCATTGGTGCCGAGAGGTGATGGGTTAGGAATTAAACAGATCAGTATGAATGTTCTCTTTCCTTGTCCTTACACTATCTACCCTGATTGGTATCACTCTCATGAGCCAGGCATCCTCCATTCTCAGTCAAGCCTGAACTTGTGATGGATCACCCCTCCAGGCAGCTAAACAAAGCCCTCCATTAGCTGCCTGAACCCTGGCAGTGGTATCAGTGTCAAATTGAGTATGTGGTACCTGAGGCTACTCTACCAATAGACTTCACAAGCAGCTAGGCTGCCATGCCCTCGCACTTGGATGATGCTCTCCAGAATGGATGGTGGCAGGCAGTGCAGATGAGAGGGGGGAATTTGATTAATAAAAGAAGCATTTCTTACTCCCCCGCTCTTCTCTCATTACTGGCATTTGAAAGCCAGGATTCACATTTCTTGTAAGCTCTGGTGTTGTGTACAGATGTGAAGCTGTGTCTCCCGGGAGTGCTTCCACCAGCAGAATTCTGATGGGAGGAAATGGGCCTGCGACACCCAGCAGACAATAATCTATCAGAAAGTATCCTCTGCAGATGTGCTTCCCACTCTCCCTCTTCATCAGCACTTATTATCAATAGGATTCCTTCCCCTCCTGCCCCACACTAAAAAGTGACTGATATTTTATCTTGTTTTTCCAGAAGGATGGAACAAACGAGTGAGAGAAAAGAAAGCAGAAGTATCAGTTTGGATGGGACTGACTTCCGTGCAGAAAAGATGAAGCAAGCTTCTGGGTCACACTAGTTCCACTGAAGCCTAGATGCTGGCTTTGCTAGACAGCACCTATAGATCACTGCGGTCCATGGGCTTTAACTGCCACATGCCCTGTGCAGGCTTTCACTGTCCAATAAAAGCATAGAACGTTTTTTCATTCTGAAACTTTTCTGGGGTAGGCTTCAGTACTCCCCTGAAGGTTATAGTGGCCTGGTGGACTGTTCCTTTCTAGCAAGGCAAGTCTATGGCAGGTCTGTAATCTTTCTCCTGTGTGGCCCTTTTACCACGCAGTTGTGTTTTATCAGCCAGTCTGTGAGTTTTTTGAACACAGCATCATTCTTTGTCCTGTCAGAGGGCAGCACCCAGTTCATCAGCACCTGAGCTCAATTGGGTCCTGAGTGGCTGATCCACCCATGCAAGAGCTCAGCCTCATAAGGCTCAACAGTAGGTTGAGCCTTGTAACTGCTTGTGGCTCTCTGTCTTCCCAGAGGTGAGAAAGGGATGTGGCAATGGTGTGGCATGTGAAATGCTTTAGGACCTACTGCAGAGACATACAAAAGGAGATCTGGTGCTACCAGAGGTGGTGTTAGCTGAAGCTGCAGTGTGATGAATGGAAGCAGTGAAGGAATATAGAGAATGGAAGATAATCAGCATTTCAGAGGTCCTGCAGCATGAGACCTTAATTTAATAGAAATTCATAGTGCTATTCATTGTAAATAGCCATCCTTCAGAATCTGTATGAAACCTTTACCCTGCATGATTTGCGAGCTGGATAGCCAGAAAGTATAAAAGGCAGAGCTCCACTGACCACAGAGAAGCTTGGGCCATCACAGAGCTCAGCAGGAAGTGAAGATCTTTCCCATAGCAAATGTGGTGGGTAAGTCTTTGGTTAGACATATTTCAAGTGAGTGGGATTATTTTGTTGCTCTAGATTTTTATTTAAATGAGGGAAATGTAAAACTTTGGGAGGGTGGGGGAACAACCGAAATCAGAACAGTTGGCTGTGCTTTAACACATTCAATTGAAATGGTACTGTTTGTTTCTTTTCAACCTAGGCTGTGATTCTTGATTTTGGAAGCAAAAACATTTTCCATGCTAAAGTTTTGGCATGTGGCTTTCCTCCCTACTGTCTTGGCTTTACTGTATTTTTTTTTTTTTCCTGCAGAAAGCCTATTTTTTTTCCCAGTTCCAAAATCCCAAACAGAACATAATGTTACATTTATCGGAATCCAAAATTATTTTCTGATGGCTCTTTTTGGAAAGTTGGACTATTTTTTAGCAGAGTTCAAATATTTTCAAGGAAAAACAAAGGTAAAATTTAATTTTGAATAGGGAGATCTCTTATCTAAATACTTCATAGAAGAAACAGGTCCAATGTGTTTCTCATTTCACTACATCTAATTTCATGTATTAAACCTTCTGAGTACTGGCTTTCATTTAGATCACCCTTGTTCTATATTTGATTCAGGGAGGGCTAGTGAAAAGATAATCATCTTTTCTGAGGTAACAACTGCAGGAAAAGGTTTCTTTCTTGAACAGAATGAAAATGAGAATTTGAATACTTTCTCCCACCCTGGGAGTTCTGGAAAAAAGCTGTGTGTGTATGTGTGTACACCTCAAACAGTTGTTTCGTTTTTTTTTTTTTTTTTTTTCTCGTGAAACAATACAAAGCCTCTAGTTGCCCTGACTGCTGGAGCAGTCCTCATGGTGTCTCAATTTCTCTCAACAATTTCAGGGCTGTCTCTGACTTCTGAGATCTCCAGGACTCTGGGCAGACCCCGGTGACCCCCTGTGCAGCTGGAGCCTCCCCAGAAGTCCCTGGGGGAATGTAGGGACTCTTGCTTCAGCTCAGAGGTTGGAAGCCCTGGGGTTCATTCCCATGGGCACCACATCCCTTGCTGAGGAGAGGCTGGGCTGTAAACGGGACCCCACCACCCCCACCTGGGCTCTCAGCTTTGTAGCCTGAGCCTTTAGCCAGTGCCTGGCTCCAGTGCAGCCAGCCGAGAGCAGCTCTTAGTTTGAGCAATGGGCCATAACTCATTTCATGCAGGCCACCAGACGTAAACTGTACACATCTGGGACACCACTTCGAGTGGTGAGAGTATGCAGGACAGGAAAGCTGGATTCTATTTTCCAGTCTGTCCTCTAAATTGCTTCACTCCCCTTCTCATCCACCCCAGCCTAAGGCACTTAGGCGGATATTTCAACCCAAGACCAAGCAGATGATCCCTAGCAAGCTGAGCTCCGGTTTCACTGCTGTGTAATCCCTGTATCTGAGCCAGATGCAGCTGGGTGACCTGGAGGTGAAGCAGTCTGCATCCGTTTCACAATGCCAAGGAGCTCTTTCCTCAGTATTGATATTTTCCTACATCTTGTGCTGCTATGGACAAACCAACAAAACAAACAAAAAAAGAGCCATACTGCCTGATTTTGCAATCTCCATAGATGTTGGAGGCAGCAACAGACACAGAATAAAGATATCCTGTTCAGAGGAAATAAATAAGATGTTGATTGGCAAGCTAAATCCTCCACAGTGTTGCTGCCTCTATGACTGGAATCCCAAATGAGCTGAACTGCAACATGTTTTATGCTGTTTCCGCACTCCAAATGCATTTTTCAATCTATTTCCTTAAGCCTGCAGGACTGCTGTCTCGAATTCCACTTCCCATTTCTCCACTTGGGCAGAAACACTAAATAGAAGCTCTCCTTACCGACAGCACCTTTCATTTCCTTTCTCAGATTTCTAAGCACATTGGGAGGGTTAGCCTGTGTTAACAGGGCCATTGTCATGAGATAATGGCCTGCTATTAGAGCATATTTTTTCTTTTGATGGCCGTGGGCCATTTTCCTGTGATGTGAGAAATGATGTCTTGCAGTTCCTGGACGTATTATGGGATCAGCCTTCTCCTGTCTCCCTGTCAGACAGCACAATCAGTTCTGCAATCTCTTTTGAGAGAGAAAAGAAAAATGTCCCCGTGGGATGTTGTGTGATACCATGACCAGCTCAGGCCACTGAGGAGGGAAGAACTGATCCTAGGCTGAATAAACCCTGAGCCTAAAGATCAGCATCCCCAAGCAGGGTGCTCTGCAAGAGCACTCTCGCCCTCTGCCTTTAAATGAGAGCCTGTCTCCAAGGGAAATGGAGCTACTTGTCCTCCTCTGCGCAGCCTGGAGAAATGGAAAGCATCAGCCTAAGCAGATAAATGTTGAGGTCAAAGTCTAAGGATTTATCAGCTCCAGTTAGTCTCCACTTGCCTCTCCTTAAGGAAATATTAAGTCTGAGATGAGCAGCGAGGTAAAACAAGACAGAACCTGGAAAGAGGAGCATGGACTGCAGGGGATAGCTTACCGCTGCCGTAAGGACTGTCCACTGCCTGCCAGAGGAGCAGCCCAGCTTCCTGCATAGAGGTCCAAAGGGAAAAATGTCCTGGCTGTCCCCACAGGATGAGATCAGGGAGGGATGCAGCTCTGTGGAGAAAGAGGTCTGTCCGGCAAGGTGTCCACCCTCTTTCCATGAGGTCTTGCTTGTGTCCTGCAGTAAGGGGTGCAGACAGGTAGATGAGAGGAGGTTGCAGCTTTGAGACCCCTCCAGCAGTCTCAGAGGAGACAGGCTGTGGTTTGGGACTGAAAGCCTCCCAGCTGCTCCTTGCTGATGACCCAGGCTTTAGGTTAGGACACAGCAGTTGCAGAAGCTGCTGTAATGCCATTAATCTTCTTTCAAGAGCTTCTGTGCAGCATTGCAGAGTGATGACAGCCAGCTGGGTGGTATCAGGAGCCAGACAGTGATGGCTGAACTGCAGGCTTGTACAGCCAAAGGCCTGGAAGGGGCCTGGAGGAGAGGTGTTAGGATGCAGGGTTGTCTAGGTGGGAGGAGACCTCTGGAGCTCTCTGGTCCTGCATTTTGCTCAAAGCAGGGCAAATATAGAGCAGGTTGCGTGGGGCATTGCCCAGCTGAGCTCTGAACACGTCACCTGCCCCCATCCTTCTGAACCTCTGAGGACAGAAAATCTCACGCCCATCCTTTACTTGTAGCCAGGTCATGCTGTTTGCTTTGGCTCCCTCCTCCCCTCCCACAGGCTTGCTCTCCCTCTGGCCATCCTCGTTTTCTGTCTCTGGCATGGCTCCACGGGCTTGGGGCATTCGCGTCATATCTATGCCTTATTTTCTCTTACCTGGAGCTACCTGGCAGGTAATCAGACAACCCTGCTCAACCTCTGGGTTAATCGATGCTCCCAGCATGAAAACCGAGATGTGAGCTGCTGTTATTGCTGGTTCTGGCACCATTTCAGGAGGAAACTGGTATCTTTCCCTTTTGGTGAACTGCCAGCAGCATTTCCCTCCAAGAACAGGGACGAGAAGGCAGCAGAGAGGGGCCACACGAAGAGTCCCACCGTCCTAGTGGTGCACAGAGCGTGCAGGATGTGAACCGGCTGCACCAAACTGGAGCTGAGGAGTAAATATGGCCTCGGTGCCACCTTCCCTTAGCCCCGTGTTGTCCCTGGCTGCCGTTGATTCCCTGCTTGGCACTGTGCACCCTGCAGAGGTGCTTATTTATTTATTTAACTTTTCTGATGCAAAGGTTAAACAAATCAAACATTACTGATTCAGTGCGAATGACAGAAGGCTAAGTGGTGTTATCTTTAATTACTGTCAGCGTCAAGGAGAGCAACCGGGTAGCGGCAGGGGGGTGTAGGGCTGGTTTTGTGTGTGTTGGAGTCGGGGGACGAGTTGGCAGGGTTGTCATTTGTATTCAGATGGGGACATCTAGTGACCAGTGTGACATATTGCAAGCATGGAGCACCCCGGCACTGTTGAACGGGGTGGAAAGCCTGGCCTGCAGCCCACTGCCAGCTTGGGAAGCAGCTTTTGCTGTTGCCAGTGCTCCCCACACCTCACCTTCACCTGCCGCTGCAATAGGGCATCCTTCAGAGGATGTCCCCAGAGCAGCAAGCCCTTTAGGTCTGGTCCAGTGCTGTGTGGGGCAGGGGATGTGCCCCCTGAGCAGAGTCCAGCACAAGCTTTGGGCTCCTTGGGGTGCCCAAGGATGTGCACGGTGACAAGGGATGTCTTGGGGTCGAGTGTTGTGTGAAACTGCTGAACATGCCAGGGATGTAACTTGGGGGAATGGGACAGACTCCTAATGTTCCACGTTCGATTTGTACTGCACTGGGCGAAGGCTGCTCCCAGTCCCTTTTCACTGCTGGATCCGTCCCTTGGTCCAACCCAGAAAAGCCAGCCTGGCTGCTGCTCTGTGCCTCCCCGTCCAGGCCTGTTTCTTATTCAGTGCATGACCAAGGCTGTGGGTGGGCACCTGGAGCCGGGTTCCTGCAGGGCAGGTGTGTGTCCGACCACCTGGCCGCACGCAGGCAGCGGGGGCCTTTGATCCAGCTGCTCTGCAGAGGGGGTGTCTGGCTCCTCTCCGCTGTAGCTGGTGTCCCAAATGTCCTCTACTCTGGAAAACTTACCTAAAAAGAACAAACACAGCTTTTTTTCTTTTATTCATGCTCTAAGGCAGACAGCCTCATCCAGGCCAGGAAGCTGCATGCCTTTCAAAGCACCTATCCTTCCCCTCTTGCACCTATCCTGTTCCCTTCTACGCACCTGACCAGCTTTCTCCCAATTTTCCTGTGCATCCAGTGTTCTGGGGATATGGAGAAACTGGAGGTTTGGGTAAAGAATGTGGCCCAGTATGATCCTATTGAGTGTGAAGGTGTAGCCTAGACCTGCCTGTAAACCCCCAGTCCATCTGGAAGAGAGCTTAGCCACTTCTAGAGGCCAGCGTGGTGACAGGAGAAGTGTCCCCATCCCCTTTGTACACGCCGGCAGCTGGGAAGACACCGGCTGTGTCCTTTTTCAGCCTAATTCAGTACACAGCAGCCCGTGTACTTCATCCTAGCGCAGCACTTGGGGGGTCTGCAGTGTGTCATGTCAGATGGTCCATTTTAAGCAGACGGAGTTTTGTTGGCTTAATGTCAACCTGATCTCCCCCCTCCCCAAATTCTGATTATGGGGACAGGCTCCTGAGACGTGGAAGGAAACCTCTTTCTCTCACTACCTTCTCTTTGTGAGTTCTCTTACTTTGTTTGGTTATTACTAGGAGGAAATGGCCTCTGGGTTTGAGAAGTTTCCATTGCTGTCCAAGATGCTAAAAAGATTGAACCTTAATTCCAAATACATGTTCACTTCTACAATTGTATCTCTCTTCCCACAATTATGTCAACTTCAAATTTTCTTTTCCCCTTATACCTGCTGCTATCAAGATCTCCTACATACATATTTGAAATTAATCCTTTATTTCCCAAAGTAGCCCTTGCTATCAGCTCTAGCAGTAGTGCCAGTAATTACTTTCTTCCTATTAGTTGGTGAGACAGTGTGGCTAATTTGTAGGTATACTGATAAAAACCAGAAGTGTCAGGTGATTACACTGAAGTTTGATTGCATGAAAGGTCAGGAAGTGATTTCCCCCATGGAGATGGTTTACTAATTTTATGCCTGTCTGAATGGTCTAGCAAGAGTCCCTGAGACTGAGGACCCAGGCACACAATTTGAGTGTGGCTGCTGCTGCCAGCCTGGCAATGCCATTCACGTTGCTCGTTGTGTGCAGAGATGCCTGTACACTAACTCACCTGGAGCTCCAGGACAGGATGTGTCCACACCGGCTACCTGGTAGCAGCTCAACCCATGTAAGGGTGTGCTGTGGTGCCGAAGACCCTGTTTCCAGCTGACTGATGGATATGGTGAAGATGCCCCTTTGTCACCCTGTTGCCCACCGTATCTGGGGCATTGCTTCTGCCCTTGCTGTACCCCCTTCTAAGGCAGTGAGAAAGAGCTGGCTGTAGTATGAACCTGCAGTGGTCTGGACTGCAACGTTCAGCCCCAAGCACAGGAATGGGCTTTTTACACTTCTCTCTTTGAAACTTGAGCTTTTTCATCAGAAGAAGGTCACATCAGTTTGGGACAGAGAGCTGTGCTATGTGAGAGCAGGGTGTGGGAAGTGGTCTGTTGTGACCCTAGAAATATCACTGTGAGCTTTGCAGTGGGGGCTGTTCCAAAAGCTGCCCTTTGTCAACTGTAGAGAGATCTTTGTCATCCAGGATGGAGAGTCAGAAGTGTGGGAAAGTGCTCAGTGGTGTAGGAAGTAACGCGCCTCATTGCTCACCTGTAAAATTACCCATGTGCCTCGTCCTTTACCTGCCTTAGGCTAGTCTGGGAGAGCAAGGACTCTCTGTCCCTACCCATCCCTCCAGCCCCTTGTTTGATGCCTCAAGCACTGTATGATGCCACCTGCTCTGTATCATTAGGGTTCTTTTTCTCCACGGAGAGAAGAGGGATAACAATCTCCACCAAAGAACACAGTACTACCTGAGGACAGATAACTGTTCAGCATTTATTGTTATCTCTGGTCTAATCTTTGCAGTATATAATAGTGGGAAGCAGGCCACAGAACAATAAAATACCACAACAATTGTAAAACTCAAAAAAGAGTTCCTGCCATGATTGGTGATCAAAAAATAAATAAATCCCAATGTCTATTTGAAGTATAAAGCTGTTTAAAATTTATTGCCAGAGCTCTGATCCTTAGTAAGTTCATTAAAGGAATTATGAAGGGTAGTGTATATTGGCTTGTTGAAGCATCTTCCCAAGTTGAACATAAAATGACAAATAATTTTCACAACATAAATTTACTAGCACCTTAAACTGTCTGTTCACTGAATTACCTCAGAGGACTAGGAGAGAGGAAGCTCAATGCCTTTCACAAGGAACAGTAAATTCATACAGCCTGAGACAGGTTTCAGTGCCTGATGTTGCTTGGAGAAAAATCATAATAATAACTGGTCTGCTACCTACCCATTTATTAGCAGCAATTATACTATATTAGTGTTACAAATTGCTACTGAAAGATGTTACCAAACTAGAAGCCCTCCGTTTAATTGAAAACACTTTTTTATTTGATTACTAATGGCCCTGTGTTATAATACCAATGACCTGCATGAGAAAATTGCTTCCCCAGAGGGATGATGTTGGCAAAAGAGCTCTGCTAAGAGATGGAACTTTCCCTCTGCCTTTGGGAAGAATGGAAGCTTTAGGCTCCTGTCTTTTGATGGCACGCTCAGCACCCAAGGGGAGGTAAGGAAAAAGTGGTCAAGGATTTTTTCCAGACCCAAAAGACAGCATTTTATAAACACTTTTGCCAAAAGATCTATAGGAACTCAGGACTTGGTGGTAATGTGGTGAGAAGAACTGGTCATATTTAGGATGCAGCAGCAAAGAGAGGGAAAAGAAGTTCCGTGTCAGCAGAAGGATCTTTTTACAACATTCAACAAGGAGCCTTTCACCACAAGTCCATCATTCCACAATTTGGGACATACAAATAAGGTTTTTCATTGTGTGAAGCATCTTTTGTTTCCAAGATAAGCATGTAATTAACTGAAAGAAAATGCAAAGGGAGGCTCATCTAGTAGGTTTGCATCTTGCTGCCTTTGGCGATCCATTAATGAAGTCTAATTACAATGTCTAAAGCCTATGTTCTAGCCCAGTGACTAATTGACTTTGGAGATGCAAGAGCTCTTTTGTTGTTTTAAGCTAGGAGAAGCGAGAAGGGAGGAAAAATAATTGTTAATTAGTTTAGTTCTGCTTTATCTGTAACACAAAACAAAATATTAGTTACAGAAGTAATTCTATGCCTGATAATATATCTTGGCCCTCCTGTCATTGCAGAGCACTGGAAAAGCATTCCTTTCTGTTTACACTTGCAAACTATTTATGGCCCACTTCTATGTTGTGTTCCTTGAGGAGTATTTTACCGTGTGAGGTGGGTCTGCAGACACCAAAAGGGTAGCTTGGATTAAGGTTTTCTATGAATAAGGACCATAGGATTGAGAAATATGAAGATTGCTACCTGGCTGCTTGGTTGGTTGGTTGGATAGGTGGATGGATGGACGGACAGAAAGATTCTAGGAAAGATAGCTAGGGAAAGATATATAAAGATATGCTCTCCATAAATGCTGAAAACAAGAGCTGCCATGTCTGCATGTAGGGGCAGTTCTTTGTAGCATCTGAAACACAGAACTTGGTGATTTAAGAAGACACTGTGTCTCCTAGGTCCTTCCTCAAGGCGACTTGCAGAGATTTGAAAGAGCAATGCTTGGTATCTCAGCCCTTCATGTCCCGGTTTGAGTTACTGGCCCCTAGGCATGGCCCTACCCAGATCAGCCTCCCTAGAAAGGGCTGGGGATGAGTTCAATCCCAAAGACATGAACATTATTGAGTTTTATGGTGAAAGTTGTTGGATTAAACTGGCAATGGGAAAGGTAGGCTGAATGGATGCAGTTTTCTGTGAAGGTGATGATCCAGTCCTCACTTTACATACCTTTATCCCAAGAAGTCAGTCAAATGGGTTAAGCTGCAGACAGACAATGGTAATATTTAATCACATAGACATGTCCATGGATGCCATGACAGGAATTCAAATCAAATCCATCTTATAGTTCCTGAGACTATTAAATTTTACTTTCAAGGCATTTAAAGAATAAATAGGCATGTAAGAAAATTAACTACAGGAGCTCATTTTCATGATTGGCAAACCAATTATAGCTGGAAAAAAAAAAGAGAAAAATAATGCTGTCATCATCTTATCAGATGGAAGTGAATTGCCTCTGATCAGCTGATAGATTGAAGAGACATAGCAAAATAAAGGAAAAGGAAAAAAAAAAAAAAACAGTAAAGAAAAAGAGGCCCAGAAATACCTCAGGGGGTCTGGACATTAAACCAAGTATTGCTCGGGGACCAGATGAGTGGCAGGCTGTATGAATATGACAGAAACTGCAGCTTTACTGGCCAAAAGGATCCTATTCTCTTTGAAAACCAGTGTTTCAAGGCAACAATTTCAACATAGCTAGTCTCATCTCATTTCTGAGAGTAATAAATGAGGCTCCCAGTTACCCCCAGTGGCTTCATCCCCCACCTTACCTGTTGAGATCAGCCTGACAATCAGTGAGGTTTCCAGCTCCTGAGCTGAGGTTTGCATTGCTTCCTCTGCACTTCTCAAAGCCCAGTTGCTTCCTGGATTTCTCCTCTGGGCAGGAATTGCTGTTATCTCATCCCCTGACTGTCATATAACAAAACCACACCTCTGACTCATCCCTGGATATATGGTGCTGGAAGGATTTCTGAGCCCAGTCCATTTCCCAGTGAAGCCAGTAGGGGTCATAGTAAGAATTGTTAAATATTTCCATAATCTTTGGTGTTTTCTGGTCTATATTTGAACCCTAGTTTCAAACAGGGAGAGAGAATAGGATCAACAGCTTATTAAGTGACAGAAGAGCTGATGCATAGGCTTGTTCAGTTTTCTGTGACCTCCAGATCTTCTCATCCACAACCATTACGGATTCATTATTCCTGACTCATGGAGGTGAACCTTTACAGCCCTGTATGTTCCTCCTTGTTTTCACACCCGCCGCCTGGATTGCTACTCACTTGCTTCCTCACCAGTACCTTGTTTGTGTAACACTTTCTATCTGCATAAATACGGGACCCTGGCTTGGAAATGCTTTTTCCTTGAATTATCTGTAACACTGTGCTGAAATGCAATGTTGTTCAACAACAAAGAGGGATTCTGAACTGTGTCAGGAGCTCAGAGCAGGCAATCCTTGGTAAAAAGAGAAGCTGAGAACCAGAACATGCAAAAGCTTCTTTCCTTCTGCTGACTGTGGTGTTTTTCCCCCATTATAAATATATTCTCTTTAAAGTGATGGAAAGTATGATTCCATATAACCAGGAAAAAGATTCCTCAGATGGCAGTAGAGGAGACTCCGTTGCCCCAGGTGAGGTGTTCAGAAGTTGGTTGCATATATCTGAAGGAGTCATTATAATCTATAATGAGAAATAGGCTCAGACGCTGCTTTGTCTCACTAAGACATGCACATTTAGACAATCCTGACAATCATGCCCCGTGGTGTCTATTTCTATTGAGAAACAGATGTAACATGAGCAGCTCATACGTGTAGAATTAGGCAATAGAAATCTTATCCCTGTAAGTACAGGAGTTGCTAGGGGTTACCCCGGGATCTAGGCTGTACGAGATTTGACTGAGACAACTAGGTTTTGCTATCAAAAACTGACTGTAGTCCTGGAGATAATGATTGGGAATCTGTGGCCTTATTCCTCCAAGTCCAAGAGTATAATAATGGATTTTTGTTAAAGAAGATTTTTGTTTTGAGAGAAGGGTCTCAGTATCTCTATGGACCTCTTTCATTGAAATAAAAGGTTGTGAGTTGAGATGGAGGCTTTCCTACCCACCACCAAGACTATGGAGAGGTGTTGTTGTCAGGCAATTACATCAGAGTTTACGCAAAGAAATAAGTTTAAAATCACATCTAAGATTTTCAGCAAACTTTTAATATTTACTCAGAAAACATCTGCTATGGTGTCATTTCTGAACAGGCCAAGTTATTTTGAAAAGCTTTTCACATAGTCTCAAGTATAAATATTTTGATACAAAAAATAAAAATAAACCCCCCTCCAAACCCAACCCCTTGTGCTCACATTCAATGGTGCACCATCGTGCCATGCATAAACATGACCTCTTCCCTCCACTCCTAGCCAGGCTACAGCTCTAGGAGACAGGCAGCGTTAGATGCTTCTGGCCCACACCGCTTTTTTTTTTTCTTGCCAGCGCTGGGAATCCAGGAAAGGAAGTCTGAAAGGTGTTGAGATGAACTTACTGGCTTTGAAGGTGCTTAGAGGTGTGGGCTAAGGAAGGAGCTGTGAACCTCTGGTCACCACAGCGGTGAGGGCACCACTTCCATCAGCAGCAGCTTCAGCAACAGTTCCCTGTGGTTTAGGTGTTAATGACGTTTCGTAGCTTGAGTTGTGGATGTGGAGACCAGAGAGCTGGGGAGGAGGAGCACATCTCCTGGGGCTGGTATTAACACGACTGCCTTGTGATATACAGAGCCATGACCACTGGCTCATTGCACATTATCTCAGGACTTCACCAGAACAGGTCTAGCTCGGACAGGTGCTAGTTCACTGAAACATTGCGAGGACATTTGCTAGCTAGGAAAGCTGAGCTTTTGTTCTTTCTGTATTTTACAGTAGCTATGGATAAACCCAACTAGCAGCAGCATCCTAGCCTATCTTATCTGCAATGCACACTCAGAGATCATCACTATATTTCACCTGCTTACTGACAAATGCTTCATGTTTACAATAACAAGCTGATCAGCTGCTTTGGTTGACTTTTTACACTCAGCATCTGAGTTGATTTTAAGTCACTTTGACTTTTAAATTAAATTACCTCATGCATAGAAACAAAAGATGCAGAAGAACACAGCAAGGTTTCACAGAACTCGTAGTCAAGTACTTTTAAACACACACATATATATATATATATTAAGCTTTAAATCAAAAACAAATCTTCCCAGGTTTTTTATATATGCACTCTATATGATGCAACAAACATTAGCGTGGTCTAGCTCTCAGTCACGCACAGTGCTCTGCCTGTTATACAATGTCTGCTCTACTGTTATACTTTTTCCCTTTTAAACAAATGAAGGTAGACTAGACTCTTTAAAAAATACAAGCTGGCCATAGCACTGTGGCTGAGCTGCCCTCCATACAAAGGAAGGAGTTCTAGTTTTGTTACATTAGGAAGGAGGGAAATAATACTCTTTTGGGATCTTAGATGATCTTGTTCTCCAGGGCTTCAATCCTTTTTGTCACAGCATCCAGTGAGCAAGAGTTAAGGAGAAAAAATGACAGCGCACATTAGTGATTCATTGCTCAAGTCGTCCCCTGGCTTACAGCACAGACAACGGAGCTGCCTTGCTGGGAGCAGGTAGCAGAGGAAGGCTGCCATCACCTACTCTGGCATTTCCACAACTGTTCAGGCTGATGAACTTCTATCAAAGGTAGAAAACATTCATGCATGCACACATGCACATGCACCTCTAAATACACTATAAAAGGAAGAGTAAAAAATACAAGAATGGTTGGAATGTGTTTTGAGTGGTTGACAAAGAATTCCTGACCTTGAGCAGTATGGGTTGCATGAAGAGTGGAGCAGGGTGCTTTTCTTAGAGTTACACTGTCGCAATTTTCTGCTCTTTTCACTAATTGCTTTTCATGATGTGCCTGGAAGCGGCAACCCGCTGGGTGAGAAATACTGATTTACTCTGACCTTTTGCATAATATAAGTCATGGATTTCACTCAATTTCACTTAAAGAGGAGAAAATATACTGTGTAACTGACATAGCAAACCACAGAAATGTGAGTATAAATTAGAACATTGTTTTTAAAATGAAATTCTCTCCTAATTCTCAGTAATGAAGACTTTCCCTAACCCTGTTGTGAGTTGCTCCAATGTTTCACTAATTCCTCTCCTCATGAGAAGGTTGAATCTTATTCACATCTCTTTTTCTTTTGCTTGTTTCTCTTCCAACCACTTACCCCTGGTCTTTGTACAATATAACAGAACCCAGCACACAGAATAAATCAATCCATACAGCACCCAGAATAGAATCCCACAAACTCATTTCAGATGGGATCCAACTTACCTCCCTGGAGATGTTTGCAGCAAGCAGTTATGTGGGAGTTAGTCTCTCAGGATGGAGGTTTAGCCAGCTGAGAGAAATTGGACCCATGCAATACAATTTACCTGACTTTATCCAGACCACCAGCAGACAGAAGTGTTGTGCTGTAGAAGACCCTGTTTCCCTCCAGTTCTGTGGGGAAATTTAGGCAGTCAGCTCAGATTTTTGCATTGTAGACATTTACCATCATATAAAAGAATCCCATCCATGGAGCTTTAATGACTTATCAGCTGCATGCATGCACCAGTGTTTTCTTCTGCTCACAGTCCAGTGTTAGCCACTGCTGCTCTCAGCCCTCACATCCTGGCCTGCTTCGCAGGACCTGCAGCATGCAGAGGCAGCAGCATTAGCCCATGCGGGAACCATGCTTCCACACTTCTCACATTGGCATCATTTAAGCATCTTCCTAAAAACTGACCTACGTCTTGGTGCCTGCAGCTCATTACTGCCTGGCAATGGTTTAGCATGTTCTGCTTTGGCTCTGTTGTTTTCAGTCTGTTCTTACTTTGTGTCAGGCCAGTAGCTTGCACACTGGTGCAGGGACTGTTCCTGTTAGACACATTCAGAATGCAAGTGTCTCGTTTCCCAGCTTCCTGACCATGTATCTAACGTGCTATCCCCTTGGGTAAACTTTCCCCACTGGTCCATCCAGAAAGCCCAACCCAGCCCACTGGGTTCTGAACAAAGACAGCTTCCAAAGGATATATTTCCGTTGCAATGAATTGATGAGGTCTTCTACTTTTGTCTGGAACTTCACAATAGATTTACATTCACATGGATCTTCCTCTGTGGACCGGAGTATCAAGAAGGTGTGTTAAGGGGCACAAAAAAAGGATTAAATCAAAATCACTGAAACATGAAATAAAGCTAATCTTATATTCAAACACGAAAGAAATCAAAATACTGTTCCTTCTAATTATCTGACCGATCACTTCTGCCTTTAAGCTCAGATAACTAGAGACTCTCACATTTTATTGTTATACAGGGCAGGCTCCATGCAGGTAGTCTTTCCTGGACTTCCAGTTTCCTGAAAACCCACTGACCTCTATTACTGATGCCTAAAGTGAGCCCCCAGAATTTGAATCTGACTAAATACAGTGCTCAAAACAATCTCTATTTGTCATTTCACTTACCAGTAACATCACCATGGTGGTCCATACCCTTTGCTGCTTATAAACTTTTGTGAAATAAAAATTTGGAGGCACTGTTTGCAATCTGAGAGTTGAGACTTGTTTGAGTTTTGCTTCAGTGCTCCATTTCTTAAGTAGGCAGAGCAACATGCATTCATCAGTTTGCTAATCTAAGTCAATAACTTGCATATGTTCTTCAAGAAAAAATATCTTTAACTGCAATAGGAGCAAAAAAAAGGGTAATGGGATGACTGGGAAAAGAAGAGAGATGTTTACAAGGCCACAGTGAATCAGCTCAACTGCCTAGCAAAAGGAAGGAATAAATAGGAGAAGGAATTTTTAAGGGAGAGGACTTACACAAGAACAAAACTGTATTAAAACAGTCATGAGTAAACTAAAGCTGGGTATTGAGAGGTTTCTATGTTGGTAAATATAAACTGGCACTGGAAATCAAATAAATACAAACATTTCCTTTCCTTTCTTCTTTTCTTTTAACTCAAATGTTAAGATTTAGACATCTATGAATCACGTTGAAGATGCTAGATGCCTATTTTAACTTGAAATGCATCACCCCCGGGGTGCCTGTTTGACTGTAGAAGCAGCCAGTGGTTAGCAAGCTCCACGTATCTAGTTTTGTGATGATCTTCAAATTAAGCCAAATAAATCAACCATTAGCTACTCTTTCAGGAACTCTTCTTTCCTTATGTCACTTTAGCTTATTCTGAGGACCTGGTGCAGCTTGAATTCGTTGTGAGAGAAGAGGAAGGGAGAGAAGAGGAGATGGGTGGATGAAAAGGGAAGGAGAAGGTGGTTTGTGTGAGGGGAAGATGACTGAGATTTGTGGGTGGCTGTGGTTCAGGTAACCACCCAAACATCTGGTGTCTCATGATCTTTCTGAGTAATCCGCAAACTTGACACACTGAGAATGAAGAGCTCTTCGTAACATTCACCTGAAGGGGCATTTTTGTCCTTCTGCTTCCAGCTTCTAGGCCTTGTTGCTCTCCAAATACTGTGCCTAAATCCTCCCCTCTCCCCAGTCCCCCACTCTCACCAATGCAGATTTTCATTTGCAGCTTCTTCCCAATGTTGCTGATGGTTCTGAAGTCAGCTGTGTAGAAGTAGTGCTCAGCGACTGGTTCTGAAGCGATTTCCCTCAGCTCATCCTCCACTGCATTACCAACGCCCACAGCAAACATCCTAAAGCCTGTGAGCAATAAGAACCCGTCAGTTGGACAGCCATGGAGCATCTTGCTGCTGTGGTACCAATCCCCCGTCAGCTTGTACATCCTCGCAGGCCTTTTGCACCCCAGCCTCCCCACAACTCTGCAGATGTTAGCTGGGTAACTAACTCCCTTACCCTCTACTATTACAGACTTATTTCAGGTCACACAGGGTTCCAAAATGTTTTGCAGGCAAAGTTTTACTAGAATTATCCAGATAATGACCACTCTCACCACAAGAACAATGTTCTGGAGATACAGGAAGGGACAGATTATTATAACACCTTGACAGGATCATGCATCCAACTAATAAGGAAGCAATGATACAGCAAAAGGAAACAGTGAAAGTTTTCAAAATAGCCTGCAGCCATCGTTAATCAGCCTATGTATTGGCAAAGTCCCCTGTGCAATAGAGACCTGCGGGTTCAGTAAAATTGTACCTGGATAGCTTTCTAAAATTGCAACTCACGTTGTCTATCATGAGCAACCCGTACTGTGAGTTAAGAACATGTGTCCAGGTACTGCGCTTCACCACCAAGAGATTGATTACCACCTCTGGCTTAAACCCAGTTTCTATTGAACTGAACTGCAGTTTTCCCCTTGACTTGAATGATGATACTAGTTAACACCTGTTTTGAAATATTTGTCTCTACTTATCAATGTTTAGGTCTGGACATTTGTAATGCTTTCCCTTCCTCTCCTTTTTGCCTTGTCTTTCTACCTCTGGAGGTGTCCATTTTTTTTTTTTTTTTTCCCCGAAGTTCAACTCAAGGAACATGTTTGGAATCTAGTCATAAGTATCTTGTTATTTATCCCAGTGAAATCACTTACTAGCAGATGTTGGAGATATCTGTGTAGGGAGAAGACAGGAGGAAGAAACAAGGCGTGAAGTCTTGTTTCTATGCATACAGTTTATAAGGACCTTTTATTTTATGAGAGTTGAACATCCACATAACCTGTCAACTTGTTTTGTAAACATTAACTTTTCATGAGCTTGTACTCGACCTGCATTACTATGTGCTAGCCATTAGTTGCATCTAGTGGTTGAAACCGAACTTAGAAGGAAGTAAAGGATTTAACAGTTCATGAATGTATTCACATGGGCTGCATCCATTAAACGGTCATGGCAGAAGACAGTGAACTTGTTCAGCAGGAGGTCAGCAAAGGGGCAGATCTCAAGATATTTATACTTGACAGTATTTAGACATATAAATAAATCCATATGTAGCTGTTTTACACTTTTAATATTCCAGAAGAAACTGAAGAAAATTTCTTACTAATGTTCCTGGGTGTGTCTGGGATTTGGGCAGTTTCTTCCCTCATATGTGTTTCTGCTTTCTTTATTGTTTTATTGTTTTATTGTTTTCTCTTTTTCTTGCATAGGCCTTAAGGCTGACACAGCCAAGCCACACTTGGCCCTGCAACTCCTGTTATTCTCCAGGGGGCTCTCTGCTGGTTGTCTTTGCCTCACTGTGAGTGCCACTGATGGTGGCTTGACCGTGATTAACAACAGCAGATAGATCCTCAGCTTTCCCCTGAAGTTTCCTTCTCATTTATGTGAGATGCTACACCAGTGTGTATCCCATAACAAATGTATGAAACTCCATTCTGTCCAGCAGAGGGACATCCGACAGACTTAGATCAAAGACACAGAGGAGTTGTGGGAGCAAAAAGCAGCTGCTGGCAAACCAAGGTTTGGCTGAAGCCCCAGCCAGGGCTGCTCCATGTTCTGTATGAGTGTGCAGGGATAGTCAGGCATCTGGACAAAGTTGCTCTGTAGTAATCTGTGTCTATCCTAGGTAAGAGACATCTCCTGGTAATGAGTGATGCCTAGATTGATACTAGATGCAGTGCCTGGTCCAAGGAAGAAACAAACCACTGAGAATTCTGTAGACCTACCTAAATCTTTGGCTTTCTTAGCAGCATCGGTGATGTAATCTTGTGACCGTCCATCGGTGAAGACTATGCCCACCTTGGGAACCCCAGGCCTAGCTCCATTGGCAATGGAAAAGGAACTGTCAATGAGGTACTTCAGAGCCTGGCCTGTCATCGTTCCTTTCTCCATGTAGGCCATTTTCTTGACTGCTGCTTTGATGTCCTTCTTGTTCTTGAACTGCCCCAGAGGAAACTCCTGCCTGACAGAACTGGAGTACTGAACCAGGCCAACTTGGGCCTGTTTCTCCGACACCTCTAGTGAGTCCACAATTTGGTTGATGAATTTCTTCACCAGCTCAAAGTTCTCAGGCCGTACGCTCTTGGATCCATCAATCAGGAAAATGAGATCCAGGGCAGATCCTGACCCACCACTGCAAGCTGAAGCAAAATAGGAGAAGAGGGAGAAAGAAGACAGCAACTAAGACTCTGCTTAATTATGTAGGAAAATATAACCCTAGTACAATTTTATTGCTAATGAAATATGTTTGATCAATCAAAAATCAGCAACAGTTCACGTTCATCTTTTCAAAATAATTCTTGTTTATAAGCGCATGGTTTTCTTTTCTGAGCAGAACATGTCTACCCTGTCTCAATCTTATCTCTGTCCTACCACTGCAGATCACAGCTCAGCTCAGTGCAAATGAAAATCATTACGTACCGCTGCAGGTCTTCCCGTCGTTGTTCAGCGTGAAACCCTCTTTACAAGCACACTTGTATGATCCTGGGGTGCTGATACAGATCTGCTCACAGTCATGGTCTCCAGTGGCACACAGGTCTGACACCACTGTAAGTAAAGGTGCAGATTAAAATCAGAGACCAAGCCAAGGCTTCTTAACCCAGAGCCTACACAGCCCAGGAAGAAGGCATGATATTTGTCCTATACACTGAGTGATAACTAAACCCACCCTGCAGCAATACAAAGCAGCAGGAAGTCATTACTCTTAGATAGTAATTGAGATATGAGAAGCAAGGAGAAATTGTGACAAGTCTCCTGACTCCAAGGCACAGCCAAGGACTAGAAATAGTCTCCACACTGAGGGCAAAAACCATCTGTCTGTCAGGCATATAATAATGTACTTCACTCTTCAAAGCTACAGGATGAGATCTGGTTTCCAAACTACCATCTGGGCTGGCCAATACCCATTTTTTCCAGCTACATAGTATAGTTGTGATTAGTGAGTTCAGTGTCATGTGCAGCTGTCATTCCCGGATGGGTTTCATGTTCTAACATACTTGGAATTCACTTCAGAGCTACCTTCACATGTGCAACTTTCAGATTCACTCTCTACAAATATTTCTGCCTGCTGATCTTAACCTGAATCTGACTCCTAAAGATGCTGAGCAAACAGAAGCTGAACTGCAGCAGTTTGAGCCAGCAGCGTTCAGTGACTGACAACACTGTCAAGGCTACAGCAATAATGATGGAAAACAAACTTGAAAGCAAACAAATCTGGTTGTAGCAATTTCATTCACAAATACCAGGGAAATCAGTGCAGAAAATGGAGCACTTCTAGTTTTATTGAAATGATGGGAGGTGGCGCAAAGTCTTTCAATATAAGGGGATTCTGTTCATTATTTCTATTTGTTTGTGTTCTGTTCTACATGTATTTTGTACCTCTTTTGGCCTTCCCAATTCACACACCTGCATATTGTGCAGGCTCTGGTAGCGCTTTCCAGCGTATATGTAGCTCATATGATTAGGAATATTACTAACTGTTGGCTATAACACTGGGCTCTCAGGCTGACTACTTTGAAGGCTACAGAGATCTTATTAGTCTAACTAGTAGTTGGATCATTAAGGGTCTCCCTTTTTCTCATGTGTTTGTTGAGCATTATGGGAAGCAGCTTGGACAGTGCTGCACGGTTCTTCCTGCTTTCACTGAGCGTTGCTTCCACAAACTGTGCTTTGCAATAGCAGGTGGTGTTTGGCTACATCTCCAAGGACAGTTTTGTGCAGCTGCTTGCATAGCACGATAACAACCCACTTGGCAGTTAATATGGTGCTGCTGTCTGTTAGCTGTAATAATCCTTAGCAGAGCGCTTCCCTTGGATGCATCTCTGAGGGTTTTTACCATGGGGAGAACTTTGTCATCTGCATGTTACAAATTTGAAAAGCAAGGCACAGAAAGGATTTTTTTTTTTTCTCTTTGAATGGCACCAATGCCAGAACTTCAAAACACATTTTCAGCCTCTCTGTCTCTGGCTGACTCCTGCTTCCAGGGCAGCCAACACAAACTCCCACGAACATTCATGGCCTGGATTCCTCCTTGAATTTTGTCTCTACTCTCCTTAGTATGTAGCATTTGTTCCCTTCTTTCATGAGCTTCTGCTGCAGTGACACCTGATTATAATATATGACTCACTTTATATTCAAAGTTTTCCTCTTTCCTACAGAGGACGAAGTTTTCCTTGACGGAAAGCTGCTCCCCCCAGCATTTTCAGGCTGAAAGTTGAATCACGAAATTTTACACCTCTTGAAGAAATCGGTCTCAGAGAGTTTTACAGGTCCATCTGCGTGTATGTGTTTGCAATGCTTTGCCGTAGGCACTGTGGTGTATCACACCTTTTAAAAAGTGTTGCCACACGTCTGTGCTTTGGCAGGATGGGCGTGTGAAGCCCCCAGGCCTCTCTTGCTGACACAAAATGGATATTTATAGACAACCTCCTACAGCTTGTGGGTACATTTGAAAGTAATAAAGCTTTCTCATTCCATTCACTGGTTCATGTAGGAGTGAATATGTGTTTGTAGGATAGTCAGGCACTTTTTAGATATTATGCAGAAAGGCATTAGGTACTGTACCAACCAGGAGAGTTTCCTGCCCCACAGGGCTTGCAAAAATAACAGCACAGTCAGGCAAAGGTGGCTCAGCCTCCAGCAGGGAAGTGAAACCAGCCCTTGTTTAACTGGGAATTCAGAAGATGATACTGACAGGGGAAATTACAAGCCAGATCGTCAGCACTGCCCAGCTAGGCATATAGGCATAAGGGCAGTGATTTTAGCTATTCAAAGCTCATGTTTTCCAGGTTCTTTTTCTCTGCCTAAAGTAGCACATGGGTCATGTTTACAAACTCTTGGGTGCAAATGAAGTCTGGAGACTTCTTTAAACAAAACCTGTAATTCCCTAAACAAAGCTAGCCTCAAATTCTTGAAAGGCAACTTCAAAGAGCATCTACTTCCATACTGCTTTGCTCTTCTGCAGACCCAAGTCCTTGGAAAAAGGAAGCAGATGGACGAAGGATGATCACATGTGAAACTTCCATGTGAAAAGCTTGCTGGCAGCCACTTGTACTTCTTGGCTAGGAACCCAGGGTTTGTGGCAAGGACTTACCACAGAAAGCTTCTTGAAACTTGTGGGTCAGCTTCTCTATAACACTGTAGCTCTCCACATAGTCCACGTGATCGTCCAGGGGCTCGCTAGCAATTTGCCGCAGCGTGTGCATGTCCACCCGGCCAACCCCGATGGCAAAGATCTCGATGCCAGCTGCTCTGGCCCTTGCTGACACATCCTGCACTCCATCCTGGGGACGTCCATCGGTCACAACAATTGCCACCTGCGCAGAGGAGGGCAGAGACTAGGTGTATGCATGAATGGGTGTTATTACCGCTATTACTTGTGGAACAGCCTGGATTAGTAAAGAAGGGCTCACATTTCTAAAATTAAAGAAAAAAGGAAATGCCACCTCCTCCCCCTCTTCCTGTTCTTCCTGAGATCACAGAAGCCATTCTTTTCATGTGCGGTTTGTTTCTTCCTGAGCTGGAAAGGTTAAACTGCCGTGGACCTGACTGTTTTAATTAAGGGACATCTGGTGCATCTCGGCCGTAAGGAAACCAAAGTAAAGGTTACGTTCTTCACAGGCAAACTAACGCTCAAGCCGAACTCTAACTATTTTCATGAACCCCCAGCTGACACTAAGGACAACTCTGGGACTTTTATAACATCTTTGTCCATCTAAGAATTTCAGGAGATGTTATGGTAACATAAAGAGATTAAGGCTTTTCCCCATTTTATAGATGGAGAAACTGAAGCAGAAAGAGGGGAAGTGATCTGCCTAAGGTCACACCACGTGTCAGTGCCAGCCATGATTTCTGATTTCCCATTCCACCACAAAGAGCAGCGGTGAAATCCTACCCCTACTAACATCAGCATTAAAATGACAGCTGATATAAGCGGGGACTGGATTTCACCCTGGATAGTGGCACCCTAAACCAGTGGAAAGCCTCCAACAGTCCTGGTCCTGTTGCTAGATTGTCTGTTTTCCTCTTTATTCTTCTTCTGATAAGTGACATTGTCACAAAACCTTCAATTCCATTCTTTGGCAATTCATCTGCTCCTGCCACTTTTCCTTACAATTGTTTTATTGTGACACTGCTGTCAAGTCCCAAGCAACTAATTGGGATGTAATGCAATATGGAGAAAAATAATGAGCAGGAGCTGCAAGCAGAAAAAAAAAAATCCACAATGTAGGCAAATGGTTTCAGTAATGTGGAAAGTAAAAAAAAAAATCAAAAGAAAGAGAGAAAAAAATCTCTCTAGCAGCAACAATGGGCTTGAGTGAGCTCTCATCTGGTCACCAAGGCAGTATTTTGCTGTTGTCCTCTAGGCTGTGTATGCTCTCCATCTTTCTGAAGATGAAATTGGGGAGACCCACCAGCTGCTCAGCTGGGACAGCATGATGGCTGCTTTGCACCCTTGGGAGGGAGAAGGGTCATCTCAGTATGGTCAGGAGTGGGGTTCCCTGCCCCATGCTCCCAAGGGGCCCTGGCCGTGCTGCTCAAGTGGTTCCTTCCCCTCTGCCCACCCGTCCGCAGAGGGATGGCTGAATGCTGCACTCATCTGCCCAACGCATTTACAATGCTAAAGTAATCTGCTGTCCCGTTCAGAGCTTTCCTTCTGTGTAAAAGACGGGTGAGCCTGGAAAATATAGAACTTTCAGTCTGGTGAAGGTCTGCATTTCAGGTGTTCATCTGCTCTTCCTAGGGGATTAAAAAATCCTGAGGGCACCAGGATTCTGCAACTGGATGCGTCTAAGAGAAATAAATAAATAAATGGAAGTATTTCTCTTCTGCTCGTGACCAAAACGAGAAAAGAGTCACCTGTGGCAGATGTCAGTGCTTGTGCAGGGGAACGAAGATGACAAACAAGGACTGACCGAGAGGAGCACTCCGGCTGTTTCTGGAGCAGCAGCCAGGCCGGGGCACGGAGCCAGCCGTGCAGTCGTGCTTGCTGCCAGGAGAGAGAGCCCTTGGCTCAGCAGCGGGCTGAGCAGCTCTGAGCTGCGGCTGCCAGTTAGAGCTTAGCAAGAGCCAGCCTGTCGGGAAACAAGGTGCACTATCAAGTCGCTTCTGCAAGGAGCACTACCCTGTGGACAGGTCTCTGTCAGCAGCTGTGTATCTTTCGTGCAGTGTTTGTCACAGGACAGAGGTGTTCCATGTTCCCCTGGCATTTCTCTGTCTAAATAAAGTGATTCTCCGAGTTTAATCAGTTCCTTGGGTTCTTCACATCAGGGTGGCATCTCCACATAAGCCTGAGCCCCAGAGATGTCCTGTAGCAGCACCCACATCTGGATCTGATGGGAAAGAGTTTTGTGATGGATCTGTGTGCAAATCTACTACAGCACACTCAAAATTCATGCTGCTTTCTGACCCGCTTTTGGCATTTGGAGAGAATAGAATTTGGAGGCATGAAGAGCCTGGATCTGGCATCGGGAATTTATCAGCGAGCCCATGGCTAAAGTGACCGTAATGGGGAGTCAGACCTAGCACCAGCCAGCCAGGGAGCCTCTCTGGGAGTGTGGCCAGGACCAGGTCCTTACAGAAAGAGTGTGAGAAATAGAAACAAATTTAAAGCGATCTTGTTATTGTATCTCTCTCTCTCTATATATATCTTGATAATCAGGAAGTCCTGATTTTTCCAGGATTCCCCCTCTAGACCTTTGCCCTCTCTGCCAGCCTGAGGCAGTGAGTTCCAGCATGAAAAAAATTACATCCTTTTGTTCTATCCTAGCTCCAAATTATTTTCAGTCACAGGATCTCTCTAATTCTCTGTGTTATGACCTTGTCTCATTTAAAAAACTGAAAGTCCTGATATGTGCCTTGTTTGGAGAAGAGCACGACAGGTTGGAAGAAAGCAGCCGCTCCATCCTGGAGAGGCCTGTGCTGGGCTCGGCCGGTAGCCGTATGGGAAGAATTAAGGAAGGGTGAACTCTCTTTACTGTCTCAAATAGCTGACGAGGATCTCCAGTTTTGCCCTGGGGAAACTCAGAAACTTTTTCTTTTCAAGGTCAAAACTTTTACTAATTTTAACAGCACCTTTCCTTTTTCTGTGAATTCCTTATTTTCTAGATCCAGACTCTCCTTCTTGTGTTACTTCTGTCATGTAGAAATCCCCTATGTTCTCATGACACAATTTATTCTTGGTTAACTAAGACACTAGAGTATTCACGGGCATCCCTAGATATTCATATTTCAGGGCAGCCATGTGTAGGCAATCCTGCAGCTAATGAGGTAGCTATGTCTCATTACGCAGTGTATTACATGAATGTTGTAACAGCACTGAAAGGGGAATTGGGAAACAAGTTGAATAAGCCCCTGATTTTCTTAGCAATTTGACAATCTATTTGTTGTTCTTCCTAAAGAAAGATAAAAGTAATTGGGCACCCCTGTAGTTCTGATAGAGGTATAAATAGACTTCACTTTGAGCTCTTGCAGAAACAAATAGTGTTTTTCCCCATCCTGCAGTGACATTTGCTGCACAGAGCACAGCAAGACCAAATGATCTTGTGATGCTTTGGCCAGTCCCACATGGTTGAAAATCCTAGGGCTGATTTTCACAAGGTCTTGCTGGATTTCTGCCGTGTGAAGGAGCAAGGACTGTGCCCAATGTTTCTGGAAGCTTCCCCTCCCTAAATTACTGTGTGGCCTATTCATCATCCCAGGCAGATAGAGGGGCCACCCTGAGCAGCAAGAAGGTCACAGAAGGGAAAGAGTTTGCTGGACTTACTTTGCTTGCTTTGGGACACCCTGGTCTGGAGGTACTGAGCAAGAATTAATGGAGTGAGATAAGAAATATTTTTTTTTTTTTGCAATGGGGGAATTGGAAGCATAGAGAAGTAAATGGCCTTTTTGCCTGTCAATGCTCAACAACAGAAATGTTTCAGTGGTCTGGCATTCAAACTGCTGGGATTTTTTGTGTGGAAGGCAAAATGTTTTCTTTGTTCTTAGCATTTTTTGCATTTCAATCACAGTGAGAATTTCTGAAAGGCAGAAATAGATATTATCATCCAGATACTTTTGTTGTTGTTGTTGTTGTTTTAGTTCAGATGCCTGGTTTTGTGCTAAACAATACCCAGCAAAGATGAACATTTCCCATAACTTTTTTCTTCTGGACAGAAGGTTGCTCTTTGTATGTGGCCATGGATGACCCTGCTAAGAGGAGACCTGCAGCTCCCACTCTGCTCACGTTTTCCCAGCACTGGGTGCTCTGGCCAAGCCAAGCTGGGCTCTCAGCGAGGGGGCAGGAGGGCTGTGCTGGAGAGCTGTCGCCTTCCCTCCGGCTCTCCTGGAATGGTTTCACTGGAGGAAACATCTCTTGCACGCAAGATCTGAAACAGCTCTTCAGTGAAGTAGTCTGTGGAGAAACTGGGCAGCCCCGAGCTTGCTGAGAAGTGAGTCTCTTCCAAAGCCTGAGAGCGGTGGGAGCGGGCAGCGTGTACCACTGCTGCCTCCCCTGCGGCCGGTGGCACGCTTACTGCGGCTGGGAAAGCGGGGAAAAGCAAAACACACCTCGGCAGCAGCAGGCAGCTGTTTGTACCTCCAGAAAACAGCAGATTTGAGTGAAAGGCTGATTCCACACTTGATCTCTTTGAAGAAGTTGAATGAGAATAATTAGTCTTGCACTAAAGGATTTTAAAGCTCTTTAAATTAATGACAATAGAATATTAATAATGCTGTGCAATTTTGCAATGATTACTTTCAGTGAACCTCAAACAACTTGACAAACAAAACCAACATTACTCCCGCTGAAAAAAAAAATGCCATTAGGCCTCTGAGTTGCCCTGTGAGAGCTGGGTTATTGGATTTTGCAGCTGGTGACTCCTAAGCTTGAGGAGTGATGTGATCAAGAGGCTGATCAGATGAGTTTCTCTGGAGCCAATTGCCAATGAAACTTAGGGAAAGTTTCTTGGAGTGTAATTTTCTCAAATTATCAGTCTTGGTTTTCTTCCTATTGCATGAAGCCAGATTTAGGCTAAAACACAGAGAATTTCACTACTGTGAACCCTGCAATAAAAGACAATATAAGGATGGATTCATTCACATTTGCAAGTTGGCTGTGCTTCAACAGGGTGAAGGAACACACGAGACAATTAATTGGATCAGCTTTTGGGGAGACAGTCTCATTTTTCAGGGGTGTCTTGTGAATTCCAGTCCAGTAGAGCCTTCAGGATGCTGATTTTTGGAGTTGACAGATTGTTACCAGTGCCTATTTTTCACTTTCCAGAATTATTTTTGATTTGCCATCCCTGGGCATCTTTCCATGTACCGCTCTGCCTTCCCTAGAGCATTACCAGCAGTAAGGGAAATGGAAAGTGTCTGATGTTCCAAAAACGTTGTAATCAGGAGAAAAATCCCAGGCTTCCTCGCTCCAACAGCTGGGCTGTTGTCCAGCTGGTGGAAAGCTCTTTCTGCGTGCTAAAGCTTTTGCTTATTTTTCTGGTCTGGTCTCATAGCAGAGAGCCCGTGGAGCTGGCACAGGACAAAAGGGCCTAGGAGGTTTGTACACGATGTTTAGCTAAAACACATATTGTCAATAATATGCGTTTTCCACATGCTCAGAAGAGAGTTTTCCTGATGATTGTCACTGGGCTGAGGTCTGGTTACCTTCAGGGCCAAATCCAGAGGGAGAGAATGAGGTGTCTGGGGAATATTTTTTTAAAGGCTGAGCTTCCTGAGCAGGGAACTGGGCAGGAGTGGTGATGCCCATTGCAGCCAGCTGTGGAATTGATCCAATCTTATACCACAGCCTTAAATGCTAAATAGTCATTGAAACCAGTGTACATGAAGGAAATACCCAGGATGGAAAACACAGCCGTTAGCCTATGAATAACAGTAAGAGCAGTGGAGGACACAGAAACAGCACTTTGCTTTATATATGCAACCGAAAGGGCCCATTTCAAAGGGAACTTTCAGAAGGTTGTCTCACTGTTCTCTGTGGTGGATTCTGAGGCATTTTTATTACAGTATGCTGGGGAAGATGACTGTTAACGTTAGTACGTTCATGCCTAGGAAACCTGGCTGCAGTGGGTGTCTCATAGTGGCACATTGCTGCAGGCACACGGGAAGCAGGGAGCCAGGACATATGCTCCAGACAGGGAGGAGAGCTGGTGAAGCTGGATTAAATTTACCCCAGCAACTTCTGGCCATCTCTGTGCCCCACACAATCAAAGCATTTAACATCTCAATGAGCGTGACTTAGTATTGTCCCACACAAATAGAATCACCTTTCCTCCTTTTCTGACTTTTCCAACCATTCCACAGTGAGCCACGTGAAAGAGGGAGCTTCCAAACAAGGGATAATGTGCTTACCTTATTAATATTGGGAGACCTCAGCCTGGCCCCTTCCGAGTCACTAAAAGCCCGGCTGATGGCAAACTGGATGGCCAGGCCCGTCATAGTCCCAGTGGACAGCGGCTCTATCCTCCGGACCGCTTGCAGGAGCCCGGCTTTGGTTTGGTGCGTCTTGAGGGAGAACTCGTTCTTGACTGCACTGGCGTAGTTGATCACACCCACCCGGGTGGCGTTGGCACCCACATCCAGCCCCTCGATCACCCGGGACATGAAGACTTTGACCTTCTCGAACTCTTGCGGGCGCACGCTTCGAGAGCTGTCAATGACGAACACCAGGTCGGTGGGTTTGGTTCTACACAGGGTGCCTGGAAAGGATAAGGAAGGAGGAGAAAAATAAAAGAAAAAGAAGGGAAAAATATAGAAGGAGGGAAAATAAATGGTCTTCCTGCAGCAGGTAGCTGAGGCTAGAGGACCTGCAAGCTGCAATCCTTTCTCCCCCTTTCTTAGAGAGGCCCGGTGAGACCACTTTAACCTAATATTTCTAAACGTTCTTCTTTCCTTTCATAGAAAAATGTCTGTAAGAAAAACACATTTACCGGTTGACAATGTGTACTTCTACAGCAGCGAGCTGATGAGATACAGCTCTGCGCTTGTGGGAGCAGGTTACCCCCTTGTAACACCAGGCTATTGCTAATGTCTACACGAAACTTAATTCACTTACAGCAGCATGGAGGCAGGAACAAAGCTGTGAGCTGAAGCCTGTTATATGCACTTCTGTATCAAAGAAAGTCTTAAGAGAAGTTACTGCATTTCGGACATGTATAAGCAAGCCACATGGAGATTAATTAATGAGATTGTGCCTTCGTCATGCCTGACCAGACACAGGCGTGAAGCTCAGCAGTTCAGATTCAGTCGTGAATCAAGATTCCCAGATTAACTAACCAACATAACGCAATCCAGCCTCATGGTTTTCAGCTAGTGGCACTAGCAATGAAATACTGTAACACAGCAAAGACCAGCCCAGTTTTACTTCTGGGAGCTGGTGAGGGAGAACACAACAGAGAGCTGTAGAACCATGTAATTGATAGTTAATCTCTACTAGCCCATAGTAAGGCATGAATATCCACTGTAAAAAAATAAATGGATAAACAGGAAACATTAGCAATGCAAACAGCTGACTAATATTTTTCTTTTTAATTTCTCATTTTCATGCTTTTTTCCATCTTAATGTTCAGCTGTGGCAACACATAAAAAGGACTGATATTTTTTATGAATTTCTGAATGAATTGCCCCATTTTCCCCACCAGATCTATAAGAGTCTGTTTTTTTTTTTTTTTTTTCCCTATCATTTAGCCTGTCTCTGTAGGGGCATCAAGTGCTCTGTTAATATTTGATTTCCGCAGAGAGTGATGATATTGGTTATATCATAAAGGAGATTTCTGTGGACAGATTTTTAAATGTGAGCTTTTGGGCCAACAAATCTGTTCCAAATTATGGCATAAATATTATAGCTAGTCCTCGGTGTGAAATCTAACGTGGCTTTCAGTCTTTCAGACACATGAAAATAAATACCCTGTGATATATCCATAAAGAATATAATCAGGTTAGTTTCCTGAGAGACACTAATGCTGAATCTGCTTCTGGCTCCCAGAAAAGGACCCTCTAAATGATGCTGTGTGTAGAAGAGAAGCAGGCAGTGGTTACTTTGTCAGATGCTCTAGTTTCCACTAAAATGCAATAGAACCTTTTCCCATATGGGTGACTTTTGCTTTGCCACGATAATTCATTGCAGAGGAAGGAAAAAGATGGCAGTCCATTTTCTACAGTATTGCAAATCCCTTTACCAGGGGTTGGTTATGCCCATTTTACAGGAGATAAATGAAGATACAGAGAAAGGCTCAAGGTCTTGCAATCAGCTCCTCCAGAAATAAACTGCAGATTCCTCTTTGCCACTGTAGCTAATGCATCACATCTGTTTTTAGGGACAAATCAAGGAACAAAACTGATTTTTTCCCTTAGGAAAAATTGGATCCAATAGAAGTTTTGAAGTATATTTTCTTTTTGCATAGAAGCTCTGTGATTTTGCTCTAAATAACATTTTAAATCTCTTTTTATGAGAGTGAAGTGTAATGCGGGGAATGAAGAGAAAAAAGAAGTTATAAGATATCAGGAGCTTTGGGATTACAGCCTGTCTGGTCGCAGCTGCTGTGCACATCTGGCTCTGCAGGACAGGCCTGGGTTATCTCTGGGAGGTGACAGTTGGGCACGTTTTCTCTGAGTGACATCTTGACTCAGCATAGTTTTTTTTAAAGTGGAATTAAACCAGAAGTAAAATCCTCCTCTAGTTTAAAAAATGTCCACACCTGAAGTTATTCAGGAATAGCTGAACTTCATGCACTGATTTAGCAGAAAATCTCTCTTAGGGCATCTTTCCCATATTAATTAACAGAACAGGAAACCTGCCTAGTAATTCAGAATGAAAAGATGTTTATTTTAGAAATAGCGGTGGCTCACAGTAGGACTGGGTTGAAAGACTGCTCTGTTTAGTTTTCTGACTTCAGCAGTGCTTAGTGGTTCTGCAAGATAATTCTCCCTTTCCGAGTTAGTAAAAAGAATCTGGTCAGTTTATCAGGAAACTCCCCTTCATAAGCAGCAGCTAATGCTGCAGTCACTGTCACACCTGTTTTACTGTTGTCACGATCTGCCCAGGTGTATGTATTATGCATCGTCAGAAGATCATTCCAAGGTTTTTAGACCCAGCGGCAATTTTTGCCTTGGCCACCTCTCCTGCAGTGAGCTCCGCAGCTGGCTGGGGCCCGGCAGCATCCTGTCCCTGGCAGAGGAAAGATGTTTCCTCAGAACCAGACCCTCTGGCCCTTCCCTTCTGAGCTCAGCACTTGCTGATGCTAATTGCGAACCGGGATGTAGGGACACTGGAGCTAAACCTTGCAACCTCAAAGAGCAGGCGGCTCCTCTCCCAGCTGGCTGCTTCACACCCCCCTTGAAAAGGCAAACAGAGCTGGGTTTTGCTCAAGGACGGATGAAGTGAGACCTAGGAAAGGCCCGGCCTCAGGGACCTGACCCAGACCTTCCTGCTCGGTGAGGTTAACCAGAGCTGGGGGTGTCTGGCCAAGCCCTCCTCGAGCTCCCGGCCAAACCAGCCCTCTGCAGAGCTGCGGCGAGAAGCCGTTTTGGAGGGCACAGGGGAGCCCTTCTCCTGCCCGGCCTCCTCCAGCCCAAAGCAGTGAGCCCCAGAGCTGCTGCCATGTCGGGGCTAGGGCTGACCTGATGCCACCTTTGCTGTGCCTCTGCGCAACATCCCACGTTTACTTGAAAGCAGTGAAACAGGCAGAAGGAAATGCATCTCCAGGATTTACTGCCTTGGGAAATACCTGAGAAAGCTCCTCTGCTTCCCAGACAGATGTTGGTTACTGCTTCCTCTTCCTCCTTGCCAACAAACCTGTTCTAACCCTAGGCAGGCTGGTGGCCAGGAGTTGGGGCCGGACCCCCCGCTCCCCGCTGCTCAGCTCCCACTTACCTCTGGGCTGTGGAGGTGCCCCCCAGACTCCATAGCTCTGGAGAAGAAGCAGCAAGGAGAGCAGCAAGGCGGAGAAAATCCTGTCCATGGCTGCGGAGGAGCCGGAGGCTGGATGCGGAGTGGCAAGCAAGAGCCTTGGCCCGGAGGTATTAACCTGCCCTTCCTCGGGGAGGCATGGGGCCAGCCCCTGACACGTGTGAAATGCCGGGGGGGCACCGAGGGGCAAGCAAGAAGGACTGGGAGAAAATATTGCACGAAGGTGGGGAGGAGGTGGACATCCAGCCCTGCCAGCCTCCAGCCCCTCCACAATGGCTCCATTGCTCGGTGAAGGGGATGGGAAGCTATAAAGGGACCCGCAGCGGCGCGGTATGTGGAGAATCTGGGACCGTAACAGTGGGACCAGTGAAACCAGCCCTGGGGAACTGGGGTTAACCTGTCAATCACTGGCTTCCATCTGCATATGCTGGGCTTTGCCACTGTAAGCAAACCGCTCTGCGGTGCGTCAGGCTCGTGTCCTTCCTGCGGCAGAGCCCACGGAGGGGGCGGTGGAGGGAGGGGGCCGGGGACGCAGTCACACAAATCATCACCCAGGGCTGGAAACCAGCCTGCAGGACCGGGGGCTTTGCTTCCTCGGCTTAATTTGCGGGCAAAAGCTTCTGTTGTGGGAGGAGGGGAGAGGAAGAGGAGAGTGAGGCTTGGGCAGGCAGGGGCAGAAGCGTAGGATACAGAACAAATTCCTTCCTGCGGGAAACAGTCACTTCTCTATGAGGCTGTGCCCCTGTGCAGGAGAGCAGGCGGAGAGCGAGAGAAAGAACTCAGTAGTCTAAACTAGATAAATAGACAAGCAGCTCGGGATAGACAGGCAGATTATAAGTTTGATTTATTTTTAACAGCAGAGCGTTCAGGTCTGTACACACGAGGGAGATACAGCTCCTGCCACAAGAAGCCAATAATCTGAATCAACAAATAAGACTGATGATGCTGCAAGTGAGTAGAAATCCAATGTCTTCTTTATGGAAGAACAGCAGGGAGATTTTGCACTACAGTGAGATGAATTTAATGATGGGTCCATCACAAAGCAGTGCATCTATTTTCTTTTTATTAACTGCTGTATTACACTGCTGTCAGCTGATTAAAGCCCTTCCACTGTGATGGATTAGTCTTTGCTCACCTTTCAGCTGCACCCTTGGAGCACTCAGCCATTGCATCTGCATTGTGTTAGTGCAGTGCCATGGCAAACTACCTGTAATTCAAAGGCTGGTTTCCCTTCCCTTATTCAGAGTCTCTCTTTACTCCAAAAGTGCTCCAACAGAGACCGAGAGCTCCTGGAGAGAAAAGCTCTTTGATTAGGAAAAAAAGGACCTGCCCTTAGTGCAATAGCCAGACTATTCTTAACTCTTCCAACTTTAAAAGTGTTAATTAAAATATTAAAAGATGGCTATGTTTTCATGCAAAATCAGCATGGATTTGACCCACTGCTATCCTCTCTCTTCCCAGGTACACACAAACACAGTCAGGGACAGGCTTTCCAGCCTCTCTGGAACTGGCTGGAAATTTTAGCCTGCAGGAGCAAATGCTTCACCGGAACTTTTTCTTGCTCCCATTTTACCTCTTTCTGTCACTAAGGTCTAGAGCCACCTTCCCTTTTCCAAGCTTGGTGGCATCTTATTTCATTTGGTTCCTATTTCAGTGCCCCCTGGGGTTAAAAGGGCTACCGTGTCGGATGTGAAAACTGCAGAATATGAGCATGGATTAGTACAGAAAACACATGCAGACCTTCACATATACATGTGCACGCACAAAGAGCCCTGTATAAAATCTTAAGGTGTAAATGGTTATGCTTGTGAATGGATGCATAAATATATATGCATATGAAAACACATACATATAAACACGATTGCATGTATGTGCTTATATAGAGACATTTGTATGTGACGTATATGCAGACATGTAAGTCTCCTCCATGCATGCTTTTTCTGGATGTGTTTATAGATGCATGGGTGCAAATATGCATAAATCCTATACACTGATATCAGTTGTGTGCTTGTATGCACACAGGCACATTTGTCGCTCAGATATACAGAACAGATACAGGTACACACACATTTACAATTAGTAGGAACAAAGTGAAATAAAAGCATAAAATCCTGGAGTTTTTGCCTCCAGCCGTGTCTGTAATGGGGTTTCTCCCGTTGCTCTGCCATGCATACAAGGACCTCTTGGTGCAGACAGTGCTTGCTTGCCGTGAATAGGGATCATTCAGAGCCCTCCATAAATGAAGTCTCTATGACTGTTCTTGCTGAGGAAAATATAAAGTTTCTCTGTGTCATTTTGCTGCTAATTAGCAAAGAAAGATAAATACATTTCAGGTGAATATTTTCACTAGCAGAGGTTGGGGCACACAAGCAACATTAAAGCTTTGAAAATAAGGTGAGAGGCAAAGGTGTGCTGGGTACTATAGGTCTGCATTTATACCTCTGTAAAAGCAGTGTTTATTTTTAAAATATGAAACATAATTTTTCCCCAGGCCTCCAAAAATGAAAACACTGGGTTCAATATTTCAAGAGGAAAATATGCATTTAAAGTTCTTCCCAAACCCGCTTGCAACGTAAACAGACCAACCATTAACGGCTCACGCCGGCCCCAGAGCGGCCCTGCTGCTGGAGGCTTCGCGTCCCGGCGCGAGGAAGGGCTGCTCCCCCAGCACCTCTTCACGTCCGTGCCCCTCTACTAAAGGAGCTCTTGTTTTCAAGACCTGCTCCCCTCTTCCCTTCCCCTGATGGAGGGTCAGCAGAAGATTCTGGGCCCACCTTGCTCCTGCCGAAATCAAGTGCTTCAGACTGATGGCAAATTGTGTGTAGCCAGGGAGATTTTCCCCAGTTGTCCTGTTGTGTTATTACCCGAGTGCAGATTGAAGAGAAAAGGCATGTAGATGCTTTGTGTCAAGGCAAAGAAGGGGACAGTGAAAGGCAATGCCTGTACCCCCATGGATTTTCTGGCCTGGGTTTGCACCCTGGTCCCTTGCTCTCCACTTGTGTGCTCAGATTATGACCCTGCCAGGACTGTTCTCAAGCTGGAGTCATTTTTGAAGAAATCTCCAATATTGAATCTCCAGACATCTGCCTATAGGAGTGATCTGCTGTGCTCCACCAGCAGCCTGTGCCGGCGGCTGCAGCCTCCCTGCTCCCAGCAACAGGAGGGCAGAGGGGCTGGAGATGCTGGTGTGAGGCTGTGCTTGCTGATGCCCATCGTCAGAAGTCCCGGATGCGATGAGCTTGGCTGTAGCGCCTGGGTGTCTCAGCATGGATGAGACTCGTTTAGCGACATGGCAGCATGAAGCTCACCATCAGAGTGCTTAAACCCCTGGGAAACTTCAGGTGGAAAATATAAAATTGGAAGTGCTTAGCAGGGTGGAGAGCCTTTGCACTGCCACACCAAGTGACACAGCCTAACTATAGCCAAGGCTTCTGCTTGCAGGTGGATGAGACCGAGTTAAAATCAATGGCTTTCCAGAGGCAGTCAGGGCCAACAGCAGACTCCAGCCTGAAATGAGGAGATACAGCGTGTTGTCCCCAGCATGACAGATCAGAAAGGCAGCACCATCCTCTGTGCCCAAGCAGGAGGTTTTCCTTCAGTGCCTGGAAGCTCTGCATGATGCTCCAGCACTCTGCGAACTTATTTGTGGTTTGCTCCTTGTGCCGCACTCTCCTTCCCATCCTCCCTTGTTTTTCTAACCTGCTTTCCTGTTTCCTAAAACCCCAGTCCTAAAACACCCTGCTGCTTGGTGCCTTCATTCTTTGGATCACCACATCTGCCAGCCTTGGGATGGGGCAGGAAAGAGCATGGCCCAGTTTAAGAATAAGTAATACAAGGAAGCAAACACATCATACTAATATGGGCACCTGAGAAAGCTGCTGGCTTCTCGTTTGTCATACAACAAGCAAGCCTGATGGCATAAATTGTATAAATGCAGATTCTTTCTTTATCGGTATGTACATAACATTTCACAGGAATATAGATTGGATGGAAAAAGCCAAGAAAAATGACATTTTAGTTCTGATAATGCAGAAATGCTTTGTTTTGATTTGGCATTTTATTTTTCCAATTTCTTTTGCTCGAGTTTTCTTTTAAAAAAAGTATTTTAGTTTTATATTTACATGTTTCCAATAAACACACCATTATTGCATTTAATATCTTAAATGTCCCACTACAATGAACTGAAATGACGAAATCAAATTGAATCAGTCCCTAAGTCACTTCCATGTGAATGACCCAGAAGAAGGCAATGGCTTTTGGAGCAAAAAAGGAAATCAGACCTCTGTGATGTCAGGACATTTACAAAATTCCACTAGAGTTCAGACAGAAGGCATTTAAAACATTGGATTTTCCTTAAAAAGAAAGCACAGTGTTTGAAGCCCTGCACCGTAAATACTTCCTAGAGGGGATCTGGCGATGTGGCTAAGTCACGCCAGTTGGCCATGGAGGCAGCAGAGCAAGGAGAGGGCTTGGGAAGGGACAAGCAGCCAAATCCTGAGTAGTTTACTGTTGAGTTTTATTTCATCCTAAACAAACTTGGTAGTTGTAGTAAACACAGCTTTCTTGCCCTCCAGCCACCAGCAAACTCCTACGCTTAGCAAAATACTTAGTAATTTTTTTGTCTCTTTCAGGTTTCCTTTGATGTTCCCATGTGAGTGTTTCTGAGCTGGATTCACAGCCTCCATTTTTCAAATACTCAGAAAAATAGTGACAAAAGCTGCCATTTACTCAAAGCTCCAATTCTCATGTATTATCCCCGCAGTGTTTCTAGTTCAGCTACGGGGAGCAGCGGAGTCCCTCCCAGGCTGCTTCATTATCAGAAAGGATATTTACTGCACCACCACTGTACTGCAGAAGTGATATTTACAGCGGAGGGATCAGAGTAAAGCATAAAATAAACGGTGTAAAGGGTGAAAGACTGGGGAGAAATGACTGGCTTTAAATACAGCCCTTTCGACAACTCAAGATCAAAAGAACTACTGTTTATCCTTTAAGCTGCAAATGGCTGGCAAATATCCTTGTGCTCTGATGCTGTAAATAGTAAATGCTGTTTACGGCTAGTCAATGTTTATGTATTTTATGGGTCACATTTATTTCAGAGGGATCATTTTTATTTGCCATGTTAACCTTGCCCACATCCCCCTGGGGCCCCGTCGCCTCCTGGGCGCTATTCCTGGCTCTTGCGCTGACCACCTGCAAAGCTCTGGGCAGCTCATGTCCTCCCTTCGTGCCCTGACTTCTCCACCTGTACAGTGCCACCAACAACGCTGGCCTGGCCCAGAAGGTTACATCTGTCCTGCTAAACTGCTTGAATGAAGCAGCAGTAGAAGACTTATCATCTGCAAAGATGAAGGTCACTGTGCGGGCAGCTTTTCTTCCCCAAGGTGAATGAGCCAACATACCAGCTGGATCAAGGCAAACCTTACAAAAGTAAGTGCCAAGATAGGAAAGCATAGTAATAAAGACTGTGGGATCATCCAAGAAGAGCTTTATAAAATACATTTCACCAGCAGAAATGTTACAAAAATCCTGTGGGCAGACAGAGGGATGAGGGAGATCCTCAGCTGGAGCCCACGGGGGTGTCTGGCCTGATGGATGGGCACACAGACAGAAAGCGAAAGACAGCATAAGGATTTGGGCTGATGCATGACCATGCTTGTCAACTTCTGTCATCCTGGGCCACCACCAGGGACAGCAGTTGCAACGACTTCGTTCGACTGATGCAAGTAATTACATTAATGAACTGTCTGCAGGAAAGCTAAAGAAAAACCAGTCTTTTAATGATGTTTGATTAATGCAATTACAATGGCACCTGTCCCAGGCTCTAGGGTCTGATCCTGGAAGGTTTGTAGGTGCCATTCAAACCAGCAGGAATGAAGGCAGCAAGAAAACCAAGCAGGGCAGCCCAGTCCCCCCCCGTGGCACAGCACGCTCTGTGGTGACAGAGTCCTGGAGAACCGCCACGCATCCATCACCCGGGATTCCCTCAGCAGCTCCGGAGCCGATCAGTACATGGGCTTACATCAGCCTGAGGAGGTGCCAGGGAATGCCGCCAAGTTGCTGTCTTTGCCCTCTTCACGGTCTATTTATACCCTCTTATGGACATCAGAATACCCTTGGGCTAGGCGAGACCTTTCCATCATAGTGGACGCTATGACTAGAGCTGCCTGGTTTTGAGCGCTATCGTTCCTATTGCATTATGCATTGTTTTTGCCAAGTTGCTAGCAGTTACATCACATTTCCAGATGCCATTTCGAAGTCTGATAGCAGCCAGCACCAGAAAAATGCTTCCGATCCTCCCCAGGCTTTACAGCCACTGTATTTCCTGCCAGCTTTGGTGCTGTTTACCCTCCAAGGTAATGTGTAGAATCAGAACTTCTACTGAGTTTCCATGCCAAAGCCTCTGACAAAATTGCATGGCCTGGGTTGCTGGGGCAGCTCGTGCTGGTTTCCCTCGCCAGCAAACATCCCCGATCACTGGACAGGTTTATCAAGCACTTGACTACCAGGCTGTGAGTGGTGGACAGGAGGACTTCCAGCACTCATCTTGGTTTGCAACATTGGCTGAGCAGGACCAGCGCGAGCCTGAGGAAAGGAGCCTCAAGAAGAACTATTTTTTTGTCAATAAAACAAGTACTTCTGCAATGACAGTGAGCATGGCCCCATCTCTTCCAGCCATGAGGACTACCTGCAGGCAGTCTTCAGGGATTTGCTCGCACCTTTAGAGGCCGTTCTTGCCATCTCGGGTACTGAGCCTGGTTTTGAGAGCAGACCAGGACCACCCTCACCCCTGTTGCAGTTTCCCTTCCTCCTCTGACTGGGATATTGCAGGAGTTGTTTCCTTTTCCTTCATACCTCAGTTTCCCTTTATCTGGCATAGGGAGAGCAGTGAAGTGTGTTTGGTTTAGTTTCTTTTCTTCAGAGCAGAGTGAGAGGCCTTCACTGACCAAAGGCAATGGCACCAGGATGCCTGGGGAAGAACATTAAATTAAATCCAACAGAAGTGCTCAAAGCAATGTGAAAGATAACACAGACAATAAAACAAAAAACCCTGTTCCCAGTCATGGGACACATTTCCAGCCAAGTTTCCTAATTTTCACTCTGCACAAGGGGAAATGGGAGAGGGGTGAACAAAACCCAAACCAAAAACTTTTACTTCAGGTCAGGTTGGGGAAAACTAAAATCAGACAGGGAATCTAATGGACATCTCTGGAGTCCTGGAGCATCTTTACCTCCATGAGATGCGGCTGCTTCTAAAGGTGGTCCTGTCCCCCTCACATATCTGTCCTGCCAGTGCTGACATCATTGGCTCAATCCGCTATCTGTATCAAAGAATTGCTGCTTATTTCTCCTCTTCACTGGAAAAAAAAAAAAAAAAAAAAAAAAGGAAGTGCAGAGCAGCATTAAGCATATCTGTGTGAATTGGTTCTCAACCTATTTTGGAGCTACTCACATCCGTAAATCAGTTTAGAGGTGAAAAAAACAGTATAACAGTAGCATATTAAAAAGAGTCTTTTATCAGTCTCAAAACCAGCATTGATAGTGCCATCGTCTGACTTCTCAGCAAGCTGGTGACAGCTTGTGTTTGGTTTGTGTTGGCCAAATCATCTAACATTTCAGAAAACCAAAACCATTTCCCGTCTAGAACTCAGCCCCTGACCTGGCTGGAAACTCACAATAAATCTATACATTTTATCAGATTGTAGGCTTTTCTGAGCCAGGCTTTCACAGGGAACTGTTCTGAGCCCCACAGAGAACACACCGCATGAAGCAGAGAGAGCGTCTGGCTTGCTAAGAGCCACAAAACATCAGGTTCATTTAGATCAGGTGTGTACCTGAAGGCTAGACTCCTCATACGCTTTGAAAATGAACCCCATCTCAGCAAGATATTGAATGTATTTTAGTTAGTTTAGCTCTGTTATCAGAGTCAATTAACCCAAGAGGCTTAGGGCATTCACATTAATGGGAATTTAATTAGGGACAGAATTTGAACCACTTATAGAGATGAAAAAGGATTTTAAACACAATTCAGTTGGATCACGTTGAGGAACTCTCTTCTGGTTTAGAAGCCAGGTGAATTACCAGCATTTCTCCTGAAGGGATCTTGGGCAGACCCAGTTAGCAGGCTCTTGGTTGGTCCTGGCCAGCAACAGGCAATGCAATGAAGATGTCCTGGTGCCGTGGTGGCTGTCACACACATCTCAGCACCTACAGACTCTGTTGAGGGATCTTAATGGAGGGACTGTGCTTTCAAATACCTCCCTAAACTAACAAGGGGAGAAGCTCCACACAGGTTTATCCCTTGGAGGTAACCCAGCCCATGGCCACCTCCAGACCTGGTTTTGAGGACTGCAGCCACAGGGGCTGGTAGCTGATGAGATGGGAAGTGGCCAGTTTTGGCATCCAGCTTGTTTTTCAGGACTATAACCAAGGGGGCTGACAGGTGATGGCAAATCTTTCATTGAAGTTTTTGTTTTGTTTCAGAGCAGAAAAAGAATCCCAGGCCATGGCCCACACTGTAGATGATGCTGAAATAGTTATTACTGAGCAAATCACACTCTCATACTGAAGTCATTTTAAAAAGCAGGGAACCATCCAAAAAGGTGAACAGATGCTAAATTCCAGCTACCTCTCACCTATCATCAGTAAGATTATTCACTAACATCTACACAGACTGACCTGTGCAGCGTGGGCCATGAATATGCCACAAAAAGCAGGCCTGGGGCAGGATCTTTATCAGCAGTGAAAAAAGTGCAAGAGGAAAGAAGCAGCTAGATTCTTAGATGAAGCTGCAGGGGTGGCTGTTAGAAGTACCATCTTTTTGTTTGCAAACAGCACACACGTGATCTGATGCCAATGAGATGATATCAACCTAAACCCAAAGCACCATTTTCACTAATATTTCAGAAAGCAAGTTATTGCTTCCTTGTGACATACTCCACACAGCAAGGAGCGCACCCCTTCAGAAATCAGACAATAAAAGACTGACATGGTTAAGTTTTTTTTTTTTAATTTTATTATTGAAATTCGTCTTTTAAGTTACACTAAAAGCAAAAAAAAAAAAAAAATGCAAACACTCAGGTATAGAATGGCAGAGCAACACTGTCACAATTCCAGCATGTTCTATATTCTGAAGTACACACTATTAATCGCTATCATAAGCGGACAGAATGAGAGCTGCATTGTAGTTCATTTGCGATCTTCATTCTTTTGCTGATCCCTTTCTCCTAGGCCCTCATTAAGAGATGCTGGCTAGCATAGCATACTTCAGGGTTGGGCTACCTCAGCGAAAAGGATCTTGCTTGTTTTTCCCCCACTCCGCTTCCTAAATGCCTCATCTGCTGGGTTAGAGATGTAAGACAGATGAGAAACAGCATCCTGCCTGAGAAAGGATCCAGGCCAGTGCCTGCACTTCCACATTAGGCAGATGTCAGAGGCCAGTGATGGGAACCTCTGATGCCTGGTGCCAAGATTATTACAATTAGCACTGCAACTCAGTAGTACCAGCTCAAAACTGCCAGTGTAGAATGAGGCACCAGCACCAGTGGTTCACCATCACTCTTCATAGGCTCATAAAGTGAGCTGGAGCGTAACAAGCATGATACTGCTATAAAGTAAGAACTTCTCAGTGAGGCTGAATATCTGACAGAAGGGGTAAGAGGCACCAACAGCACTACAGATGTCTTCTCTCTGGGAGTGGAGCTTAGATTGCTACATAGGGCGGTGGGCATTCCTTGGAAGGCAGCTCTAAGGCTTCCTCATATGATGGGAGCACAGCCTGAAAGAGAAGACTATTAGTCATGCTCTGGGGATCACACGAAGGATTCCAAGTGGATTTGATCTCAGACATGTTTCTCTTCCCAGTTCAAAGTGGGGGAAAAGAACCACATGGGTTGTAAGAGATGGAGGGCACAAATCCAGAAGAGTTGAAGGTGAGCAGCACTTTACAACCACTTTGCTGCCAGTCCCACCTCCATCTCCCAAAGCATTGCTGCAACAAATGGACCAAAACTCTTTAATGTCCAGAATATAAGGCTCATTGACTAAGCAAAGAAGCTAAGCTCAGATCATTGCTGACGGCCTTGATACACGCACAGCGGGGGCACACACTGCTGTCAAGACAGGGTTTATATTTGCCAAATTTCAGCAAGACAAATGCCTACACTTAACATTCCATATTCTTCCTCTTTACTTCTCATCCCTCTCTACAGTATCTCTAATTTTTGGAAAGTCTTCAATATTCTTCCATTGTGTCAGAGCAGCTGAATGCTACTATTAAAGAGATTATCAGTAAGGACATTAATATTCTGTTTTTTTTTTTTTTTTTTAAGCATACTTGAAATGAAGGGCAATACATCAAATCTCTCAGACATTGATACAGCAAAAGGTGAAGACAAACCTAATTTTAAACATGGGTAGCACTATTAGGCACAGAAACCAAAGTTTACCTGAAATTAAAAACACATCTCCAGATCAGAGATTAAAAGTGATATACTCCCATTTATCTACTTTGCCTAAAATCTGGGTATCAGCTTCCTTGCTGATACCATTACTCTTTTATAAAATGTTCCAAAGGCAAAGTTAAAGAAGTATCACGTAATTGGAAATTGATTATTAGTACCTGTTAATGAACATTTGAAGGGTTGAACCATCTCTCAGACCAAAAAGCAAAAGCAAGGATCATCGTGCATCTCACCATCTAAACCTTTTCGTGATATAAACCTAAAGCAGTCTTCACTCACCTTTTCAACTGCTTGCGGGTCAACTTTCACGCCGCCTCCCTTGCTGGCTTTAATATACTTAAAGCAGCTCAGGACACATTTGAACATATAGGCCTGAAAAGGAAAAAGAAAGGGAAGTCTATGATTTCGCTGCAAGCCAACAGGAGTATTTCCACTTCTGCCATCAGCCTGCCACTGTCTTTCTCTCCTTGAGAGACGTCTGGGACCACATGTCCCAAGGCCTTACACCAGTCTGTCTTGATCCTTCACTAGAAAGGTGACTACTCCATCTATTCAGAGCAGCACAACTATGTGGGAAGTCAATAAGACTATTAACATAATTAAACATAAAGCACATGCTTAAGACTGCTGAGTGCTCAACGTCATCAGGTAGGAAAGCATGTCCGAATTTTCATGTTATTTTTCTGAGCATTCTACAAAGTCTAGATGTCTCAGAAACATGTGGATGGGCATGACATCCACCTCCCAGAGATCCAAGGCCCCTGGTCAACCAGGACTGACCCGAAAGGTCAGCTCATTCAAGAAAATCCTATATTTTTATTAGTTATACTTTTCTGACAAGACTGCCTTGCACCTCACAACGTTACAAGATGCAGTAAATAGAGAGCTTTTCTGAGAAAAATGGATCGATTGACAGATTATGGCACAAGAAAATAAGCAAGGCCTGTGAAACATACCATATTAAATAAATATTTTCCCTACGTTGTGCAGAGAAGCGAAGTCGTGTGCCTCTTATTTTTATTGGCGTAAGACCGTACTTTAAAAACAGCTGGCATTTTCAAAGGAACATAGGGAGTTATATGTCCCAAGAACAAGCCATGTAGCTTAGGATTTCCCAGAACAATGAGGACTGTTTGTCTTGACACAAAGCCAAGACAAAGAACGAGAACAAGGAATGAAGTATCTGAGTTGAAGGGATCTGTCTCTCAAATAGACTTACAGAGATGAGGAGGTAAATCCAAACTTTAACTACCTTCAGGGAATACTGCAAAAACCTTCTCCTTCTAAAAGCTTCTTTATACAGATAGCAAACATGCAATACACTGAATTCATCATACAGACTGTACAAAAAAAGCACTCGACCCTTAAAGAAACTCCAGTAAGTTAAAAAAATCATATAATAAAAATCTTTTCTTTGATTTTGATTTTCCAGAAGAGTTTGCTGCAGTACTAATCCAGAATCTGCACTGAATTCTACAGAGGAGTTGGCTTCCATTAAGACTGCTGCAAACAACAGCAGGTTCAAGCAGAATGCTGTAGTACACACAGCTCATGCAAAGGCATCCAGTGACCTTGGGATCATCCCCCTACTGGCTAACTCAGAAAACCCTTGAGCTGGTGTAGGATATCCTTTTCTACACTGAATTGAAAATGGAAAACTTCACTGGCAGCCATTGACATTACAAGTGGATGGGAAGCTTGTCCGAGATGTCAGGAGGGAACAGGCATTTGTGAGCTACTTCAGAAGTAATTATATTAACTGTTTCTTTCATTTTCCATCAGAAGTGTTTTATTTCCCCTGAAGGTTTCTGCCTTCTTATCACCATGGTGGAGGGGATGAGTTTGTTTTTGATACTGAGGTAAGATAAAGATTTATTGTGGATACACAGATCAGCAAAGGAGACTGCCCTAATAGTGCTGTGTAAGCACCACCCCTTAACTCTGCCCTTTGAATACCCGGCATCTCCAAGGAACTTAGACATGAACAATTGGTGGGGCTCTAAAAGAGAGTGTACAACCAGGCACCACACTGCTAAGGAGCTGTGAAGTTGCATGGAGAGACGTCCACCTTGCAACAGGACATGTTCCCTACGTAAGGTGGTGTATTATGACTGCAGAGAGGGAGAGGAGTGTTACCTTTTCCTGCTAAAAGGGTGGAAAAAAAAACTCTTGCAGGTCCCACACCAGGTCACTGGCAGAGGCGTGCAGCCAGGCAGGTGCCCCATCTCTCTTTTCCATCTGATGGACCATCTTCTAGCCAGCTGAATTACACTATGGTGTGGGATGCAGATAACTATTTGGGAGCAGCAATTGCAAGTTGACAGGCAAATGGACGACACCAGATACACAGAAACAACATCTTAGTTTAAGGGCATAATGCTTATAATGGGTCAATTAAGTAAGTCGATTTATTCAAAAATATCCTGGGCTACACCAACATATCTAGATGCTATCTTGGTGGGGGCACTCAGTGAATTGGAGCTGATGGGCCCTAAATTGGTCAAATGGTTGTTTTAGCTATAAAATGTTTCATGTTGTTGCCTTGTTCCTCATCAGATCTGTATCACTGGGAAGGAACTCTTGTGACAACGGTTTTGCTAGACATGGAAGAGGGAAGGGATTGTCACTAAGTTTGAAGGATGAGTTCTTAATGATTTGTTCTAGGGACTTTTGAGGACCTCAGTAGACCAAGGAGTACTTGTGCCTGTCAACTTCATCTTTCAGATTCTTCTTCCTCAATCCCTCCTTCCGCAAACTCCAGCAGAAAAACTCATTGCAGGTTAAGCCGCCTTGTAACTAACCCTGTATAAAATTCAAACCAACTGATTTGCCAGGTCAGCAAGATTTCTGCTGAAAACCCACACTGCCAGCTGGGTTTCAGGGTTTTCTCCTCCACTCTTATTGCTCAGCTTATGCAAATATTAAAATATATGCTAAAGTCATGTCTGCAGTGCAATCATACAAGATGCTCCATTCCACACTGGCTTTTCTGGCCACCTAGGAAAAGTCTAAATAAAAAATGTTTTCCAACTAAAAACTAAGAAGTAGCAATTTTCACTGTGACAGAATTTGCTTAAGTACCTGGAGAGATGAGATTTTCTTAGCTGGTCTGAAACCCCTCAGTGAAAAATCTGTTCTCTGATCCACTGAAGCAGAAACCCTCACACAGTGGAGTTTTCTAAGATGTAAGCAGAATCTAGCAGCTCATTGGTTTTAATTAAATTTCAGGATATCAGTGTGCATAACTCTGTTTACATCGGTGCAGATACAGCAACTTACCCAAGTAGAAGATCTAACCTGCTGTTTAATTATCTAATTTATTTTGTCACACAATAGCAGAAGAGTTTCCTGTAAGTTGTTTTCAAATATCTTATCCTTCTAGACATGAATGGGCAGTAAGTTTCTGAATATGAGAGAGAGCTTGCTTTATAACTCACACTTGCAGAAGCATAAAAACAGTGATCTGAGTATCAGACCTACACTGAGGCATATCTCCTGTTGTACCCAAGGAGAGACTAAGAAGGGTTTCCAAGGCCCTGGCAGATTTGAGAGAGAAGTAAAACCAATTCCTCCTGACCCTCAGGCAATGGAGCTTCATTTCAGCCTTCTCACCACACCCTGTAGCTATTTACCTTCAAGAAGAGGACAGCAATGAATGCAATGGTGAAGGTGACCATCACTTTGGCATATTCCTCTGTTGGTAACTTCTCCAGGGTTGGCAAAAAGCCCTGTGAAAAGAGGGAGAGGGTCTCAGTCAAATACTTGTTCCCTCTACCAGAGTCACACAATGTGGTGGATATCCCAGCAGGTTTGCCAGCCTGCCTCTCAGAATGAGCACATCTCCAGCTGCTTAGGGGTATATCATCATCATTATTATTATTTTTAGTGTTAACACTCCTTTGGCAAAGATCTTCAGAAGACTATTTAAATGAGAACTAAAAGTGTGACTGTTTAATAAAGATGAAAAGTTGATGCATTTTCAGTATATGCAGGCAGGCTCTATCCAAATCATTTCACTCTGCAATTTGCATCCATAAGATTCTTACAAGAAAAACAGAGTGTACTTTTAAGAAACACACGCATAAGCAAGCTGTCAGTCAAGAACGCTGTGTTGGTGAGAACATATGGAAAATCCTCTTTTATCATCAAACAGAGCAGTTCTGGATATACCATAGAGATCAGAGAAAGTTTACTTTGTAATAACAGCCACTGAAAAAAACTTAGCTGTTCACAGCATGACAAATCAGGGCTTTCTCACTACCTACCCTGTTGTCAGAAGACTTGAGGCTGAGATAGGTGGGGACCTCCATGTAGGAGCTGCAGAGGGTGAGAATACTCAGGCAGAAGTCCAGCAGCTGCAGAGCCAGGAAAGGGATCTTTGAGTGTCCCTGCTGCAAGGGCAAGAAGAACAGGGAACAGGGTTTTAGCCATGATTACAAGATTCTGTCACTTCTATAGATTTCCCCTATTTACATGGGCCTCTGCTTTCATCTCTTTTACAGCCTAAGCTATTTAATTCACTTATACAAACCAAAATGTTTAGCAAACCATCTTGTTGGGTTGGTTTATACTAGCTCCTCTGAAGAAGCCTCTAGCTAGTGCAGTGATATTCCTAGCTTATCTCCAGCACACTCACAACAACCTCTCCAGAGCCCTGAGACAGAAAATAAAATCAACAGGAAGATTCCCAGACATGGGAAACTAAACACTGTCCCAGCTGTCACTTGTATTCCTTGTGGACCCTCTAACCCCAAGGATTGCATCCTGTCTGCAGCCAGTGTAGGAACTGCCTTGCCACGAAGAGCCGTGGTCCAGGGTAGCGACCCTGTATCCCTACATTATGCATCAGCCTCCATCCCATGGAGGACACAGGAGACGACCTCAATGGTGAGCTGTTACCTACCGTGTGGCTAAGGGATGACACAGAAATGATGACCGGGACTTGTATGTAGGAACTGAACATTGTTAGGAGGCTGAGTAGAAAGTCCATGATTTGTAGAGCAAGGAATGGGATCAGAAGACGTTCCCTCTTCTGAGAAAGAAAAGCAATGCCAGTTATTTCTGTTCTGAATGAGACCAGCTATCAATACTGGAAAGGACATATATTAAGGTAGTTCAAGAACAAATCCTGTCCTGGAATTTCTGCATCTAACTCCAGATACTGTGGTGACAATTGCTTCAGAAACAGTGAAGAACATCAACACTTATTTTTTTTCAAACCCCCTCAGGAAGTTTGTCAACTTTCACTACGTGACCTTGACACTTGATCCCACCAGAGCTGTTGTTCAGCTGCCCCAAGTTTTCTGCTACAAAGAAAGCTAGGTTCCCAGACCAATGCATGGTCATTTCTTCTTCTGGAATAGGAAATGAATCCTTATGTAATAGGGGAGTTATTTGTCCCCTCCAAGACCTGACTTGCAGAAGAGCAAGGAAATGTGGCAATACAGAAAGGTTTCCATAACACAAAAAAACAGCTTTGATTTAAATGTCACTCAGTTTTGGTGGATCTGGCAGTTAGCAGCCTTGCACATGAGCCTAAGACTGCAAACTAGCTGCTTTCCCCCTGTTTTAAAAAAGCAGAGATATTTATCTGTCATTTTGGTCATATTTCAGCATTTTCAGTGAGCATCCTCCAGTCCTCCCCCCAGTACCTCCTAACACAGAGAGGCCCCAGCAAGCAGCTAAATGTCGTTTGTGGAGAACATACCTTCACCACACCAAGGAGGAGGTTGAAGCTGATGACAAACAGCATGATGATCAACAGGAAACTGGTGATGACATCGGCTAAAAGAAAAGTAATTTCCACATTACTAAAAGCTGGAGCCTAATGTCCCTATTCAACCATACCTCTAGTGAAGAGTTAAAGTGTGATAACCTTGCAGAAACAACTGCATATATGACAGAGTGAATGCTATGCAGCTGGAGGGCTGGAGATTGCCCTCTTTTCCCTTTCTATACCCACTTTTTCATCTGTCTTTGAAGTTCTGTTACTTTAGCCACCTCCTTGTGCAGGCTGTCAGCTCAGCACACAGAAGCCAAAAGCCTTTACTGGTTGGACTGAAATTTTAAATATCCTGGGCTACAATATTAAGGTAAAGCACAATAAAAAAAGGCAGAATAGTTTTAGGCAATGATTAATAAGTCTGAACAGGAAATTATTTTGAGACTCAGATACACTAATCAACAGTGAAAGCTGTGGAATGATCTGCAAGATACTTAGGCAAGAAGCACAAGTTTCAACCACCCACCACTAGCATGGACCACATAGTTTCAGGGTGAAATATCTCGCCTCCATCCAGCCTCTGTAGCTGCTGAATGCAACATACTCCTTGAAAAAATAAATGTGTGAGAACAACATGAGACAGTTCTACCTACAGGGCTAGGGAATCGTTGCCAGCTGTTGTGGCCCAGGAAGGCGATCTCTTCCATGCGTAGATTCCTACTGAACAGTTCCCAGGAAGCAATTTCCCTCCTGGTATTGCAGCCTGCCTTGATAAGCACTACCAAAGCCTTGCTTGCACCGAACTGTATACATATTTGATCTCTGTAGCAGTCTACACAGTGACTTTTTTTTTTTTTCCTTAAGGAAAAAAAGCAGCTCTCTCCAAAACAATTTCTTTCCTATTGCTTTACCTGGGTTTAAAATAGCAACAGACTGTTTGGAGTCTCCAATTCCAAAATGCTTGAATAAAGGGTTTAAATTTACTAGAAGAGAGACAAACTTTTAATTTTTCTGGCTTTTTTAAAGCAACCGGTCCTTTCCAGAGGTACAACATTCCTCAAACATCAGAAAGGTTTGATTACTGGTTTGTTTCCTCCCCAGCCAGCTGCCCAGTTTATTCCATGACTATTAGATAAGTCTAGTCCCTATCTATATTTTTTCCATTACCCCTTTCAGCCCTTCCACTTGCTTTCATAAAGAAATCTAGAAATTGGGCTGTAGTATATTGGATTCCTTATCTATTCCAGCTGCACTGAAATCCCTCAAAGCTCCATATTACACATCTTCCCCTGTCCCCCCAGAAGATGCCAATCCATTTCTGTCAGCTTTTTTGCCTATAGATTTGGTACCACATTACATTTTTAGGGGATGGGGGAGTACTTTAGCGTTTGAGCATACACTAAATTGCCCTTAACTCCTATCTTTGCCAACAATAGTTTAAAAAAAAAAAAAAATACAAAGATGTTGAGGCAGAGAAATCCCTCTTTTTCTGGCAGGTAATATCAACACTGTTGTTTTTAACAACAAAATATTTGTACCAGAGCAGTTGCAGCTATGTATAAATCATCCAGTTACTCTGAGGGAGCGAATGCACATGGTTGTCCCCGGTCAGAGCAAGAGCCATGCTGGAGAAGGGCAGACCTACGACCCAGCGATGCCCGCGACATCTGGCAGGAGATGAGCATCCATTAGATGCAGGAACTGCAACATATGCAAACTGTCAGGCTTGCATCCAGGCTGTAAGCAACGTGGGTATGGACAAATGCCAGTTAAAGAAAGGACCAAAAATGATAGCGAGAAGCTCTGGAGCCCTTCCAGGGTTGTAGCAGACCTAACAGCTGGGCTGAGCCACATCTGGCAGCAAGACAGGGCAGGTGGCACAAACACTCCTCACTGCACAGCCTTTGCTAGCAGAGGGTGCCTATTTTCATTTAGATGCATTGATACAGCAGTCAGATATTCTAACTTCCCTTACTTTCTTCTCAAGTGGTCAGCAGCACGCTTGAGCCTCCTCTAGAGATGAGATTTGCTGACGAGAAACCTTTAGTGTGAAAAGAAGCTCTGACCAGCACTTCCTTCCCTGAACACGAGAAGCTTCTTCCCTTCTGGCTCAAAGGGAAAAGCCCTTTGAGGAGGCTGCATTTCCCAGAGGAGCAGAAATGGCTTATCTCAAACAAGAGAGGCAGCAGCACTACAAGATCTGCTGCACACAGAGATGTCAGACAAGAAAGACCTAAGGGAGTGACAGAAAGTGTCCAACAGGCACTTAACTTGTATCAGGAAGAAAAAACAAAAAAAAAAAAAAAGGAATTTTGACAGCACAAGACAAGGGAGCAGCTTTTACTTGTATCCTGTTAAACAAAACCTGTTTTTTTTTTTCTTTTAAAAATGAAACCACAAAGTAATGAGAATTGAAACACAGAAGAAGAGGAAGAAGTCTTAGGAAACAGCAATGAAAGGAAACCCAAACCCAGCAAGCCCCAAAAGAGAACAGAGAAGGGAACGGGACTGTGCTGCAGAAGAGGCTGCTCACAGCTTTGCAGCTCGCAAGGGTCACGGGAAGAGCCCGAACTTCGGGGCAGAAACCAAACCCACCTCTCAGAAGCAGGAGAGCAAAAACAAGGCTGTGATTTGGAGCACAGAGAACCAAAGGTTAGCACGAGGACAGCATAAACCCCAAATAAGAAGAGCTTGATAAAGACAACATACTCAGCCTTCACAGAGACAGCCATAAAAGCAGACAGCCTTACTCCCACTAAACCCAGCTGCCTGAAGCCATTTTCCCTGGTTCTCCTCCCAGAACCACCAATCAGCCGCCTGCCCCAGAGAGGATTTCTCTCTTTAGCAGGGTGTTTCCTCAGATTCAAGGCAGCTGTGTTTTTTCTGCCTTTTTCTGCCTGGTCTCATGCTTCATCTCTCTCGGCAGGCTCGCTAATTAATTGGACAACTGGCCATTGCTTCTGCAGGCTAATTGCCCAGCTGAACTTTCCAAGCAGAACCTAGATTAAAAAAAGACACAACACAAACAAAAAGCAAAGCAACAAAAAGCCCGCAACCTGACAGACACAAAGGAATGGAAAGAAAAAGGAAAACCAAGAAAAAGCGACCTTCCATGCGCTGCCTGCCTCCTGCAGATACGCTCACCCTTTCTTCTGGCAGCACATCTCTCCATTCCAGGGACATTTTAGCACCAACAGATTTGGCCTCAGTAATCAAAAATTTTGCTTTGACAAAATGACTTCTTCCTTTGTGAGAGGATGTCTGTGTTTTCTTTTAGCAGAATGGGCTAAAGAAGTGAACGCTTAAAGAGTGGTAGCTGCAGACTCTTACCCTGCCTATGCAAATCCTCTGTGGGATGGGAACACAGAGCATGTCAGAGGGGCCAAATGCCACCTGAAATACTCCACAAGGGGTGTCAGAGTGGCAGGTCACCTTCCAGGACCAGCAGAAGAGTAACAGGGTCCCTAGGGTTGGAGACACTCAGCCACAGCAGACCCTACAGACTGGCTCGGTGTGACTAACAGGCTCTTCCCATGCCAAATATCTGTGGTTCAAAATGTAAGAAAGTAATTAAGTCCCTTCAGTCTTTCCCTTCATGCTTAGTTGGCCTTGGTAGGATGAATGTTTGTCTCTTTTGTACTTAAAGGGCCTCAGAAAATGGCCAAATTTAGGACTCTTGTACCAAGGCGGAGCACCCGTATAATCTCAAGCACAGGGGCATCACTCCACAGTTTTCCCCTCTGTTCCTCCCATATATTCACCTGCTGCCTATCTCTGCCTATATGCTGTTTTCTTCTATAACACCTTAAAAAGTACTGGAGTATTTAGAGAATAATGAAGTTTGCCCCTGTGGGAGGTACACAGGCTCTTTGAGGGCAAGTAAAGACACAGTCTTCACAGTAAGGGAAATTCCAGATAAAAGGGAAAAAAATGTCACAATAAGTGATGCTGCCTTGAACAGGGATGCAGTGAGGCTGTGGAACCCCATTTTTGGAAATCTGCAAACAGCAACTGGCCAAAGCCCTGGGCAAGCTGCCCCAGTTTGGAGTCAGCCCTGCTTTGAGCAGGAGGTTGGGCTGGAGACCTCCAGGGACCCACCTTACTTTTGCTCTGATTTTGTGATTACAAAATCAGGCAGGGAAGAAATGTCGCTTCTCACAAAACATGCTGCACTCGTACAGCCCTAGAGGATCCGACCCATATTCCAGTTCCACAGCCACCTCCATGGCTGGCAGAGCATGGTGAAAGCTTGTCCATTCTGAGGTGCATCTTTTTCCAAAAGCATACAGCAATAAACAACAGCAACAAGAAAATAAACACATTCTTCCTTATACTTTTTCTTGTTCAAACTCTCTGAGACTAGCTGAGTCTCCCAGAGATCCCAGGGAGTTTCATGAGAAGGAATTTATACGTGCTACGAAATAAATGCCACTTCTCTTGGGGAGGAGGTGTAACCAGAACAGGGGCATATGACAGAGCCTCTGCAGAGCTGCACTAGACATCTGCACTGCTAGCAAGCAATACCAAATAAGCCCACCCAACAAACAGGAAAGGAGAGAATTTATGTGCCAAATGTCTATTTTTTATTAATTTCACATCAGGCTTTATGTCCTGAACGTAGCCAGGAGGGACTTTGAGTGACTCCTAATATTTGCCATGAATGCAGAGAAGCTCCTTTCTGTTTTATGGCCCAATAAACTGGCTTGGGAAATACAAGCAGGGCTCATAAAGCTGCGGTTTAACAGTTGTATTCACAGATTGTCGAGGATGGTTGTGTGTGATTTGGAGTTGCTGATAAGCTGCAGGGAAATGTTTCTGGACAGCCACATTCAAAGGATGGGCATGACCAGCAAGAGAAAGAAGCCTCCCAGTCCCTTCAGCCTGATCCACTTCTGATTAGAGAAGGAGGGACTATTTTCTGCTTGGGATATGGCATATACTGTGCACACAGGTCCAGGCATACCAAGGTATTTTTCTTGGCTGACAGGGCAGAAATTGAAACAACTTTTCCAGTTGTACTTTGCCCACAGTGACAATTTTTATATAGTCATTAATGAAAAATAAAAGTGATTAAATTTCAGACATCTGAAAAGACATGAATTGAAGACATGCTAAAGATCTGAACTATGGCAAGCAGTGGGGCGTAACATCTTCAAGGCAGAAAAACAATCATGTAAGTGGCTTAGAACTGGTAAGGAGGTTTTAATTGAAATGTTTTGGGGGGGATTAGTTTTTCATTTTATTTTTTTCCAGCAAGAAAAGCTAGTCTGCCAAGCTTGTATTTTTTTTTTAAAGAATGAAGCACTGCCAAGACGACTCTTGCTAGGAATGCTTCTCAGCTCCAAGATGAGGTTTCTAATAGCCTGGAAATGGGGGAGGCTGCATGGGAAACGTGCACCCAGATTTCTGCTGCTTGTGAGACAGAGCATAAAGATGTGAACCTGATTCTTCCAAATTGCAACTTGAATGCCCCAGATCACCACACAGCAGAGTTTATTTCCTGTTCCCTCTGCCTGGGCAAATTAATCTTATGTTATTTCTTAAATATTAGTTAGGTAGGAAAGTTAGACCTGCTTCAGACTAGCTAACATCCTGACATTGAACCCACTATAGGTGGGAAAGTCATCTTCAAGGGTTCTCAAGGGACAGAGAAGAAATTGGGTCTTCTTCCCATTTTAATGTAACATTTTTAGTAGATCTTCTATGAATCTCTTGGTCAACTTTAATTGGAAAGCATATTTCAGAGGAGTGCCCTAGGTCCTACCCTGCCTGCAGCACGTTGTAAACCAAGACAGCAAGGAGTGGCAGGCTGCTAGGGACAGAGCATCCTGCTTCTAAAGGCAGCTGACCCAGCCACCCTTCCCATTGTCCCAGCAATGGCAAAACAACAATCCCAATCCTTCTTCCTCTCTCTGACCATTCCCATGAAAATTGGGGTCCATCCCAGTCCCTTTTTAAGGCAGCAAAACATACTGCTGAGAAATCTTGAGCGAGCTCTGATTCCTTATAAAGAGCTATCTGTATTTTTTCATACTGTATCATTTATTGGTGGAAAGCATTTTCCCATAAACCTTGCCTTGTTTATATTCTTGGGCCATGACTACAGTGTTAGCATTATATATTCTGAGACGTGCTTTAATCTGGCAGGATCTACAAATAGAGCAGCAGATGCTGAGGGCATCTACAGAACCTCTCCCCAAATTGTTCTCCAACTCTTCCATCTGGGTTTTGAAGTAAAATTGAACTTTTTGTACCGCTTAGCTGTCTTGCTTCCCTGCTACTTTCTGGAAATAGAAGGGTTGCATGGTGTTTATTCCAACTATAATCAGAAAGCACTCTCAATCTCCCAGGCAGAGCCCTTTGAAATGCTTTGGGAAGAGAAGCCAAGTGGAAGTGCTGGGGATTTCATTATGAAATGTTCCTTTTTGTGTAGGAGGCAGTGGAAGAGGGGGAAGGGAAGACCTGTCATTTTGATTGTGTGGGAAGAGGGGGGCTGTTAAAAACAGGGCCAGTTCCACTCGGAATGGTTCTATTCTTAAAGAAAACACTCCAGATTTGCAAAAGTGCACATCTTGCTTAGAAAGCATATAGAGGTTTAGTATGGAAATTATCTGGAAAATCTTTCTTGACAATTTGATCCTTTTTCTTTTAAAAAAATATTTTACTTAGATACTGGAAGAAAAATGAAAATTATTGGCCTCAGATGATCGTTCTGCAAAAAGTCATGAAAAATGCTTGTCATTTTTATGTAACTGTATCTGTGGGAAAGTATTCTGATTTAAGAATATCGTGTTCAGTTTTCAGCAGTTTGGATTACTGTATTAGTCAGAATGCATGTGCATATTGTACCATCAGGAAAAATTATTTCCCACTGTGCCCATGTCCAAGCCAGGTACATCAAAACAACAGCAACAAAATCAAAAAAAAAAAAAACAAACAAACCACCCACCCACCACCACCACCACCAAGAAAAAGGAAGACCTTTGTCTCCCACTTGCATCATATATTTTTTATCTGTAAAATTGAAACTAGAAACCTATATTACAGAAATAGAAAACTGGGTGCTCCTACCTATGTTGTGCTGAACCCATTGAGGAAAGCAGTAGGGCTTCAGAGCCTGTTTGGTGTATTGCACGTTGACTTAAGAAAGCCTTGGGAAAGCTCTGCAGAAAGCATTTTCCAAAGCAGCCGTCATGCAAGTCTGCCCTGGGAATTGAGTTGAGCCACAGCTGCAGAGGGGCTGGTGCAGACCATGGCTAGGCAAAGTAGCCTCCAACCCACCCAGACTGGACTTCTTTGGAAATAAAGCCCCGTGTGAAAGATGTGCACCATGAGAGCAGACCTTTGCTCAGTGCCCTGTTAGCAGGACTCACCCAAATTTCCATTTTCCATTACTGTTGGTACCTTTCAAAACAGCTGTGGTGGATCACAGTGGTGCATCCTAAAACCCAGCTGGGCTTTTTGACAAATGTGAATCCATCTGTCAGCAATAACTTCACTCAGACAGCAACTATGCCTGGTGCTTTCCACAGTCTGACTCCTACCACAGGGACAAGTGAGGTTGGGATGTGCAGGAGGCTGCTGTACTTGGTCTCCTTTTCCTCCACTCTCAGGGGTCTCTCTGTGCATTTCTGCAGCCTGGGGAGAGACACACTAGAAAAGCGGGGAACAGGCAAGTCCTTGCTGCTGTGGGTTGCATCCTTCTATGGGGCTCCCTATGACTTCTCCGTAGGAAGAGGCAATGCAGGCTGGGGGAGTCTGGTTTCCGGCTTTCTGAGCACAGTGGAGAAGGGTTATCTCAACTTGTGGTTTTACATCGAAAAGTGACTAAGAAAAGGAAAAAGTACCCATGCATTTTTTTGTCTCCAAACAACTTCATGCAACATTAGCCTGGTTAAGTAGTATTTGAAGTTTGGGGAGTTAATTTCTTTTAAATGGCACCCCACATGAGAACTCTGCCTGTCTCTGAAAGCTAAGCTAGATCCTTCCTAGCCCAAGCAGTAGGAATTCAATCAGCTGTGATGAATGTGATGCTTGTGACTATTTGTGAAATATGAAACAGCCTGGCTGCTTCTTGCGGATAACTCATGTTCTGCAAAAAACAGCAGGAATTGGGGGACAAAGGGATTGGAGTGGGAAAATATATTGCAGAGGGAGTGGGAAGGCTGGAGGAGTACTCGGGCACTGGTGAGTTTGGGCTGAGGGCCTGATCCACACCACTCTGAAATAAAGAAATAACAACTTCACCGGGCTCCACATTGGTCTCCAGAAAATAAACACAGCCATGGATTAAACCAAAATCCAAATCTTTAGAGCCTAAATTTTCTCTCCAAGTCTGAGCTTTTGGTCCATCTGCTCTGAATACCAATTGCCATTTTCCCTTGATGTGAAAGGAAGAGGAACCAATGCAGGATTTTGGGCTCCCTCTAAACCCCCCTGCTGCTTTCCAGAATCCCTGCAGCCTACCGGTTCTGTAGTAGTCCTTGTCCAGGTCTTTGCAAAAGCCTTTCCCGCTTGCCACCTCCAGGGAATACTCGATCAGCAGCAAAATGCTCATAACCTAGGAGAACAAAGGCAAAAGACAAATTCAGTGGGCCTCAGGCCAACTTCCCATCAACAAATTTGTTTCCAGGGAGCATACAATGGCCGCAGTCCCAAGTGCAGGATGACTCTCCAAGTGAGAAAGCCATGAAGGGTTTACAATATCCTTTACAAGGAAACACTGAGGGAAAAGTTATCAGTTTATTAATGGTTGGGGTTTAACTGCCTTTTTCTGCCCGCTTGTGAAATAGGATGGAGGAATTATAAAGTTAGTAAGTTTTGTTTCAGCATTTTTTACCAAGGAAGTCCCAGCTTTACATTTTGAAATTGCATTTTGCTTCAGAATTGAACTAAATGTAACAATAGTGTTTTAAAGTGCAAAAAGAAACACAAAAAGACTCTCTGTAAGTCTAGCTATACTACTTCATTGACAAAGATATAGTTTTTCTTCCTTTATTTATTTGAGAAAAACCCCAAAATGTGCTTTTTCACATTGAACCAAAATGATTTTCTCTTCCTTCTCCACCAAGTTTCTGAGCTGGACCACCAAGTCTTAGACTCCAGGGCTGATATCAGGAGGCTGTGAGATGGAGTGAGGCCAGGAGCTGTGGTCTCAGTCTTAACACTGTATTTCTGCAGTGACAAATTAATTTCTAAACCACAGGTTAGGGAGAGCTTCTGGCTCATGTGAGGCACTGGGCAGTCAGGCTGCAGAAGACCTTTTTAAGGCTGGAAGCCTCACCACAGAGCACCTCAGACAGCACGTCCAGGGAATTTCCATGCAATAAACCCAGGAAACAAATAGCCACAATGCCAGATAGACTCACCACATCCTCTCCTGGGGATAATCCCACCCTACCAGCCTGTACGCTACAGACAGCACATCCCAGGGGCATCAGACCTGTTGTGGATCCAACAAGAAGTCCAAGGCCACAACAGAGCATCCATCACTGCCCACATGAAGTTGTCAGAGCAAATACTGCCTCCCGGCATGAAGAACTGCCCTGATGCCATTTATTGCTCCTTCATCACGTTACTGACACTTTCAGCACTGTGTAGTTTGAAGGCACATTTCTGCTCCACCATGCCTCCCATCTTGTTCATCACTTTCTTCTTCATTCTCTATTTTCTGCTGTCCTCCCTCATGCTTGCTATGTCCTTCATTTCTTCTGCATTTTTAGGCTGTAGCAAGCTGGAGCACAGCATGGTCTACAAGTCCTATACCCCTATACCCACAGCTGTACTTTCCAAAAGCAGCATAGGGTGTGCTGGATTATTTTAAAATTGGCTTCACAGCATGGGGAGCTGGGGAGGAAGGCTGCTGCTACGTTCCCTGGGGAAGAAGGAAACACGGGCTTGTCACCCTGTAGTCCCATCTCTCACCGTGCAGACAAGCTCTCTGACCTCTCTGCTGCTGTGCAAAGAGCTGCCACGTCTTCTCTGCCTGAGCTGTACCTCTGTCTGGGAGGACCTCTTGCCACAGCAGCAGCCTGAGAGCAGAAAGCAGGAGTCAGACTGGCAAAAAGGCAGGGACCATCATGCCCTGCGTGATTTTCTGCAGAGATGTGAGAATTGAGTCTGCAGGAGAGGAAATCCTGAGGTGTGCAAAAATGTAGAAACCTGTGCAAACATGACTCCGTCTTCACCCCACCAACACTGGGTCCAGCATTGGGAGCACACATTCTGCGTGCTATAAGGGACAGGAGGCAATAAAAGAAGCATCAACAAAAAAAGAGGTCATTGTGAAGAGGTGAGTGAGAGAAGCCATTTTATCTGGACTGCACAGCCTCTGTCTGGGAGTTATCTGAACCCCACACTGATGCAGGAAGCAAGTACGTATCTGCCACCAAGATCAACACGAGCTCGGGTACTGTGTAGCTGAAACAACTTTTCCACAACAGCTGTAGCACCCTTTCATTTCAACACTTGCTTAAAGAAGTGATGCAGGCAAGGAGGAACCGGAACAGTTGTGGTTGTGCTCATGTTTGCAAACTTCGTGTATGGGAAACAGCACAAAACAAGCAAGTGCAGGGAGATGAGACAAGCCTAACTGTTAAGCAATCAGAAGACATTATACATCTTGTCTTTTGCAGAGCAGTGGCTTGAGGTGCAATACAAGGTCTAGGCAGAGTTCAGGCTGGAGTAATGTACAGTCAGATGCCTCTTGCACTATGACTGACATTGCAAGCAAGCAAATGAAAGAGGCATGGAAGGAAAGGCTTTGCATTGGCCCAGAAATGGGGAAGCAAGGCTGGGAGGGCAGCAGCTATGATGGCCTGCAGCAGAGACAGGAACTGAATGCAGACTCTACCACTGTCTGCGTTAGCTGGAGAAGACTAGGAACTATCCCCCAAGCCAAATTCATCAACTTTCTTTACCACAAGCTGCAAGCACAGTTTCCAGAAGAACCAGAGCATGTCCACAGGGTCTCTGGAAGCCCTTCGCTTCTTGAGTGAGCATCCACCAAGCCACACTTGCTGCAGGGGGGACCACGGCCTTGTGGCCCACCCAAAGCATTAGCCTTCCTGATTAATTTAAAATACTGTCTAGAGTCAGAGTTGGAGGTGTCATGTTTTCTCCTGGTCTGTCCGATATCCCACTGTCCAATAACTACATGAGGCAACCTCTTTTTATTTTTTTTTCCACCATACAGTAAACAAATGTTGCGATTTGTTTGTGAGGCTGGAAAAGGAGAAATATCTAGATCTCATTATAGGGGGCACAAGAAAATTAACATGAATTTAGTTTAATGAAATAGTGTTTAAGCTCCCACGGAAGCACTGAACCTTGCCTGGGATGAAATTGCAGCGATCTGAAGCTTCTTCACACTTGATGGTCTCTCCTGGGATGTAAAACACCTCTTAACTAACTACACATGGAGACTACATGCTGACTTCATCTGCCCTAACTTTTCTGAGGATTCATGTACAAGTTCCCCGAGAGACTTCGCTTTCCTTATTGCTGCTGTTGGTCAAACTCCTCAAATGTCAGCATGGGAAATATAGGAAGAAATTGCTTTTTCGGGTTTCTGTTAAATCGAGGCCTGAGCAAAACAGATGATGTGAGCCCAAAATATCCATTTCTTTCCTGAAAGACAAGTGTGGAAGCAGGACAAGCAGGACATCGAATCCCAGATGGATTTACAGCCAGAGCAGAGCCAGAGCCTAACCTTCAGTGCAAAGGACCATCTCCATTGTCAATCAAATAGTGGAACAGTACAGAAAAAGAGGCCCTGAGATCCTTGCAAATGTTGAAAAGGGCCATGCAACCAAACCAATGGCAGTCACGTAAAATGACTACATATCAGATAGAAAGCCCGAGCACAAGCAGAAAGATTAATGAGAAGATTTTTTAAGCAAAGGTTGGTTTAAGTTTTCCATTTAAAAGGGTTTTTGCATAGAAAGAATGAGCCACTGAACTGCAATGAGATAAGAGAGAAGGCTCTCCAGGCCGTTCCCTCAGCTTTCCATCACAAGTGCCAAGTCAGTACCAGGAGACCTCTCCATCACCCAGCTCTGGGTTTGACACCCCACTGCCTGGCATAAGACGATCTTAATTGTTCCTGCAGAGAATATACATGGAAGGTGATCAAGCCCCCACAGCATGCTGCTCGCCTCAAGCTGAGAAGCTGGAGAAAGATTGATGTGGTGCCCACCCAGCACTCCTTGCTCCACAAGGCTATATGTATGTTCTCAGTCGAGATACACCCTTCATCTCCAGAAGAAACCAAAAGGTTCCCATTTCAGACAGACACGAGTGCTCAGAGAAGCATCTTGTTCCCTCTCTTATTATTATGTCATGATAGCAGAGAGAGTGGCTTAAAATAGGAAATTTCACCTCCCGGCACTCAATTCACAGCCTGCTTGGTGTGATGCATTGCCCAGCCCCTCCACCAGCCGTCCCTTCTTATTTTCTCTCCTATGGCTGCAGGTTATGGAGGACACCTCCCATCCTTTTAAAAGGAGTGCTACAAACTGGCTGGTAAAAATCAGACCCCTGCTGTGGGCTGTAAGAGCTTTAACACCAGGGAGTGAAGTGACTTAGCCAAACGGTGCAGGACTGAGGTAGAGCCAGTCGTTAACCCAAGGCAGCTAATTTCAGCAAGCGAGAGGGTGTCTTGCAAGGCAGAAACTCAGTTGCATGATGCATGCAGCCCCTGTTCCCTGGGGAATAATTCTGCTGCAGCTGCAGTGGGGTTAAGCTGCTGTCAGAGGTTGCGTCATGTGCCTTTTTTCTTCTGAAATCTGTGCCGCTTGACTAATCCCGAAAATTATTTATATTTATGCACATGGCCTCGGTGTGACGGCTGCTCCTTTTTTTTTTCACACCCAGCCTTTCCGGAGAGAAGAGTTTGAAGCTGTAATGAGCAGGGGTCAGTGGGGATAGCGACATGCTGCTCCGGCAGCGCACTGGGGTGCTGCGAAGGTTCCTGCCAGCGGTCCACGCAAGCTGGTGACACCTGAAGGCAAATAATAGCACATACAAATGCTGTACTTTCAGTGCTTCACCTTTTCTTACTTTAATTTAAAAGTGGTCATTGTGACAGTGTAGGATAAGGTGACAAGTGTTTTTAGCTCCCATTTGGTTTCCTTTCAGAGCATTTCATCTTTTTCCTTCCTGCTGCCTCTTTTTCCCCCTCGTTTGTGTGCTGGAGATGCTCCGGGAGGATGAGGGAGCAGCACAGGGGATGCGGAGTGTCCTGGGTCAGCCACAGCCTGGTGGAAGCACAATGAATCGCAGCTCTGTGCCAACATGAGCCACATCCACAGGTGAGGACTGGACCTGGGGAAGGTCCCAGAGATGAGAGTCTGAGACTCCCTGAGATACCGAAGAGAAGAGCTCAGCTGTGACAGAGGCCAGACCCAGCTACCAAGATGCTACTTTCCAAGCCCTTTGTCTCTAATCAAGGACTCGTAGCAAATGAACTGCAGCTTTTCTGCCCATGCTGTATGCACAGAAGCTACTGCCAAGCTTTGCTCTTGAAGCTAATGTCAAATAACTTGAAGTCTCTTCATGCCTGGTAGGAGCTGATGAGCAGGACAAATTCCTCCACATGCTTTCTTTGAAAGTCACCTGCAAGTCACCTCACAACACCTTGTGAAGTTTTGCTAATCACATGACTGTCCCCTCCTCATTCCCCTCCTTCTCCTTCTCTACCTGTTTGAGAATACCAATGATTTATTTCAACTGACTATGGAGAGATCAACAGTAAGACAAATCTAATTTATAGGAGGACAAGACATCGCCACAAAGCCTGAGAGCTTGTGTTTGATGGCATCGCTATCACCCAGCATCACTATGATTCATCACTGGGACCCACAGCAATAATTTATATTGATACAAACCAACAGTATTGATGTAGCAAATCATCCATGTGGCTGCTGAGTTATAAATTCCCTTTCTCTTTCCCTTCTTCTGCCCAGCTGCAGCAACATCATCAAAAAGGTGGAGAAAAGCTAGGAAATAAAAAAGGTTGCTATTCTTTTGTTATCTCTTAAAGCAGTAAGACAAGACAATCTATTCCAAAAATCAAACTGTTTTTCTTGGGGATCTGTGTAAAAGAAACTGATTGAGATGACACAGGAGATATAGACACACGGGGACCAGCAGGGACTCAGGGAGATACAGGCTCTGGTATTGCAGTGATGGTCACTATCAGGAGCCAGCAGCAGCAGGGTCGAAGAGCTGAAGGTTCAGACTGCCCCTGCAAATTCCCCATATGCTTTCCTGGGTCAGCCCAGGTCTTCAAGAGCATCTCTGGCTCCTTAATCTAAACCCAAGCTGCACGTTAGCTGCTAATGCTCCCTGGCACCGCATACCCTGCATTGATCTTGTACATCGTACTTGGGCATATCTTACAGAAATCAACCTTCCAGTTTTGTAATGCTGTGCCACAAGGTTTCAGAGGCTGACCCTAAAACCTCCTGCTGCCAGACATGTCCAGCTGGGCACCACGACAGCAGCTGAACTGCACAAGAGCTGTCATTTTGAAACAGGGCTGCTTCCTACCCAGGGTACCAGGTGGGCAGAGGGAGAAGGACCCAGCTGTGGCTTTGCAGGATCTGCTCCAAAAGCATGGTGAGATCCCACGGTGCGTTCATGTTGCTTGCAGTATGTCTGGTGCAGGGGGGAGACAAATTATGTCCCAGCAGAGCAGAAAGGGGACACATGCAGGTGGCATTGGCTGCAGGGTGAGAGTTTGGGCCTCATTACAACCTGGGTTATCATGGCTAAGTCCATGCCTGTGAATGTGCTTAAGACACAGGGCGAGTCTGTTTTATAAATATGCTTAGAGTCACATTCAGCTACCCAGTGCAGACTTCTCTTACATAAAAGAGGGTCAATGGGTAGCTCCAGCACTAGATCCTGATCGCCCACACTGCTTAATACTTGGCTTGTTCCCTGGCTCTGGTTTGAACCACCGTGACTAGTTTTCTTCAAGACCAACTTACTCCAAAAGGGACTGACCCGAAGCCAGGCAGCATCTCTTGGCTTCAGGGCCCAGGATCGGTCCTTTACCCTTGTTTAGCAAGCAGTGCAGAGAATCTAGGTGTTTTGTCACATATACCTATCCTTTTATTTGTATAGGAGAAGCTATAAGCTACAACTAAGTGTATCACACATAATTTCTGGTTTGAAACATGTCTCCACGGCTAACAGTCAGCTGAGGGATAACATTCACAGCAATATGAAAGACCTTGTAGGAAACAGCCTCTGCTCATAGAGAGCCCTGTTACGCTAGGATTTGTCAAACTTGGAAAAGAAATGACTGAAAACAAAATACGAGCACAGCAGAGCTGGAGATTTTTTAAACATGACAGCTGGTAAAAATGAGCTCTTCCATGTAACCCCAAACTCAAGCAGTCTCTTACATACTGAGTGCAGAGGATGCATAGGGCAAGGATCACTTGGCACCTGTCCTGCTGTCCTGACCTTCTTCTCTAGGCAGCAGTGGTTGGCTGCTGTTGGAGACTGGCTGGGAGGCTGTTGGATTTTGGGGCTGGCTCAGGACACCTGTCTTACGACTTCTGCCTTTGCCATCTTGCAAAGAAAAGCAGCTTTTCCTGCCCATCCTGAGTGGACCTTTGTACCTCTTCTGCAAAGTGCTTCCCGAGAGCACTGTGAAGCCTCACGCCAAGGCTCTGCCTTTCTCTGTTCACAACTCATCCCGTGTCTTCAACAGATGTACAACACTTTTTTGAAATAACATATCTTTCATATAATGTTACCAGAAATGAAGGTTTCCCTGTTAGCCACTAGCACTGTGAGCTGGTGTCACATTCTCTTCCATCACACACTGGTGCAAATCAGCAATCTCTATTGTTGTTAGTGGCATCACAGTGAAACAATTACAGGAAAAAAGTGCTTCATTTCAATGCATTTGCAGATTTCAGAGAAAGACAAAGGGGGTTTCTTTATGATTCACCCTCCCAGCTAGGAGAAACTAGTTCACTTTCTCTCTGTGCCTGTTTCTCCACTGACACCAGGCAGCTCACATCGCATGGCAGGCTTGTAGCTCTCTCGAGAAAATGTGTTGTAGCTCCCTGTCATGCATTTCCTGCCTTTGCACAGATCTTCAATTTTGCCAGTTCCTCTTCAAATCTTGGGTGTACTTCCTATGAAGTCCCATTTCTAAACAGTTCATGACTGTCCCTCTGCGATGGCTACATGTTTAATTGGTTGTCAGAAATTGCTGGCGCTCTGCTGCAAACTCTCAGCTTTCATACGGTTCAATTTTTGTGTCTTGGGGTCATGAGACTGCACAAGAAATTCAGCAATTTCCTTTTCTTTAAAACAGTGAGATTATAAGCTTTGATCTTGTGGTGAGAAGAAGAGAAGCCTGCCTGGGGTGTAATCTAGATGCTCAAAAAGCAGAAGGCAAAAGAGGCTATAAAATTGCATGACTCTTTAAACCAATCTCATAATATTTTGAGGTCCCCAGAATGATTAAAAGTTGGCATTAGAAATGCCATCACAGCACCTGGCTCTCAAGTAATGCCAGGGGGAAGATGCTGGCAGCTAGGCTGCACAAAGATGTGGTGCAGACCCAATTTTCTCTGCTCTGGGCTGGCACATGGCCATCTCCTGCCCCACACCATGGAGCTGCCGCGACTCTGTGCTCACCCAAGCACAGTCACTGCCTTACTCCAAGCACAGCCACCTCCTCGCTCGCAGCCTCCAGCAACCCCTGGTGCTGCAGCTCCTGGCATGTTTATAAACCCCTATCCTTCACTGAATGCTTTCCTTCTACCTTGCTGTCCAAAACAAGCAACTAAACTGATCTCCAGATTCTGTTGCCTTTCATTCCATGAGTCAAATCCTCCACTGATGTATGCAGGGATGGTGATACGGAAGTCAAAACTCGCACCAACACATGCTGGACCCCAGTCTTGGCTTTGTGTGAGTGCGGAGGGGGCTACAGCACAGTGAGGGCACGCTTGGTTTGCTCCTGCTGCCCAAGGAAAGCTGGCCAGCTTTGTGGAGGCACCATGGTGCATCCTTCCGTGCATGGCACGGCTGCCACGGATGCCAAGCTACGAGTCCCCGTTAGCCGTTATCACCCTCTGGGTGATATCACAACCTGCGACTGTGCGCACTGAGTGCAGCAGAAGGGATTATTTAAAGTGCCTCTGCTGTGCAAGAAACCACATCCTCAGCATGACACAAAGCCACCTGAAAGCACCTCTCTGCCACCAGACTGGGAGGAAGAAACGTCCTCCCCCAGGCTCTTCTGCCTCTGCTTGCTGCTATCTGCAACCACCCCGAGCAGCTCGCCAGCTGTCTGGCAGCTGAGCACTGTCATACGTCAAAACGGAAACCAAAAGGCTTCGTATCGTCTCTAACTGGCCGTGGAGAGGTGAACGAGGTCGCTTTGCCCACCCGCCCGTTGCTTGCCCCAGCGTTTGCATTGCCCTGCACTGCCCAGTTTCTAACCAACAGGTCCAGGTGGCCGTGCCGAGCACTGCATGAGCAAAAGCTCCTGCATTAAGCTGCAAGGGAAAAACCAGGAAGCAGAGAGAGTTTCCACGAGCTCCAATGGGTAGAGCTGGGGCAAAATAGTTAAAAAATCCTCCCAGTACAATAGATTTCTTCCTGCCCCCACCTCTCTCCCACTGAGCCCCCATCTTGTGCATCCCTCTTAAATCATTTGTCTTTCACTTTTGGGAACACAGAAAAATCAACAGTCAGGAAGCCTCATGATTTGCAATGATTACACCTCCTGCAAGCATTGCACCTCTGCCTCTCCCTTCTCATCTCCCTCTCCCTGTCCCCCTTTCTGTAACTTACCATGTGGAAGATCCCTAGAGCGACTGTTGCTGTCTTGATGTTGAAGAAGCAACATTTTGGGGGCTCGGTGGTCGTTTGGGCAGTCATGTTCGGATTCCTCTGCACAGCTGGGAGTTAAAGCAGTTGAATTTGCAGCAGCTGCCCCACTGCAAAGCGAAGCAAGCAGTGCAGTTCAACTTCCTTCCTGGTCTATAAATGTGTTAAGTCATCTACACAGTCACATGAGGTCTTTGATTTCTCAATAATAAAGAAAGCAAAATTGTGGTGCTTTTCTAACAGATCTTTAACTGCTTGCACATCCCGGATGACAAATATGAGCACAAAAGCTGCTTCAGGCAGGTAGTGGCCAGCGCGTGAGGTGTACGGGGAGAGGCGGGCTCTGAAGCTGGATGTAGCTTTGCCCTACAAAAATCATCAGAAATAAAAGCAGGGGGCCAAGAATTTCACCTTAAACTTGACCCACTGTTTTTCCAGTGCGGCATCCAAATTCCTCTATTTGAAGCAGCTGCTTCCTTGCCAGCAAAGTCACCGTTCCCTGGAAATGCTCCTGGGAGCCAGTGCCTGAGCAGCCCCGGCCTCTGGGCCCAGCGGGCCAGGGTCCTCAGCTGCAAGATCTGCAGGTCCCAGACAGCTGATGTGACTTGCATCAGCCAGCCCCCGGACAAGAAAGGTGAAGCAGCAACGAGACCTGAGCCCAGGAGACTTAGCCACCATGCAGTACACCTGTCTGCTTGAACTCATTCAGATGTGCTCATCACTATGCTTTTATCACCATTCTCATGAAAACCATTTTTTTTTTCTTCTCCTGTCCTTCCCCCACCCTTTGGGACAGAAAAGTCGTGTTTTAAATCTCCTGTGGAGAAGAGTGACTCGAGTTTCTGGCTTCTTGAGCAAGGCCTGGTATGGCAGGGCAGGGTGGCAGCTCCGCAGCAGGTATGTGCCAGTTGGTGCAATGCCAGAGAGGGGACACACACACAAGCTCTCTGGGGACTTGGGGCCAGGATGCCTCATTGCAGCATACCAGACGTACTCCCCGAGTTCACTGTTTCACTATCCCAGGTACCTCTGCCTAGCCAGTGTAGCCAGCCCTACGCTGCTTTGGCTTTTCTCAATTGTTCATAATGAGCCTAAGAGCACAAATTCCACCTCAGTGCCAGGGAGTAGTTGTTCTGTAGCCCTCCAAGGCTGTAGAGAGTAGTGCAGGTCCAGGTATGTTATGGAGGTGGACTGGAAACCTTCAGCCTGGCTGAGAGGATGTCCCAAATGCCATGGAGGTTCCACAGTGACATGTTTTTAGAGAAAGTCAGGAGTTCTGGGCAGTGCAAGTATGAAATAAAAGAAGCTGAACACCCCTGGAGACAGTGCGTCTGAGACAAGCTAAACTTATAACTTAAATCATCTGGGCCATAAAAGCTTTTATGTCCAGCTTCCCCCTCCAGAGCCAGGGATCTCCGCAGCACAAAGACACGCCAGGGCAGGGCAGGGGCAGTACAGCTGGGCCCCGTTGCATATTCCCATGGTTTTCTTTGGACTCTTACCAAATCTGACAGTTTATTACTGAAGTCCCAGGTTTCAGAGTCACATGTTCTTCTTCTTCTTCTTTTATTTTTTTTTTCCTCTATGTTTCTCAGCCTTACATTTTTGGAAAACAGTTTGCAAATGAGAGCTAAGTGCAGCTGGGGGGGCGGAGAAGAAAAGGGAAAGGACTTTTTTTTTTTTTCTTTTTGGTGATTATACTTCATTTTAGCCAATCTGATAACAAGGTGGGGAAGAAGATGGACCCATATTCTTCCAAAGACCGATGACAACAGCACAAATCCTGCCCTGTGGCCATCAGGAGGTCAAAAGCAGCCTTGAGGTCCCCCTGGGACCAGCTCTGAGCCAGAGCCTCTCACTGCTGTGGATAACTTGTGCTCTCCACCATCCCACTGCTTCGAAAGAAATGCTCAAAGCCTCCAAGTCTCCCCATTGCCCTTGCACCGCAGGGCAGCAGCACAGCCCTGCCTGACGGGATGGCTGGTGGGTCAGGGGCTCCTAGGAGGGCTGCCCACAGCTGGGGAAACCTGTAACAAAGGTAGGATGGAGCCTATTGCAATTACACTCCCACATATGCTATTTTTCTGGCTCCTCAGCAGGCGAACTGCCCACACGTGGGACATAGCCTTGCTTTCTTGAGTCAGGAGAGAACAGATTGAGCAGGGTCTTGTGCAAGCATCTTCCATTGCAGGTGTGTCTGCAGCCATGGGTTCTCTGTGCTGTGCTGGCGACCCTGGCAATGGAGACAAAATGCAACACTTGGCTCTATTCACATCTCATCCCTGTTTGCCTCCATAAATATCATCGCTGTTCCCGTACACACCATAACACCCACAAAGGGCATTGTAAGATCCCTCTTGGCTGGAAGAGCCTGACCAGGCCTTCCGAGAAAGTGAAACAAAACACCCGAAGGCCGAGCATCCTGGGAGAGAGTGGCAGTAATTCGTGCTCATCAAGACTGGAGAGAGCCGCTTTCCTTCTGCACAGCTTTCCATCCAGGGGTCTCAGCAGGCTCTGCAGAGGTGGACAGGCATCACTACCCCTTATCTACAGGTGGCAAGGTGAGAAATGAATGCAGAAATGCCCCGGGTTGTGGCCACGCCACTGGCCAGAAGAGAGCCAGGAAAGTAACCGGTGCCTGAGGATTCCCAGGCTGCTCAATTTACAAGGAGAGACTTCTTTGCAAGGAAAACATGAAATTTACAGACTCTGAAATTACAGTGTTGGCAAAAGATGCCATCACTGTAAGCTATATTTCTGCAATCCACTCCAAACCTGCCTAGCTTCTGAACAGCTCTGGATTTCAAAGATACATTTTTTTTTTTTTTATACGGAGTAAATTTGAAATATGTTTGGTCTCACTCCTTCCTGGTATGAGCTTTTACAGATTCTGCCTCTTTTTCTTTCAGGATGGGAAATAAAGTAACTTCTACAGAGTATAGCTATGGATCTCTCGCTGCAAGAGACCTCCTGCAAATGTATATGCAAATGTAAATCCATGGCAGCAGCTGCAAAATGCTCCTCCCAGATAGGTTTTGCTTCTTGACAGAAGTAAAGATTTTATCATTCATTATCACTGTGCTGAAGGGTTTGGGCTGAAGCCCCCAAGATGGGATCGCCTGTTTGCTTAAAAGCTGTATCTTTCTTTCAGTCTCTAAGTATGAAGGGAAACATTTGCAAAACTCTTTAACCACTGAAGCGGTTTGTCTACATTTGCTTCAAGTGCAATTGCTGTAGATCTTTGTTTGTTCGTTTGTTTGTTTTAATAAACAAAACAGAAGAGCAGCCACATCTCCTGGAAGCACTCTGTTATCTCAGCGCTGCTGGTGGGTGTTTACTAGCTTTGAGAAACTGAGTGCGCCTGTGGTCTTGCCTGTTGTTTTAATTTCCCTAATTAGAAGTGAGAGGAGGGCTTGTCCAGGGGTCAGGACCTTGCTCTCCAGCCCAGCTCTGCACTGAACATTGCTGAGGACAGGAGACATTTCTGACACTTCCCCCTTGCCTGTCCTGGGTTTTGAGCTCCTCAGAGCAGGACATTGCCTCACTGTCTGCCCCTGCCTTCGAGCCCACACCCTGACCAAAACCTCTGTGATATTCATAGCTCTACAAAAACTTTGCCTTCCTGAGGGTCACTACTCCAGTGGAATGAGTGCAAAAGCCTAATATTAGCCCCCAAGCCTAAAAATTGTCTTCCTCCATGAGAGACAGCTCTGTCCCAGATGTGTCTCCACAGGGAGAGCTTGCACTGAGCACAACACCAAATGACCGCCATCCCTCCAGGGCTCTGGAGACGTTCAACGCTGAGGCAGCAGACACCTACAATACCACTACTTTAAATACAGCAAGAAAGCTCCTTACTAGGGATGCATCTTATATTAGCAAAATGAGTCCCTAATTGAGCACAACGTCTGCCTTCTTCATCAACATCACCTGGAACAGCAAAGCAGCTCTTGTGAAAGTAGAAACTTCAGCTCTGGAGGTAGGGAGAGGCAGGTTGCTGTACATTATCTCAGCCAGGAGCATTTTTTTTCCCCTCCAGACACAATGGGGCAATGTTATGAAGACATACAGGTTTGTTGTTGTTGTTTTAATTCCAAGCAGTATTATGAATATAGACTTTACTCCAGTGTTTCAGAGCTCCTGCTTTCTAGCCTCCAGGAAACCGTCAGTGTGAAAAGAGGAAGGAATGGGAGATACATGGTAAACAGTTGCTGTATGTTTTAATGACCTTACACTAGCTTTTGGCTAAATCCTGCCAGTTTGGGGTTACTGTTGAAACAACTCACTTGTGACAAATAACTGGTAATATTCTGACACTACTTCTGGTTGGCTCCATTCTGGTGGGCGATCTTTGGGCTAAAAATGAGGTTGCTTTAGTGCATTTCAGAATAGCCTCTAACTACCGGACAAAAAAAAAAAAAAAGGGAAAAATCTAGCTGCCAGCATTCACTGGTGGACCCACTGTAGAGCTTGAAAATGAAATCTTTTCACACTCAGGGAAAACACAAAGCTGCGATGAGGACTGAAGGTGCCACAAGCTTCAGGCCCTGCATCTATCAGAACCCCTGGGGTACCTAGTGCTATGTCAAACCACAATAATATCTGGAGCATCTCTGGGGGAATAGGGTTAAAAATAATATTTGGTTTTAAAAATTGGTCTGTTTAAACATCTTTCATTTACAAATCAGTTGCAAAAACAGGCTTTGCTTTTCCTTCTCCACATGAAATGTATTTTCTTTGGGGGTTGCCTCCCCTCAAAGCCAGTTTGTGGGCCCAGCCGAATGAAGGTGCAGGAGGATCAAGTATTTCCTGCTAATATGAAAAGCTGGTTCATAATTTGAACCTGACTTTCCTTGAAAAGTGTACTTTCCCTTTGCAATCCCCCCGTCCTTTTACAGGCAGACAGAGGCTTGCTTGTGTGTTTGAGCATACCATACCCAAACTTAGCTCACAACGTGTAAAAACAAATAGAAAGTGTGGCCCAGGCTGGACTATTGGCTTCAAATAGTCCTGCACTGCCTGAATGCCACTGCATACTTGGCCTCCAACATTATCCTGAGTGGCCCCTTTCAGTGGTCTGCATACCAGGTCCTTCAGACACCCAGACTTGCTGAAAGATCAGCGTTGTAGGAAGTCAGTCTTCTCTGAGGAACACAGCCCTAGTTCTTCCATAGAGTTATGGACATATGTATTATGTGCTTCTCGGAGCCTTGCCCCTGGCTCCTTCCTAGAAGCAATCCCAGGCAAGATCTCTCATTTGAGGGTTCTCAGTGCTTCAACTCAGGGTCTCCAGCTTGATTCACAGCCTGCTGCAGACAGAAAGCATCTCCCATCACATCTCCTTCAGAGAGAACACAGGGAGAGGCTGAACCCAAGCCATGCTGTGTGCCGGGCTCCTTTGCTCCTGCAGTAGTGAAGACCTACCCAGGTTGGGCTGTGCTGCTTCTCATTGAGAACAGAATGATAGAATCACAGAATCATTTAAGTTAGAAAAGACCTATAAGATCATCAAGTCCAACCATTAACCTAGCAGAGCTGAACAGGACTGTAGGATGGCCACTGCGAATAAATCGGAGCCGCCAAATTGCCTGTGTTACTCAGAAGGGTATCAACACTGCTGCGTGTTCCCTGTCTAAATTTTTATGCCTCATTCGCACACAGATTCAGGGATGCACTGTTCTATGTAAGGACAATTACTGAAGAAGTGGCAACCCTGCAAGCGGGAGGTCAGGCTAGGAAGATAAAGCTTTCAGTCTGAACAGCCTGTGCCGACTTCACAGATGAGGAAACAAAGTATGAGGAAATTAAGAAGCTTTTTCCCTGAGAAACAACAAGCCTACAACAGAGCTGACTTGCACATCAGCTTCCTGTGTGCAAACCCCTAACACTCTCCTGATAAGAGTCTCCCAATTTCCATGCAGCCCTGATCCTGTTTAGTCCTGGGCCTGGCCACAGCCAGTGGGAAATATTTCTTCTGTCCTTCCTAATTGGCTTGCTCCAAAGCATCGCTTAATGTATTTGCACTTTAGAAGAAGCCAAACAACAATGTGAGAGCCTTAATGAGAGGTGCTGCATGCCAGCAGAGCAATAAATCTCCGGCAGAGGCTGGCATTGGATCTGCTACCGCAAATTCCTGTTGCAAACCAGTCGGGCTCAGGCATCTGTTGCTGCCAGGAAAAAGGGAGAGTTTGGTTAAGTGGCTGACAAATGGCTTCTGCTTTTAGAGTCTCCTAATTAAACTCAATGCACTTTCCTTTCAGATCTGTTTGCAAAAGGAGGCTTGTGAAAATGCAGCTCACAAAGGATGCAAGAGAAGCGAGAAGCTGTGCAGTCACTGAGTGGCCGCTGCCAGCTGCCAGATTGCAGGTAATGGCTCCAGGGGCCAGGCGAGCACATTGGGCTTTCTCCAGAAGTCAGGTTTGCAGCTGCTCCTGAGCTACAAGCAGAGCTCTGTGTCATGCGATCCTATCTTGGATCAAGGTGGACGGTGCTCACAGGTTAAAATACACCCCATTTAGTGAGTTTTGCCAGCCTGGGCTTTAGTGACGTCTCTGTCCATGTCCATCCAGCCGAACCCTGCTGCAGCTGTGCTCCAGCAGGTAGCTGGGTTCCTCTGTTCCCTCTGCAAAGCCTCCTGTCTCCTGACAGTGGTTTAGTGGTGAAAAGGTGAAACCTTGTGTTTGAAGAGAGTCACGATACAACATGTGAATTACATCAGCATGATTTAAAAAATGCTTTCAACTATGCTTTGAATAAAGGTGAAAAACAGTGAGAACGGCAGCCCATCTGTGCTTTTCTGCCTACATCTCACTGAGCAGACTGTGTTTCGTCAGGGATATTTGGGGAACTGGTCTTTGTGCAAGTGAGTGCACTGGAGATGTGGCCATGGATGAGCTCATTGCAGCAGCAGCATCACTGGGTTTCGGCGTGCTCCAGTGTGACTTGGTGTGCTGTACCGACCTGCCTCCCCCCAGCTCCCCTCATGAAGCCCAGCAGCAAAGGTTTTCATCCTGACAGGTTTCTAGACCTGACGATAATATTCAGCGAAAGGTATTTGCAAGTGTCGGGTATTATTAGTTTCTGAATAAGAAAACTGGAACTGCCTCCCAATAGTCCTGTGTAGCCAAAAGCTCTCTGAGGGCTCAGAAGACAAAATGATCATTTTGCTTATTCTGAGTGACAAGAGTGATCTATCCATTAATGTGACTTTCATCCATCAGTTCATTATGCTTTATGTCTATGCTGATGCGTGTTTTGCCATTTGCTACTTTTTATCACCATTATGTGACATGCTTTATTCATTGCACCAGGATTTATATCTGCCCTGTTACCTGCTTTATTCTTTCATTATATTTTATATCAGTTTTGCTATGCTTGATGTCTGTACAGCCTCCCTCTAGATACACCTTATCATATTTTATACATTACTTTACATGCCTTTGCTTTATTCAGACATAAAAAATAATCATCTTGGAGTATATTTAAGTGCTCACAGTGGTAAAAGACTATTGTTTTGATTCATCTGGATAGAGGAAGCTGTTGTGTTAGCTTTTACTCACAAAGCTACACAAGAAAAATGCCGTCCTTCGGTTTTAAATAAGGCAGCAGTTTCATCTAAATCAGTCAACAAGGATAAATTGATGAGCCAATATTTCTGTTTAATTGTTCTTCATATGACTGATTAATGAAGAGATCACTCCCACCTTGACCTAGCCTTATAAAATTAAATATGGGATTCAACTCCAGATTATGACACTTAAGTTTAGGTGTTTCCACATGTGCCAGATGTCTAAATTACCAACACTTTTGGTGAAGATCTGACCTGATGGTGGGAGCTATGTAGGTCACCTTAGAGTAGACACCCACCCAGCAGTATCCCCATGTAACACCCAAAACACCGCTCCTTAACCTGGAGCTAAATCTGACCTCGGCTGTCCAATATAAGATATGTGGGATGATTCCCTCTCCTGAATATAGGACCCTGGATGAGCAACTGGGACTCTTAAATAGCTTGTTAGCAGAGAAGAATCCCTCCTGCAATGGCATCTGGACAATGCTGCACATCATGAAGTAAAGCATGACCTAGGAAGACTCCAAAATGGAAAGGATGGCAGGGGTACAAGAGGACTTTGAGATGTGTCCAGATGACACACAGACGAGTCTCTGCTTGAGAGGCGTCTGAGACATGGGGGATGCACCTACGTGCAGGCACAAGCACCAGTGATGTGCTGCTGGAACAAAATGTCCCAGACTCCTGCGGCACCGGAGCACGGATGTGTGAGTCTATCGGACTCCAGAGGACTGCGGGTGCTGGTGAGTGCCTGTCCTCTTCCAGCACAGAGGCCAACCCAGGATCAGGTCAGGCCACGGGAGAGGCACACTCCACAAGAGCAGTTCACATCCAGAGCCAAATTCACCTTCTTTGAGGGCAAAGGAGAGCCCTGTTCCACAGTTCAGTCCTGGACCCTGCCCATTGCAAACTGCGTGAGGTTTGCCCAAGTAGTGGCTTGTTGCTCACCACAACAGAAACACAACATATTTCAAGAACTTACTCACCATATAAAAATCTTATCCCTTTTGCATTTTCCATTCCCAGGTTTGTTCATAACCTGTCCTTGCTGCTCACTGTAAGCATCTGCAATTACCTCCTATTAATGATATTTTTGTCCCTGGGCCTGATTTGCTCAGGAAACAAACAAACAAGCAAACAATGGATTATTTAGCTGCAAAAGGGAACAAATCTGCCTGCTGCCACATTTGCAAACCCCAAAAGATTTATTAGGAGACACCAAAAAAGGTGAGTGTTTTCTGCACAAAGCTGGCAGAACATACTGTATGAATAACTGAATGACCTTTCAAATATTTACACGTACCTAGGTGCCTGCATGGAGGCTGCTTCTGCTCCTTCACCCACTCTCAAGCTTTTCACCCAAATTCACTTGCAGCAGATAGAGAAACACTGAACATACGTTTTTAACAAACAAGCCCTGGCCAAGAACAATAGCTGAGAAATGTAGGAAAACACAGACAATTTGCACTGTGGAGTTAGGCCTCTTCAGAGCTGTGAATGTCACCTAAAGTCCAAACTGAGCCCAGGAAAACAGAGAGCTTTTAGCAGCTGGTCACACTGATCAAGGAGTTGTAGGGAAGAAGCAAAATGCGGACCATAAGGCTGCTGTTGGCCTGGTTAGAAAGAAACCCTTGCTGCATTAAAGATGAGCATCTCAATAAAATTCCAGCACGAAGGACAGTTGCTTATAGCTGACTATGTCCCATTGAAAGCCAGCAGAGAGGCTGTGAAGGGAACTGTGCCCGCTGGTAGTAAAGGAGGTTACTGAGGGTGTCGGCAGGGGAGCAGGGACAGCCCCGTCCAGGAGAAGTGTGCTGCTAGGACTCAGATGCCAGGCTGCTGCTGTCCTCCAGATAGATGGCCTGTCCCCAAAACTGCCCTGCAAATAGCAAGGCAGGCAGCAGGTGCATGCAGCTGTTGCTGATGCAGTGCAGATCCCAGCTCTGTTTGATAATGTCATCGCTTCAAGAGACTTCCCAATTTTGACTCCTTAGATCATATTTTTGGATAAACATGATGATTAAAATAAAATTACCTCTTCAATAAGAAACCTCACAGGGAATAATTGTGGCATTCTCAGCTTTTGGCATTATTTCTACTGTTCAGCCTTTGTGTGGCAGGAAAGCAGTGCAAACCATTCCCTCCCTGCAAACATACACAGAAGTGAAGCACGGGGTTATCTCCGACATCTACATACTGAGTACTCAACCCAGTCTGGTCCTCCTGGAGCACCTCTCTGCAAGCGGGAGGAAGCCGTCCTGCCAAAATGTTCAGCTGTCCCATGGCAGAGGAGCCATGTGGGCTTTGGTACGAGGCAAGGACCTGCAGGACCCTCTCCCCCATCCCAGTGCAGGCAGGAGGGCAGAGGCCACCATGTTTTGCAGGGGTGGACGTATGGAGCGGTGTGGCCATGCTCAGCCCTGTACACCCCAAAAACCCAGGCGCATGAAGCCAGTCTCCTGGGAATGCTATCACACCACTGGTTCAGAGGGTGTTGTAGGGATGAGCAGGTCTCATTCCACTTCACTTCTAATTCATTAATTTCTAAGCACTTTAGGCTGCTACATATGGAAAGTAATTGTCCTAATTATAATTATACTGTTGAAGTTATGCTGTGGTCCTAAGAGATTTAGCAGCAGTACAACTAAAGAGGATGTCTGCATGGTGTGGGTTGGGTCCTGTGTGTGAAGAGCTGTGGGAGATGGAGAGCTGGGGGGGGCTTGGTTCCACAGGGAGCTGGGCAGAGAAGGGCCCGGCAGGTTGGTATCAGCACTATCACCACTTATCTCCCAGGAAATAATAATAATAATAAAAAAAGAACACTTTGGTGGCTACTATGTGGTTCCCTGCAGCAACACCTTTCTGTTTTCCTCAGGAACACCCTAGTGAAGGTGTTTTGGAGGGCGAAATGCCCCTGCTCTGCCTCACCAGGGCTGGGCATGCCTAGCTCCAGGTCCCACTCATCCCAGGCCCTCAGGCAGCTGCAGGCCACAAACCTCCCCGCTGGGCCCCCCAGCAAATCAAAGCTTCTGGGTGACTTTCTCCAGGAAAGAATAGTAAAGAATTATTTAACTCTGCAGGTTTTTAGCCTTGAAAGCCTGCCTCAGATGCAGGATGTGCTGCACAGCTCAGGACTGGGAGCCAGAATGCCTGGCTTCATAAAGCAGCTGCGGCCTGGCCACAGAGAGGGCCCTGGGCAAGCTCCTGCTCTCCTTGAGCTCCTGCCTTGCTTTGCAGAGCAGTTGTGTCCCCTGCAGTGGCCTCTTGATGTCACTGTGGTAACACTGATAGTTTGGTGGCTCAGGTGGCTTTGGATCAGGCCAGGAGCATTTTTCAGGTGGCAAAGAGAAATCTTGTGTTTTTCACCCATTCCTGAAAGGAAGCATCAATCTTACAGGGTTGCAAATAGTCTTTTCTGGTGACTGTCCTCAGTACCATTGATCTTAAAATATTGCCGCAGTTTGTGCGCATAGATTTCAAAACATTCATCTTTTTTTTTTTTTCCCCCAAATTAGAACAATCCATTTCCCCATACAGGGCCACTATACCTGCCCCCATACAGACAGCCCTTCTTGTGCAGCTGCTTCATCTCTAGCAGTAGAATAGGAAAAGGGATACAGAAAGCCCAAGCCAAACTTTTCTAGCCCAAAACTCAGATGAGGATCAGCTGGAACCCTACACAAATGTATTGCAACTTTGCAGAGCTTTTCCAAAAATCATCCACCCCAGAATTATAATATTCAAAGATGCGAACATTTTGTTTGCCATTTTCAAAATCAAACATTTCACCTTCTCAGGTTGAAAAAACATTTGACCTCGAAATATGTTTCAGTGTTATATATGGAAAAAATATGTTGCAATCAAAACAAAATGTTTCACTTGGTCAGATTTTGAGAGTCTTATTCTGCAAGGCACCACATTTTTGGATACTTTCATTTCAGTTTGATTTTTCTTCCCCTTTTCCTCCAAATTTCAGAGCTGCCTAAGGACCAAAAATGCAGTTATTCACAGATGTACTGTAATTAGCTAGAGCTCCTCTGTATCTCTTAAGAATCCAATCAATGATTACTCAAGTGAACTACAGAGGCCTTGCAGGAATTTAAGTAGGGTAGAGTCCTTAAGCTGATTTTCTGCATAGAGATTAATTTCATCCTGGTTAGAAACAAATGGAATATATCCTGCTGTCTCTGTCCCCTTGTGACTGTCCTTATTAAGGGCCTAAGCTTAAAATTCTCAGTCGGACCAGGCTCCCACTGAGTTAATGAGGTCTTTGAATGAGATTTTGAATTGGTTTTGAATAGAGCGGTTGGAGCTCTGCAGCTAGCACAAAGAGCCCTCCTTGCTACAGAGGCAGAAGATCCTCGCCACCCATCTGTCATCCTGCAACTCTGGCATCAAAATCCCACTGCAAATCCTGCAAGGAAACTCAGTTTTAGTGAAATGGCTGGAAGTGCTGCCCTCCTTGGGACAGAGAGTGCCGATTCTGCTGATAGGTTTCAAATCACTAGGAAGACCATCCTGGCACTCATTTCAGAGGACAAGATGCTTTGCTGCCTGCAAAATTATTAATTTAGGTGAAATTATCTGACCCAGCAGCTGAGCAATTTTTGATCTGGTTTATTAAAAAATACTCCAATATGCAAGGTTTTACAGCAGTCAATAATTCTGTGGAACTGCTCTAGAGGATTCAGTCATCACATCAGTGGCTTTATGCATGATATTTTAGTGCGTTCACCTAAAATAGAAAAGTGAAGATGGAAGAAAATATAAGTTGGTGGTGAATCTTGGGATAGGTCCTATATAGACAAACTCCACCTGGAGCCAGGCAGAGTGGGCATGTCAGCTTAGATTCATATATCAGCTGGACAAGAGATGCAGAAATAAAAATATAAGCAATAGTTCATTGAAAAAAACTTGGGTTAAAAAAAAAAAAAGACCATAATTATCACATGGAGTTTTATCACTGTAAGTGGAATGTACAATAATTAAAAGATTTTGATCAAAAAAGATCTTTAAAATGTACAAAGGAAATTTCTATGATAGATTCTCAATGTGGCTGTCACACTATAGAGCTGATTGGATTTTTTTTTTTTTT
>VXAA01003238.1:927574-996702 GCA_013399115.1 Anseranas semipalmata
TTTTAAGATTTCAATCAAGGAAAAGGAGAAAAATAGCTGAAAACATTCAGCAATTACTGAACCATTCTTCTCAAGCAGCACAGACTAAGAACAGAACAAAATACACAGCGACCACTTTCCTCTGCTTTCCACACTTCAAGAAAAATGATGTCAGCAGAGTTTTATATAGCCCAGTAGGAGAAAAGAGCAGAGATTCCATTAAATTCACTAACGACTTCATCTGTTTTATATGGATACAGTTTGGAGGGCTGAATGATAGCTCTCAATGGGAAACTTCTATGAAACAAAAAGATACAATTTTTACATATTAATTTGCTGTTCCCATGGATATTAAAAGTACTACGTGGGTAGCAGCTACATGTTTGATAGTAGCAATAGAGAAACCTTATCAGCTGGGAGTTCCTTTTGATTCTGGTAACCGTTCAAAATGTTACATTTTTTCTCATAGATCTTCACAATCCAGGCCAGGAGTCTCTGAAGAGTTGCATTCTGGCAAAACAGCCTCTTTCAGGTCCCAGGACCAGAGGAGGGGTCTGGATTTAACCAACACTTGGCATCACAATCCAGCCTGTCTGTTCCCTTTGCTGCTGGATATGTCAAATGATGTGTGTGTGGGGGGGGGCAAAAAAACAACAACAACAAAAAAAAACCCCGACCTTATGGAAAACTTATCTTTAAAGTTTGGATAAAAGTTATTCTGAAGAGAAAGCTCCCGCCCCCCGCCTTTAAACCAGATGTGGCATGTCTAGATGGGATCCTTCCTGCCCATCCCAGGTTTGGAACTTCAGAACAGAGTGAACTCCCTGAACTGATTCTCCTGCCACTATGTACGCGTCTGCATCTATTTTGGGGATAATGCCTCAGGATCCCTGGGCAAGGGCTTTTCTTGTCTGCACGAGTCAACCCTCCGAGATGAGCCCACCAGACTATTTCCTCTGCTGGGCCTGGTTACTTAGCACAATGCTCCGGATGCTTATTCATCCAAACAGCATGCAGAACATCTGCTGAAAACATATCTCATCCTTACAAGTGTGTTACTGTAAATGAATTACGTAGAGGGGAAGGGAATAGACTGTGTGGTCCAGTGGTTGGGGTCATGGAGCCAAGTTTTCCCAGTATGAATCAGCAGCGACTCCACCAGCTTCAGAAGAGAGTGTAGGTGTAACGTGCAGCTTTCCTTGGAGGAAATCCTTATTTACACCTGCATGAGTCAGAGGAGCATCTGCTCTCTGAGCTCCACCTCTGCCAAGTCAAAGAGTCAGTGTGGGAATCCTCGACCGTGCCGCGCTCAGGGAGCCACCACCCAGGAGCTGCTCTCCAAAACCCCAGAAGAGGACACTCCTGGAAAGCCCCTCTGACACCTCAGAGCGAGGATTAGAAAACCACATTACATGTATTCAGAGAGGAGGCCTGGCCTTGCCCAGGGCAGTGGTTTCCCACCATCACAGGCCCCCAAGCAACAGCTGCTAGCAAGGAGGACACTGCTGCCTTTGCTCTCCTTGCTCACTGCACATAGCCATGACTTAGGGCTGCAGCTCACGAGAAGTGTACATCTGAGGGGCCAGATTCTGCTTATTTTTTATCAGTATCTTTATAGCACTTTTATTAGCACTTTTCTGGCTCCATTGAATTCAGGGTTGTGAACACAAAGCAACTCCACTTAATTCAATGGTGTAAATCCTTTGCTAAAGATGGTTTTACTCTAGTTTTATGGCAGAATAACTCCAACTTCAACATGAATGAAAGGAAAAGTAATTTATATTCCTGGCCAGCTTTTCTTTCCCCGCTCCTGCCCAGCACAATTTCATATCTATAATGCTCTTTTGCAGCTATGGGAAATAACAGAGAAACCTACTCCAGGGTAACAATGATATTGGCTGCACAGTGCTAGACTATAAAATGAAGAGATTAAAGACTGGCACTCTTTTGTAGAATAATATAAAGAAACAACCTGAACTTTCTCCAAAAATAAATTAGCCTGTTAAAACATTGAGAAATAAACATAACTCTTTTGCCCATGAAAAGAATAATGAAACATGATTTGTTTCCACTCAGACTTCCTGATAGCAGGCAAAACTCTAAAAAGAAAACCCAAAATAAAGGAACAAAGAATAAATTTACCACATTAAGTCCTTGATATTTTGGAGGAGTGTTGTTATTTTCCTCTCCTTACTTGGTAGATGCATTGGGAAAAAGGTACAGATAAAACATCGTTTTGTAGAGAAGTTGTGGTGCTCTAGAAGATTGGAAAGATATTAATTAGAGGTGGAATTAATTATACCTGCAGGGGATAGGATTCACCTGTCTTAACTAGCTCTTAAAAAGACCCTGCATTTATTCCTAATAGTCACTTGAGCTCTGGGAAAGGGCACAAAAGAGACAAAGATGCTTCCAGGTGATCTGTCCCAGCAGTGCAGGGCTCATCCCTTACCAATGATGCAGTAAGTGCCTGAGATTAGACCTCGTGCCAGATGAAAAAAGTCCATTTCACATCAAAAGAAATATTTCCTTATCTTCTTTAATCTTTAATTTTCACCTTTATCTTGCCTTTTTGTTATTAGATTCTAACCATAGCTAGAAACAGAAATGATCAAAAGCAAAATTAAATTACTTAGGAGGATGTCCTAAATAAGTTCCCTGTCCTGGGAGTGGTGCCTTAAGTCACTCTGCATAGGCAGATATGTGGGATTCCTTTTCCACAAGAAAAGACTGCCTTTTCTAGTTTGCCCCTCCACTTGTTAGCACTGATGTGTAGCCTTGAAAAGATTCAGGCTTTGTAACTGACAGCCTGCAAATGAGATTTGGGCTTTTTGATTGTGCAAAGCTGGAAATCTCATCACCATGGCTGGTTTGGACATCCATTTGTGGACAACGCCTTGTGCAGGACAGCTGAACAAAGGAGATGTGATAAGCCAGGTTCCTTGCTTAGGAAGAGGGGTAGAGTTTTTATTTTTATTCCTGCAGCATTTTTTTTTTTTTTTACTAAAGAGATGGGACTTCATGAAAATCCCTAAATATGGGTGTATGGTTCAATTTACCTATTCCATTGTTGGCTGGTAGAAAACACATGCCAGTTAAATACCAGTTTCTCTCAATAGTCACATGAAAATTATTTGATCTGTTGAAATAAAGGCAGTAAAGAAGGGGAAGACAAGACCTAGGTTCAGTACCTGCTGTACTCTGAAGCAAGAAAGTATTCTAACAGAGCAAAATGTCTTGTGATTCCTGTTACAGGCTGATTTGACAGGAAGAGGACCATGACAGTTGTCGGTGACCTTATCTTGGGAGAACAGCTCTCAGATCACGCCCCTCAAATATGCCCTTCTATCTCCTAAAACTACCCCAATTTACATATTAATTTATTACCTATGCAGTGTGTCATCCTGTAAGATGCACTTAGTGAGACTTCATTCTACTGGATAAGATTACATTCATATCGCTTTGACCTTGACAGCAGCATTAAGACCACTTAATGCATCATTTCCAGAATTCACAAATATATTAAAAATGCTTGGTTCATCGCAGCCTCACTTCACTAATGTCTCATAAGGACACTTGATGCTAAAATAGCGTATTATCTCCTCTCTGCACACTCTAGATTTACTAGCTAGTATAATACAAGATTAATTGCTTTCATTACTCCACCATACTCGTTTTATTATGTTACAGTAAACATTACATACTTATTTCTATTATACGTACACTGCTACTTTTGCTGAAGAGTTTAGCAAATGGTTTGGTTAGGCCAATTAAGATTTTCCTTGTTTAATACATATCCCTTTGTCACCATTATTTTTAAAAGACTTAATCTACAGAAATACCTTATTACAGACAATGCCACAATTGCATGATCCACGCTGGGGTCTAAGGATGTTTTTATAGTGAGACCGAGCAGTGGGAGCTGGAGAAGGCAGGCGGAGGCAGGCGCAGCACAGGCTCCTTTCTGTGTTTTATGGTGGAGCAGAAACCTGTCTGCTTTCAAGGCACCGGATTTTTGCTGTTAGGTGCCAGATGATAATTTAGCTCTCTAGCTCCAGCTGTGCCAGACACACTTCATTTTCATAACCAGTTACATCAGGGCACCAGGAAGTTTGGAGAGACTGAATATAGAGTTCATATGTCTCTAGGTAGAAAGCAACTGGGACCAAACTGTGCTTGTGTTCACATTAGACATAACCATATAGACGGCTGCCCAGCCTTGCGTGGCTGAGTGTACAAAGCCATCCTGCTTTCTTTGATGGAGTTGTATCACATTTATAGCAGTGACGACAGGCAGAGCCTGCCTCCCAGAATCCAGGCTGCGGAGGAGAGGTGCAGAGCTTCACCTCGAAGGTTGCTGTGCTTGAGAGGGTATGAGCCAGCCAGTGGCATGATGGCTCCTTCATCACCTCCTGTTCCCTGTCATCTCTCAATCTGTCTCCATCTCTCCCGCTCTTTCTCTCATTTTCACATCCCCAACAAGCAAACAGTGAGAATCTCTGTCGTTCCTGTGTGCTGGTGCCAATTTTCAGCTCAGAGCTTGGATCCGCAGCACAAGGGACCACGGTGCTGCTTGTGCTGGACACAGACAGCCTGGCAGCATGAGCCAAAACAAACTCTCTCTCCGATCCGTGCAGGTGAAACAGCCCATATTGTCCCATTCAATAAATATTTCTGAGTTAATTGCACTAGCCTGAAGCCTCAGGGAGATTTAGGAATTGGGAACTGCAGCAGCAGGAGTACTGCACCTGGACACAGGGCAGCAGCCCTCAATGGTAAATGCTGAAAAGAAACTCCCCGCACCAAACCGCTGACTGTATCAGTACTGGATCCAAAACATCCAGCAATCAATGAAGGAGAGGCCCTCAACAGTAAATGTTGTTTCCAACTTTGTGCATGTATACCCTTGGAGGGACTCTGGGGGTTCCTAGGATGCTGCAAAAAAGCTTTGTGGTGTAAATGAAAATCAGTATATTTGGGGTGCTGATTTTAACTCTAAGCACACCTCCTGCCCGGGGGCACCACCAAGAGACTGTCCACATTACATGTGCCCTGCACACCAGACATTGAGCAAGCTGCTATGCGTCCGTGAGAAGAGATGCTCTTCTTTTAAGATCGAGGAAATCAAGGACTTAACATTCCTGACAAAATCAGTTCATGCTCTTGCTTTCCTATTTTCTCCTCTCTTATCTCTAACCATACTCAAAAATCAGTTTAGTTCAGTGAGGCTTTCAGCCATCCTGCTGGGGCTTGTCCTGTAACCCTCTGGTCTGCAGAGCCTCCCTCCACCCCACGTGTGTTTGCAGAGTGCGGATGAAATCTCCAGAAGTCACCAGGGGGAAAAGCAGAGAACGGCTGGGAACTGGTGGCTCCCAGCACTGGGTGCCACTGAGAATTAAAAACCAAGACAAATGCAGAAGGAATTCCTCTTAAGTTTCTCAGGTATACCTGAATAGTGGGGGTTTTGGATGTAAGTGAAGCTGGGGATTGAAGGGGGCTGCACATTACTGTCCAAGCCAAAATTATAAATACCTGAGCAAGAATGTGATCAGCTGTGGTACAGAGCTGTTGGAAGCTCGGCCTGGATGTCCCCAGAGAGTTGGTCAGGATTTTTGTATTTATTTGTCCCAGTTGGAATATTTAGAAGGAAATAGGGCAAAATCCTTGGAAATATATTGTTTGCATAAAAAAATGAGCCCTGATTTTTTGGGGGGAGACAAGATCTTAATATTGGGCTTTGAACATACCAGCATTACTCTGTTGCATACCTCACACTTTCATTCTCTTGGACTGAAATTCCCTCAATGTCTCACAATCCTTTTCCTCAAAGACAGAAGGCCATGCATTTGGGCTGCTGAAGGAAGATATTCAGCTGGAGAATCCAAGTACTTTTTGTTTGAATTAAAAAAACCCAAAACCTTCTCAGGAAAGAAGAGGATGTCTAGGAAAAAAAAAAATTAATTCAAAAACTACTTTCCTTTGAAAAAATTGTGATGGATCATCTAGCCAAGAGCCAGGGTAATGCAAAGGGTAATGTTTCTTTAATTTTTCTTAGCATTTTATATCCCTTTTCTCCCAGTGTACTCCTCCTTCTCTTCCTCCTACTCTTCAATAGCCTAATTCCTTACTGTTACTTTTACTCCTATTAAATGTGCACATGCATTGTGGCATAACTGAATTTTAAAGGTTGTTGCAGCACCTGAACACATAACCAGCGGGTCGGACCAAGGTCCTTGGGAATGCTGTCTGCACTTGTGCATCCCAGTAACGCAGACCAGCTTTTGGCACCCAATTGTTAAGTTCAACGATCAGTGTTTTTTTTTCTACAAATGAAAGTATCTTGCAACAATCCTGGTGAATGCAGTGTCTGTCACTCTCAACCTACAGCCCTTCTCTTTGACTGTAACTGTAAAAAACCAAGATCTGTTTCATACCAGACTAGATGCTGGAAGGTCATAAATCCCACCGCACACCTTTTTAAAACTGGCGAATTTTTTTCAAGGCACTCCCGCGGGCTGGGTAACATAGACCCTGGCGTTGTGCTGGGGACTATCGTGAGACTTCACAGCAGCCTCCCCGGTGAATTATTCCTCCTAAAAAGTGATTCCAACTCCCTTACCCAGTCTGCTTAAATAAAGACACCCTTACAAGGCATGTTTGTGTGCTGGCTTTCAAGGCTTTTCATTCATTTTTTTTCTTTGCCTGCAAGAGGAATGACTGGATGTTTCTTCTCTAGCAGGGGAAGGGGAGAGAAATGTTTTGAGGATGCAGCAATTCAGAAAATCCTACCAATCTGAGGTTGTAATTTATTCTGATTCTCTATAGCAGAGATCACCTTTATCCAGAAGAACACTTCTGCCCTGGACTGGCTCTTGATGTTGTTCCTTACAAGCTGATTGATTCTTCATGTCTTTGGTTGGGTGAGGAGTGTCTAGTTCCCTCTACATCCTTGTTACCCAATTTCAAGCCTTTTGGAGAAGTCTTTGCCAGGCATGAAACTTCCATGATGTGATGATAGGATCTGGGCGGCGTGTGCTGAACAGATTTTTTTTTTCTTCCACTCTAAATTTTTGTACGAAACCATCCCAGCCTCTATTACTGCTAGCGCCAAAGGTGAGGAAAACAGCTCTTTACCACGGATGTCTGAGAAGACAAATCCAGCCATGCCCTGGCTGATGTGGGCAGTGGATGCTATGCGATGGAGCTAGAAGGAGAGGTCAAACCATGGAAAAAATGATTTGCTTTCCACACCACTTCAAGCCCAGAAAAAAACTGCCAGAGGGAACATCCCAGTAAACCCATGCCTGAGACACCTTTTGCCCACGAGGTGCCTTGTCCCCAGCACCCGTCACCATTCCCATCCAGGGCACAGAGGGAGGCTGCTGGGCTGCGAGGCTGCCAGGACACTCACACACATTAGTTCTGCTCCATTTTTACTAACAGTGTCAGAGAGGGGAAGTCATAACCACTAGAATAAGGCAAGAACTATTTTTTATCTTTGTGTTGGAAACTTTGTTGAGGAATTGGAATACTTCTGATCCTGGACCAGGGCAGAAATTAAAAAAAAAAAAATCTTGTCTAAACCAAACTTTTGAGAAATATTTGGGCAAAGTCAGGCAAAGCTTTATATATAAACATATACATATATACACAAACACATCTGTGAGTCAGAATGTTCCATTGAGCTTATTTTCATTTTCAGAAACATCTTCCAAACATAAGGTAAAACTTTATTATTTTAAAATGTCCAAACTAGCTCGTTCAGGATTTTTATTTATTTACTTACCTTTTACTTTTGTACCTAAACTAAAGGTGAGAACACTGATTAAAACAGACCCATTCTGTCAAAAACCTCGAATCCCAGCTAACAGGTACTTTCCCAAAGAAGTCGTCCCTGGGAAAACCCAGCTCCATTTTCCCCCCACCCTGATTTCCCCATCTAGAACAGGTAATCTCTGCATGTTTGCACCAGACATCCATATATCCTTGGCTATATGTACAGAAACCAGAGAATTTATGTGTGTTTCTTCCCTTTGCTGTGTCCCCTTACTTAAGCCCATATTATACTCCTATTCAAGATGTTCTTTAAAGATACTAACTTAAATATGCATAAATATATAAAGATATATATGTGTGTGTGTGTATGTATATATATTCCCACCACAGCCCACAGCAACCACAGCAATTTCCCTATTGGAAAAAATAATACCCCTTAAACATTTTCCAAATAACTGTGGCAAGAAGGTGGGTTGGTCCATGCTCCCATTTCCCCCCTCAGGGACCAGATTTCATACCCCACTGAAGCTCACACTGGAAATGCATTTGGTGGTTTCGGCAGGATCCCAGGCAGCTGTTTGTGCATCCCACGGCACCATCACACGGAGTTATCTATGTGTGGGGTGACAGTAGGCCAGGAGGGCGACTCGACGCCTGGGTCCATGTCACACCTGCCCTGTCCCTGCCTCTGAATTGCCCCCTTGCAGGAAAAGGCGGCTTTGGTGCTATTTCCACCCCCAGAACGGAACAAAACAGGGTTCTTCCGCGAGAAGTCATCACTTGCACCATCAGAGCCAGCAAGTGTCTCCTAATTCCCAAAGGAGGCCAGATCTTGAGCTTTCATTTACGAAATAACCAAAGACACCATTTTTTCCCTGAGTCGAATGACAAAAGATTTTTTAAAAATCCGTTAATGGAAAGGTGAAAACAAGTCAGCCATTTTAGGTTATTGTCACATCCAAAATTACACATCTCAGATTTTATCAGAATGAAGCATGCTATTCATCTTGAAATGAATGATTTTATGTTTATTTCTAGCTATTTTATGTTTTCATTTACTTGGAAATTGGTACAGACTTTAAGAGACAAAAACAAGTTTTCATTTTAAAATGTTGACCAACTTCTAGAAACAGAGCACTCTGATTGTTTTCATTGTGAACTGTGAGCGCTGAGCAGTTTTAAAAATCTGGTTCTTAAATTCTAGGGTACTGATTCTTTTTTCTAAACAAAACAAAACAAAACAACAAACCAAACCAAAACACAACCTTTTATTCTCATGCATGCTTTTATCCTTTGCAGCAGAATCCAGGTGAGTCACAACCTGAAGGTCTGACTTTGACATTTTTTTGAATTAACTATCTTGATTTATGGCAGCATAAAAGAGAATAGACTTTCACCTTAAACCTCCAATTCTCTTTTTGCGTAAATGAGCTGAAAGAAGCAGCATTAAAGACTAGTGCTTTTAAATAAGTCACTTCATATATATTCATGCAATTTGCACTCTGAGAAGCTGCTGTGTCTGGATATAGATTTCATGACTATTCAGTAGATTCTAATCACTTAAACGTTCACATCCCTCCATGTGGATATGTGTTTGTTTAAAAGTAAATGAACCAGTATTAAAAATATCCAAGGAAGCTATCGCTTTCTGGATTAGGGACTCTGTACCATCAACAGGGGCAGTGCATAGCACAAAAGGAGCTTTTGTCTACTCAGAAATCCAAACTGCATCTGCTCTATAAATAGCACCTCAGTAATGTTGCCTCTGTCCAGGCCTGCGTGCTGTGTTTATTGCTGCAACGGCTGACTACAGAGTTCAAAAAACCTGTTCTTGAACAAAGGCTTTGTGGGTTGGATTCAAAAATATCCCCACCTACAAATCCCACACTCCCAAATCTGTCCATTTCCACAAGGAAAACAAGGCTAAACATCTCTGTAAGCTGTGAAATGGGTCTTGAAGAGCTGAAAACCTAAGACCTTGATTTTCAGGTAGCCGAAGTGATAGCCCAAGCTATCCCACACTGAAAGCAACGGGAAGCAGCGCATGTGCTCCGTCTTCTCTGTCTCACAGCCATACAGCCAATGCTAGCAGCCAGAGATCCTCACTGCCCTGGACATGCTACTGTGCCCGGCACGTTTCAATACAGGATCCTGCGTTCACGAGGGATGATGCTCCAGTGGTGTGAAGGCCAGCTGGCCACGTGGAAACCCACCCTCTAGAAGCAGCACAAACACAGCCACTGACAGTGCCAATGGTCCCAGTAGCAGTGCCAGTTTGAGATCCTTGGAGATAGTGGTGAACACAGGCTCTGCAGCATATGGGTTCAGGTATCAAACCATGCACGTTTGGTCCTCCAGGCTCCAAGGGCTGTATCTATGCTGGGGCTGACTGAGATGCTCATATATAGCTCTCCAGTGGCACAGCCTCCATGTCATGCCTGAGGGAATCACAGTTGTTTTCTGACTGCTGCTCCAGAAAGGCTCTGTCTCCCATGAGTCCTGAATCATATCAGTCCTATGTAGACATCTTGGATGTTCTACAGCATCTGAATTTGTAGTAGATAACTATTTCTCAGCAATGGAATCAAGTCCTGGACATTCACCAACTATAATTCCTATAATTCACCAATTTAGATTCCTAGATTATGTGTAGATGCCTATATTCAAATGTCTTAATCCAGAGTTGAATCTTGAGATGGCTTTGATAGACGTAAAAGTCTGAGCTGATCACTGTTGTCTCTCTTAATCACCAATGGAGAGGAATAGATACTGCCTGGCAATTGACCCCATCTCTGACAACGTCTGATTTAGGAAGAGATGAGTTGAGTTTCAAGGGCTGTCTGTCTGCTTCTCAGCATCCAGAGGATGGATTTTCTCCCCGTTTCCTTTGGGGACTACTAATCATTCACTAACTCTGAATCTGACATGCATACAGATGAAAGCTATCTCTCATCTGTGAAACAACTATGTCCTCTGTTTGACAACCAAACCACAAACTGCAGAACACAGTGCTTGGAAACAGGACTTTTCCCAAGATAAATGCCTTTTAATGATACATGCCTTCTGGAGTACAGATTATTAAATAAAATAGCGAACATTAAAACAAGAAACAGGTGGATGCTCTGATAATGATGACCATTAGCTGCATGTGGAGGTTTTCTGTGCCATGGCTGTACCTTCAAAGCTCTGTTGTCAGCAGCTGGGTGGAAGAGTAGGATTCAGATCTGTGCCTCACAGTCATTAAACTTTTGGCCTGGCAAGAAGGTTTCAGTGTAAGAGAACATCTTTCTTATCATGTGTCACAGTTATATATTCCCCAAACATCTTTTTGTATGTGTCAATATTTATTTAATGATGTTTTTCTGTGGTTGAGGAAGGTGGAGGGAATAGAGTGGAAAAGCATCACACCCAAAAAACTCTAGAGTACAGGTCCTACTCTAGGGATAACTGCAGGGGACTGAGAGGCTTAAGGCAGTGCTGTGGGGCACTGGGATGCTACCAGGGGGCTCCAGGCAGTACTGAAAGGCACTGGGAAGCTATGAGGGAGTTCTAGGCAGTGCAGGGGGACACTGGGAGGGAACTAGGGTGGTCTAGAAGTACTGGGAGCACTGGGATGACGCTTGGGGACCTCTGTACAGTGCTGTGGGCCACTTGAAAGGTACTGGGGAGCTCTAGGCATTACCTGGTGGCACTGGGAGGGTACTGGGGGGCTCTAGGCACTTCTGGAGAGCTTTAGGCAGTACTGGGGGGCTCAGGGAGGGTACTGGGGGCTCTACACAATACTGGAGGACACTGGGAAGTTATTGAGGGGCTCTACACAGTACTGCAAGGGTGCTTAGAGCACTGTGTGTAGTTACCCAGTATCCACCCAGTGACCCCCAGTATGGCCTAGACCATTCCCACTACCATCCAGGTGCCCTGTAGTACAGCTTAGAGCCCCCCAGTACCCTTCTAGAGTCATTCAGTACTGACTAGAGCACCCCACTTCCATCCTTATGCCCCCCAGGACTGCATATATTCCCCCAGTGCTGCCTAGAGCCCCAACAAGAGTCCCCCGGTGCTGCCTGGAGCCCTCCAAAAAAATACCAGTGCCTCCCAGTACTACGTAGTGCCTCCCAGTACTGCATAGAGCCCCCACCCCACCCCAATTACCCTCCCAGTGCACCTAGTACAGTGTAGATGCCACCAGTACCCTTCCAGTGCACCTCAGTACTGTCTAGAACCTCCCAGTCTTGCCTAGGCCCCCCCAAGCACCCTCCCAGTGCCTTGCAGTACTGCCTAGAGCAACTGACACCTCCTCATGCCCCCCAGCACTGCATAGAGACCCCCAACAACCTGCCAGTGCCTCTCAGTACTGTACAAAGCCCATCCCTACAATCTAAGTGCCACAGGGAACTGCCTAGGGCCTCCCAGTAAACTACCAGTGCCTTCCAGTGCTGCCTGCAGACCACCAGGTAATGACTACAGGCCCTCCTCCAAACCCTCTCAGTGTCCCCAAAGGCTGTCTAGAGCCTCCTAGTACACACCCAGTGCCCCCCAGTGCTGTTGAGAGCCCCTCAATAACCTCCCAGTGCAACCCAGTGCTGCCTAGATCCCTTCAGTGCCATCCCACTGCCCCCAGAGCTCTCTAGATCCTCCCAGGACACTCCAAGTGCCCTCCAGTGCTGTCTAGGACCCCTCAATAACCTCTCAGTGCCCCCCAGTGTTGTCTAGAGCCTCCTAGTAAACTCCCATTTGCTCCCAGTACTGTCTAGAGCCCTTAGCAACCTCCCAGTGCCACCCAGTACATTCTAGAGCTTCCTAGTACTCTCCCAGTGCCCCCCAATACAGTCTAGAGCCTCCTAGTGCCCTCCCAGTGAGCCCCAGTGATGTCTAGAACCCCCAGTGCCATCACAGAGCCTCCCAGTACTGTCTCAAGCCTACCAGTATAAACCCAATGACACCAGTGTAGTCTACAGCTACTATATAAGATCCCAGTGTCCCCCAGTGCTTTCTAGAGCCTTCTAAATCACCCCCAGTGCCACTCAGTGCTGACTAGAGCCACCTAAACAGTCCCATGGCCCCAAGTGCTCTCTAGAGCCTCCTAGAACATGCCCAGTGCCCCCCAGAGCTGTCTACACCCTCACAAAACACACATCGCGCCCCCTGGTGCTCTCTGCATAACCCCAGTGCCCTCACAGTGGCCCCCAGTGCTGTCAGAGCCATTTAACACACTTCCAGTGTCCCTCACAGCTGTCTAGAGCCATTTAAAATACACCCAGTGCCCTCTAGTGCTACTCCAAGCCATTTAAAACACTCCCAGTGCACCCCAGTGCTGTCCAGAGCTACTTAACAGACTTCAAAGGTCCCCCCAGGGCTTTCTGTAGCCGTTTAAAAGGCTCCCAGCGCCCTCTAGTGCTGTCCAGAACCATTTAAAAGACTCCGAGCCCCCCCCCCACTGCTGTCCAGAGCCATTGAAAACAAAGCCAGTGCCCCCAGTGCTGTTCAGAGCCATTCAAAACTCTCCCAGCACCATCCCCACGCTGTCCAGAGCCATTTAAGAGGCTCCTAGTGCTCGCCAGTGCTGTCTAAAGCCACTTAAAACCCTGCCAGTGCTCCCCAGAGCTGCCCAGAGCCATTTATAAGACTCTAAAAGCCCCCTCTAGCGCTTTCTAGAGCATTTAACACACCCTCAGAGCCCACCCCCTCAGTGCTCTCTAGAACCATTTAAAACACTCCCAGTTTCCCCCCAGTGCCCTCTAGAGGTTCCTAGTCCGCTCCCAGTGCCCCCAGTGCTGTCTAGAGCCTGCTAGTACAATCCCAGTGTCCCCACTGATATCTAGAGCCCCTCATTAACATCCCAGTGCACCCCAGTGCTGTCTAGTGTCCCTCAATAACCTGCCAGTGATCTCCAGTGATGCCTAGAGCCCTGAAGTACCCACCCAGTGATCCCAGTTCCTTCCCAATACCCTCCAGTGCTCTCTAGAGCCCCTAGGACCCACCCAGTGCCCCACAGTAAGCCTAGAGTTCCCAGTGTGGTTACTTTGTTCAAAATGAGGCAGTAGGCCCTCAAACTGGGGGTTTGGTCTGGAAAAGGGGGCTTTTAACACTGAAATGGGGGCTCTGGGGGCTCTGGGTTCTTCAAATGGGGCTTTGAGCTCTCAAAATTAGGGTTTAGACTGAAAAAGGAGGTTTTGCACCTTTGGGCCCTCAAAATCAGGCTTTGAGGCCTCAAAATGGGGTTTGGACTGAAAATGCGGCTTCGGACCCTCAAAATGAGAATTTAGACCTAAAAAAAGGAGGCTTGGGGTCCTGAAATGAGGCTTCATACCTAGAAATGAACCTCAAAGAGTAGGGGTTTAGACCATTAAAATGAGGCTCTGGACCCAAAAATGACATTTGAGGCCCTAAAAACAAGGGTTTGGCACCCAGAAGTACATTTTTGACCCCCAAAAAGGTGGGTCTGGACCCTGAAAAGAGGGTTTGTGTCCTAAAAATGATGGTTTGGACCTTAAAAATAGAGATTTGGACCCTCAAAGTGGGTGTTTGAACACTTTAAGGAGGGTTTGGACCACAAAAAGAGTTTAGGCCCCCAAATTAGGCTTTGAACACTGAAAAGGAGTGGTTGGTCATCAAAAAGGAGGTTCTTCTAACTCTCAGATAAGGCTTTGGACCCTAAAATTATGCTTTGGACTTTAAATTGAGGCTATGGGCACTAAGGATTAAGAATTGGGCCCTAGAATTGAGGGTGTGGGCCCTAAAATGAAGCTTTGCATTCTCAAGATGAGGCCTGGTGGTCCCAAATGGAGGCTTTGGGCCCTGAAAAGAGGCTTTGACCAGGAGCTGCAGCGCATTGAGGAGGCTCTGACACTATTTCTGCATCATAGAAGGAAATAACAACTTCATTGCCAGCAGCGTTCAGAACTGTGCTAGTCAAAAGGGTCTGGGGCCAAAAATTGCAGGTGTGGACCCTAAAATGAGTCCTTGAACCCTTAAAATGAATTTTGTTACCCTTCAAATGAGGCTTTAAGCCCTCAAAATGGGGCTTTGGACCCTGAAATGAGTCTTTGGGCCCCCTAAATATGAGTTTGAGCCTTCTAACCAGGGATTTGGACTAACAAGGAGGCTGTGGACACACAAATGAGGCTTTAGGCACACTAAATGGGGGTTTGAGCACTTGGAATGGGGGTTTGAACTGCAAAAGGAGGTTTTGGATCCTGAAGTGAGGCTTTCAGTCCTGAAATTGAGCTGGTCAAGAGAGGAGACTGTTCAGAATTTAGGATTAAAAACTAACAGATGGTCAAATCTCCAGACTCTAAGCAAAGTGTCAAAGGAACTAAGGGAGCTGCTAGAACTAGAAAGACAGTGTATCAGAAACTTCCTTGGATAATGGAAAATTAACAGTGGACAGAAGTGATGCGTACACACCACCTGCCAAAGGAAAATGCTGTAGGGAACAGCAGAGCAAAACTACAGGCCTGTAAAGCTTGACATTGCCAAAGGGGAAGCTTCTAGGGAACACAGATGAGGGACAGATGAGAAAAAAATGGTAAGTTTTGATTTAATTAAAGAGAACAGGTCTAGATTCACAAATGGAAGATCATGTATAGTAATCCAGGTGAAGCATTTTTGGCAAGGGGAGCCATGGAGATAGTTTAATGAAATTTTAGGAGGGCATTGCAGTGAAAGCAAACTTCCAAGGTCACCACGTCATTGGAACTAGGCATGAGAAACAGGACTGATGAAGAATACTGTCCTGGTATGGTGATTTGGAGGAAGCTGGGAAGCTGAAGGACACACTTAGGTACCCCACATTCAGATTCATGCTTTTTATGGGTTTGTAGTACTTCTTGAAACTGCTTATAAAACAGTCCAGGATGCTGGACTCTAAGCTGGGCATCATACCAAGTAAGTGTATATCCTGATAACATGCTGGTGTACCAGATCAGGACTGGGAGGCAAGAGGAATAATGTGATATTTGTACCCATTTTGTCCTGGTCTAGGATGTGTTGCCTGGGCTTCCCCAGTTTCTCAGTTTGGGAAATAAAGCAGAAAAGGTGGGTGGATGTATATTTGCAGTATTACTCTGCCTACAGACAGAAGCAAAGATGCCACAGAGGTAGTTTTGATAAGATCTTTGCCTCTCCAGTTTTCTGTCACCCTGGCTATTGATCAATGATCCCAACATCTGTGCTATCTCCATTACTCTCCACAACATCTTTGGTACTATTGTCAACATCTATGGCCACCTTTTCTCCTTTTTTTTTTTTTAACCTCTTTTGCCCCCTTTTTTCTTTTTTTTTTTTTTTTTTTTTTTTTTTTTTTTTTTTTTTTTTTATGCTGGCTACAAGCTTCCTCCATTTACTCATGCAGAGATTTAAAATCTACAGATATTGTTCCCAAGGGCTCCTTCCTGATCCATACCCAGGCTGTTCTCTCATTCTATTTGTAGGAATCTTAAATTTAGATACTGTCTTTTGGAAGGCTGCTAAGTTTAATCTCCTCCTTATTCTTCCCAGTTTGCTTCATCTGTGTTACTGGAGCCTGAAACCAAGTTACAGCAATTCAGGTGCTCCCAAAACAGCAGTGCTCCAGCAGTGAAATTTTCTGTCTACTCTTTCCATGACCTATGCTGCACAGGGATTTAGTTCTGGATGAAGATCCACTCCTCACTTCTCACGTGGCACTTCAGAGAATATCTGCTTTTGAGTATGCAGGCTGGCTCGCTAAGTAGGAGCCTTTGCACACAGGGGTCTGGTCTCACTAGGTGAGAGCACAAGTGGTGAGGTAGGTACAGTGATGCTGACTGGGCCAGCTTACGGGTTGGTCAAGCATCCTCCATTGGTCCTGAGCTCAGCTGACTCCCATCTCGTGGTCCCTCAGATCCAAGCCTAATGCATTTGCCAAGCACAGCGCCAGTTCCACATCCAGATGCGGAAGGCACAACCATCCAGCTGCAGTTGACATGTGAGGTCCCAGGATGGGAGAGAGGCTGTGGCCACATTCAGACCAATCTGCACAGGAAACCTTGCCATTGCTGCGGGTCTCTCCCATCACATTTCCTTCCATCACCCCTCTTGCTTCTATGACTTAGTGTCCATACAACACTCCCATGCTGGGAAAAATGTATGAGAAATGTGCTAGAGAGCAGCAAAGCACTTCATTTGCAGTACAGTGTGCAGGTTTAGAGGCACACTTAGGCATTTCACCAAAAACTTTGAATTTGCACACTTAAATTACGTTTTGCTAGTATTTGAGGTGAGAGCCCTGGCTGCAGACTCTCCTGATGTGTTTTGAACGAGTGACAGGAGTTGAAGTAATGAGGTTTTGAAATCAGCTCTTGGCCTTGCCATGAATTCTCACAGCTTTTATTACTTCTGCATCTCTAGCTGAAAATTCATCTTGCATTCCCAGAACACAACAAAGGTATGAAAACATGAGTTACCTCTGCGTGCATAGATATATCACTGACTGAACAACAATTATTCTCCAGGAGTCCGTTTGTGGGCTAAACACTGTCAGAAATGAGGCGGATTGTCCTGAACTGACTCTAATGTTTGTTTTTGCCTTGCTTTTTACTTCTGATCTCACTCTGGCTTATATCACAATTTCTTCCACTGACATCAACACTGCTGCTCCAAACAAGACTGTGCAAACAAAAAGTTAGGCTCACACAGCAATATTCAGGTTTTATTTGCACTGGAGCCATCCCACTGACTTTAACAGCCAGATTTACAGCAGTCCTTACAGGAGGTTCAGGTACTTTCTGACAAGAAACGGTCCATTATTATTACGTGCTCTACCATCTCCTGTGATGCAATGCAGAGAGTTTCTCATTCAGTAATTCATGCACAAGGGACTCAGATATGTTTTAAATATGATGTATTATAGATGTATTTTGAGTCAGTGTTTCTTCTGTGCTTTTCATGAGCCCACTATGGTCACAAAGATCTCTCTCTAACTTCAGAAAGACTGGGTTTTTTTGATCCTTTGAAATGAACTACAGTTGGCTTGTAACACCTCATAATTTCATTTAAAAAACAGTAGGATTAAAAAAAAAATCTCCTGTGAATTGTGTTTCACAGGATACAGCCTTACTATAAGAGGGATGGAAATAGTGTGAAAAAAAAATCTGTCCGCTTTGAGTTATGTTCTTTTATTCCTTTCCTCCTGAGTGTTACATATAGAAAAGCATAATATAGAGACAGTGAACACAGTAGAGATAGCTGGACAGTAAGGTAAACAAGAAGAATAAATAGACAGAGAGACCAAAAAAAGCACAAAGTCGTTAGAGAAAAAGCTTTAGTGTCTGGCAAGGACTTAGGAATCATCCTCAAATGAAAGACATAGTCAAACTGTAAATTAGATATAGTTTTAACATATCAGCTTTTTGATTAAGTGTGCCAGATTGATTGGTTTTGGTGCCAGACAGAATGACATCCTGTTACTGGAGTGGAGACAAGCAGGTATTATAATGATACAGAGAAAGCAATCATAGCATCTTTACTGGCTCCAAGCTGGTGTGGCCTGACCGGGAAGTCCAGGTCCAGCATTCCAGTATCTGCCTTTGGTTTCCAGCCCATCATTCCCCACATCCTATGCTCTTATCCCCCACTTCCAGAAGGCAGGACAAGCATAAACTAAAGCTGGCTTCCATAGGAACAGGATGGGAAGAGAGCTCAGGTACATGAGCGCATCTGTCCACCTGCAAAGCTTAAGGTCCTTGAGGTGGACTTTTGATGCACCTCCATGGGCCCATGCCATGGATAGCATCAATGTCACCTATGAGCACATGGCTCCTTGTAGTTGGCATGTTCCTAAGTCACCTCAAATACCCCTCCGCAAAGTAACCCCGCGTCTGGTCTCAGCCTAACAGTGAGCTGCAGCTCTCCGCCAGGCTGAAATGACCGCTGCTCGTGGGGTTTGCACTGCACAGCAGAGCAAGAGCAGCACCAGGACGTTTCAACAAGCACCTTAGTCAGTAAGCATGTTTATTACTGATGTGTTAGGTCAGCTTAAATGAATTAAAATGGATTAGCTGCTATAAAGCAAAAGGGACTTGAGTTTATTTTCCACCTCTGTGACTCCGAAGAAGTGCTGTTGCTCATTTTTGTTTCCCTGCGGACTGGGCCTTACTGCCAGCTATTTATTTATTTTTTTAGCACCAGTGAAAGAGATGGGGGCATATTTATGCATTTCAGTGAATTCCCAAAGAGACTAAAGGCTTGAACTCAGATACTCCTGGCAATGCTTGGTCTGCTAGGTCCACAGACAGCATGTCTCTGAAGATTATTCAATACCTGCATGAGATATAAGTTACATGGCAGTCTGAGCTTTGCTACTTGAATTGCAGAGAGAAAAGTTTGCTGGATTACACATTTGACCTGGCAAAACTACAAAGATGCATTCTCTGTGGAAGACACTAGAAATGATAGACAGCTTTCCAAGTGCTGCTTAACCTGCTTTGCAACCACATATACCTTAGAGAATTTCTTCCTCCCTTTTCTATGTCAGGTCCCTTTAAACTAAAGCACGGCTCTTTAGTCATTTCACATATCCTGGACATTGCTAATAAAGACTATTGCCATAGTAATAAATATTATTGCTCTAGTATTTTTCTGAAAAGGTTTTTAGGTTTAGAGTCATTGTTTCTGTTAGGTTTAGAATCTAGGTTGCTAGTTTTAGAATCTTTCTTCCAGGATATATCCATTTCAGTGAACAAACAAATCACATCCTCCTGCTTTACACTGAATCTAGAGACTTTGTTATAGAGCACTAGCAGCTGCATTTTTCTTTTCCTTTGAAAGTGTTTGGCCATTCAGTATGATGAAGCAAGAAATCAAAGACTGCAATCAAAAGTAAATCTATTATTATTAAGATTATGGGATACTTGTCCTAAAAGCAACATCTAAATCAATGTTATGATGAATACATTTTCTCAGCTGTGTCTTTTTGCATTAGTGTTTATGGCTTAGAAATACCTATGTTTTGACACAAAGTAGACATGAAGTGACACTAAGTCTTATGTCTAGACTCCTTTCATTAGGGAGAAAGACTGTGCATAAACTGCATATATATGGAAATGGCAGCAGTTGCACATTACCTACAGTCAAGAAAATGTTGTAAATGAGACCAAAGCAAGACAAAGTTCCCAGTATCATTCATTCATCAGGGACTTTCTGGGTTATGCAATAAAAGTGACTCAAATTAAGTGTACTGAATATGGGTTTTGGTAGATTTGAATAAATATTGGGATGAATCTCCTTCCAGAGGCACCTCCATTGACAATAAATGTCTGGCTGTGATTAGAAGCCTAATGTCAAAAATATAACATTAGGGAAAATAATCTCCTATCCAGGATACCCAAACCAAGGTAGAAGGGTTCTACTCCTTTGCTCTGGGGCATACTTCCTCTTGTCTTACAGGACGTTTTTCTTGCTGACATTGAATTGATTTGACCAAGCCAGAGCATAGGGGCTCACATGACTTTGCAATGAAATGACTGAGGAGCTATGACACAGCCACCTCTGGCGGTTCATCTGTGGAAGTGGTGACCTCCAGGAGAGAAGCTGTCACCAGTACCTATCAGGGTGGGAGCATCTTCAACTGCTCCAGCCATCCTTACAGATTTTGCATGACCGCATATGCAGTCTGCCAGGGTTAAATAACTCCATACTCTGATGAGGTCATTAAGAATGTCATGTTTGTTCCTGTCTACTCCTTGCATTAAAAGAATATATTATGTGATGCAAACCCAAAGCAACAAGAAACTGAACCCTAAAATCTCCCAGGCTTTTAAACATTGCAGTGACCTGGGATTCCTGCCCTTATTCATTGGACTGAGCATGGCTTGGAAGTCACACTGGCTTTTCAAGCACCTGAGAAAGTGTGCTGTACTTTTCTGTAAACCTTTACCTTCAAATCGCAGAGGTTTGATACATCATGACCATAGGTACAGACTGTTTGCTGGCTCAGACCTGGGGAGTAGCTGCCAATGTTTATCAACAGCCTCTCTGGGGGCACTCAAAGGAAAACAACAACCCTTCCCTCAAATCTGCTTGCACATTCACAGGCATTTGGAGCAGGATAAATGAAACCTCAGAGAGGGGCTGTTTATTTTTTCCTTTATGGGACTGGTGCCTGTAACGCTCGAGGCTGTAGGGATCCCAACAGATCATATCTGCACTCCCTGGGGGATTTGTGGGAAGAGAAAAATGTCCTACAAATGCAAACTCTGGTCCAAGAACACACATCTCCGGGGATATGGTCTCCTTATGTGCATGAGGAAGATGTTTTTGAAAACCAGCTCACACTCACACAAAGGGGAATTTGTATCAGTCGCTGTGTATGGAAAATTTCCTTGGAAAGGACTTTTGGACATCTTGTTACCATAGTAGACCTGTTTACAGAAAGAATTAGCACCTTTTCACACCTGCCTGCATGCGAGAGGAACACATTCTTGCTGGTCTGTCCACAACTCCACTCATTATGTAATGTCTCATGGACATTTCCAACCTCGAATCTATGATGACCCCTAAACCCTCACAGAATTGTCTAGCATTGCCCAGAGAAAGGCCATGATCACACTGTTGTGAGACAGCAGAAGATGCCATGTTTTTCTGTTCTTGTGCTCTTTCCAAGGAAGCTGGTTTTGACCATCGCCAGGGACATGGCTGGATAGACAAACTTGTTCTTACACTCAAGTGGACTGTATGAGTCCATGAGCACACACGCTGCCTGTCAGCCCAAACACGGTTGCATTGTGTGTTCTCATCCGCTGACATGCACGTGAGGACAGATGCTTTTACTCCCAACACACCACGGCATAATACCTCTTACATACCTTTCCTACAGCAAAGGCCATGCTACCAAAACAGTGACTGCCTGAACCAAACTATCTAAAGTCCTATACCTAGGGCCAATTGAGAGGTTTTCAATTTTTTTCTGGAGCAGAAAAAGGACTGCCACATGAGACCTAGTTGACTGCCACGGCTAAGAAACCAGCACCTGTTCTCTCTACAGCTGATTCTGTGCTTTGCCAGAAGTCATTGGATGGCTACTAAATGCCAGAGCCATTGGATGGCTACTAAAGGGATCAGATAGTGGTGGTGAGGTGGGAAACACCATGGAGAACCTTGTAGGTAGCCAGCATGGTATAATGAGCAATGACTTAATTGCATGACAATATATCCTAAGGTACAGGGAGGTCACACACCTTACTATTTCCCATGTGAAGCTACTCAACACCCCTGGAAATACTCATTTCTCATCCATATGAAGTCCTTCTCTAGTTAAAATGTCCTTGGAGACTTCATGAATTGTAAGTATGAACTCCTATAGAGCAAAGGCTGGGTCTAAGAAATGGCTTGAAGTTCATATGATGAACTCTTGACTAGGCACAAGGCCCTCAACCCATGTGAATTTTGTCTTGATTACTTTGGAAGAGAGAATTTCAATGCACAGGTGAAACTCTTTCCTTGAGCTATCCTTGGATAGAGGTTGTTTTTTTTTTTTCCCCTGCTGCATTTCCCTTTAATGCACTTGGCTGGAGAGAAGAACCATTACAAAGAGCAGGTGAGGTATTTTAAGAACTCTGCCGTGTTTTACTTCTGTCATCAGATGAAGTTGCGATAAAGAGCATTAGTAGCTTGATGGCATCTTTTCCCAAGAGCTTACATGAATATTTTGGTATCTGTTTTGATCTGCCTCAGCTCTGGCCCTCCTCCTCACACCACATGGTTTCAATCTGAATGCTGAAAAATCCAAGCACCCTATGTGTGGCTGGCTACCAGGGCTAAGCCATGAAGTCCAGGTCTAGACTGAGATTTCCTCCACATTTGGAAGTGCAGACAGCTACTCTGTGGAAAAGCAAGCTTTGAAGGTCGTACTCACACCCAAATGTGGGAAGGTGGAGGGCAGTTGAAGATCCATTACTAAGATGTCAAGCAGTATTTGAAATAGTGTGCGTTTTTTTTTTTAAATTTATTTATTTATTTATTTTTCTGCAGTGAACCAGACTTAAATCAGCACCATATCAGATTCACTTGAAATTCCTGCATTTTAGCATTTTAAGGGTTCAGGTTATCTCTTCTGTCTGTGCAACAGTCCCAGTAGTGGTTAAATTTAGATGATTACACTGAATATTGCAACATAGCTCAGGTTTGGAAACCTCAGGCTTTTCAGTGAAGTTTCAGACCTGACACAGTCCAATCCCTTCCTAATTAGCCCTGACAGTGGAAAGGGCCCTACAGCATTCAGCTATCTCAGAGTCATTATGAAATTAGCAGGGTGCCTGATTTTGCTTTGAAGTCAGCGAAGTGTATCTGATGTAAAGGTTGAGACATGGCGTGAGGCTACAAACTCTTAATATCTGTAAAATCATCCAATAACGGAGAAGATTTTTATAAGTGCAAAATGTTGTCAGAAGTCAAAGATACCAAAATGATACTGGAAAGGGAGCAAAAGTCCTAATGAGATCATTAGGACTCATATCTCGATCCCAGAAGATCCTATTAAGAAATATTTGTTACAGCATTAATCGCACTTTATTTAACCTGTCTAAAAGTTCTGTGCTTGCTCTAAGGCCGGTATCGCATCCTGGGCATGCATAACACAAATGTTCTGTTAAAAGATTTTGGTCTAGCTCACTAAAACCTCCTGTTCCCATTAACATCACCATAAGCCCACCGTTACTGTACTGATTTCAGATTTCCACACAGACACCACCAAGCAGAATGTATCCCATGGATTTTACAAGCTACTCGGTAGCTTTTCTGCATGTATCTAAGTCCAGCAAAAAGACCTGGAAGAGAAATGGCACTGCCTATGCCCCTTCCAGCAGAAAAAATAATATTATTAAACATTCTGGGTTTCAGGTTCCAAAGACAGGCGTCACACACAACAGCACAAGAAGAAAACCTGTTTTCAGCAAAGCCTGTATGGTAAGCCTGTTGCAAAGCTCCTGGCTCCTCTCCCAGCACTTTTTCTTCCCACTGCTGGACTGAATTATATTTCTTTGGGTAGGTCAAAACCCTCATGCCAGGGTCAGCTCAGATCAAGCATTCTTCACCTCAGCTTACCCTGTGAGCAGCTGAAGTGTTTGGCAACCTGTGTCCTTGGAAAGGAGGAGCGAGAACTGCCACTGCGGCATGAAGGATTTTGAAGGAGTTGCAAAGCGAGGTAATGTTCAGCAGAGAAAGTTGCCCCGTGCTTGCAGAGAGCACACAACTGTCTTGTGACCATATGGTTTCCTGTTCATCTATCTATGGAGAAGGTCCTGATAGAGGTACATCGATGGATTTCACTTGTGCTTCTTCCTGCAAATTTTCAGAGATAGTGTCTTAGCAACCTGAATTGCAACAGCCTGTGATCAGGCTCCACTGTTGAGGTGGATATGTGCATAGGATTTCAGCATAAATAAGGGATGTGATGAAGGAAAAGAGCAAGACATAAAGCCTATGTCCTGTTACTAGAGAAATCTGAAATCAGAATTGAGGTGGATACTCTGGAAATCAGCAGCAGACAACGTGGCTCAGGAAGGCAGGGATGATGGAGGGTGGCTTCCAGTCAGCCTGGCTGAATCGGTAAGGATAACATTGTGAGATCCCCAAAATACAAATCTCAAAATGCAAATGCATTTCCTGGATCTCACAGAATCCTTTTGCGTACCTTCAAGTGAGGCACTTTGGGTGAAATTCATCTCCAAAGGATCATAAAAATACATGTCCATGTGTCACTGTTTGAGTTCCCATTGAAGTCATTAAAGATTGACAGTTCTGCCTAACCAGAGATGTCTGGGGCCATTTCAGGTGCCCAGATATCTGCATGGGGGTGGCAAATATGACACAGGGCACCCCTGTGCCATGGCAGCAGGATGGTCTTAAGCTGCCTCTAATGGCACCAGACACTGTGTGGGCTAGCGAAATGTCATCCACGACCCCAGTCTTGTCAGTGAGTGCTCAGCTGAATCGCATCAGAAGAGGCACCAAGTACCGCTGGAGGAGCTCTGGGATAACTGAGATACCTGAGCAGGCCTCACAGATATGAAGGACATCTTCCATGACTGAGAGGTGTGGGTACAAGGGAACGGTCATCGGACAGGAGCCGGGATCTCCTGCTCTCCCTGGGTGGGATGTCCTGCTGCCATCAGTCAGCCCTGGGCCTCATGGGCCCTGCAGGGCATTTCTTGTAGTCTTAGAAGTTGTCCAAGTCCACCGTTTCACACCAGGCCAATATTTGTAGTGTTAAAATGGCTTAAACTAGAAGAAAGTCTATTTAGATTAGATATAAGGAAGAAATTCTTTACTATGAGGGTGGTGAGGCCCTGGCACAGGCTGCCCAGAGAAGCTGTGGATGCCCCATCCCTGGCAGTGCCCAAGGCCAGGCTGGACGGGGCTTTGGGCAGCCTGGGCTGGTGGGAGGTGTCCCTGCCCATGGCAGGGGGTTGGAACTGGGTGGTCCTTAAGGTCTCTTCCAACCCAAAGCATTCTATGATTCTCCCACCATCTTCCAAAAGGAAATGGCTTTGGGAGAGTTCCTTCTCTCTGCTAATCCAGACAAACTCACTGGCACCATGAAGATTTCCTGGGTGAGAGCAGAGACAAGCCTTCACCTGGATGACTGCAAACGGGGTCAGGTTTATCATCGTGAGGTAAAGCCAACATTGAATTCCTACTAACTTCAATGGGGAGGAAGACCATGTCCCCAGTGCATAATTCCAGTCTAAGGCAGTTCTGACGGGGACATCACTGAGCCTCTGGCCACACCAAAACATATATTTCTTGTCTACCAGCTAAATTCACTGAGGTAATTTTTTTTTTTGAGTGACTTCTTTAAAGGTTCAACAGTTGAGCAAGCCCCACTCCTTCGCTCAACCGGCACCTCACAGAGCCTGCAGGACAGAGTGAGCCAATGCTCTGCATCTGCCAGCTTCTTGCACAGAAGCTTAATTTATAAGAATAATCCTGCACTCCTGCGACTTTTCCTTTGCTACTGGCTATTAATGATGAGGCTTGCCTGGGGAGTGACATTGAGGAATTCAGGTCCTTGCTGGCACAGAGTGAAATCATGAAGTCCCTGGCAGGATTCAGATTTTCCTTTTCCTTTCCAGGCCTGTTCCAAGAAAAATGAAATGCATTGGTTTCACCTTAACCTGTGGTGACACTAAAAACCTGTTACCTGTTCACTGCAAGTCAGGGCCCATTTGTATGGCTGCTATGAACCACAAGGGCAGAAGCAACAGGCAAGTCAGAATCCCCAGATGTGATGAATCAGTTCATGTGATGAATTTATTTGCAAATGAAAATGGCGAGTAGTAGAGAGAAAATATTTGCCAGCTTGAGCTGTATTCATCAAATAGTTTGGTTCAGAAAAACAAATGGGAGAAGAATTCAGTTGTGATGAAACATCTTTTTCTGTTCTCTCTGAAGTGAAATGAGTGGTTTTCATTTTTGAATTTTTAGACACCAAAGATGGCAGCAGGGTGTGCTCTGAGCAGACACCCATTTCAGGCACCCCAAGGAGCACGCGGTACCTGAGCTCAGCACAGCCACTGGGCAGCCACAGGCATGGGCATCCTCAACACACCTCCAGAGCCCCCCTCTCTACCTGGATTGACCAAAGTGAAGCATCAATCCCACCATGCCAAGACTGTTGAATCCCACTTTGCAGCCCTGTGAATGCCTAAGGACATTCAGGATCCAGGCATACTAAATTTTTACCTCTTTTTCCTCTGATACCAGGTCCAGTCAGCAGAACATTATTTGCAGCCACATTTCCCTGTTGTTGCAATGTAGGACATGTTTGTTCTCTGCCAAATGCACCAGATATTCCCAACTATGAGGAACTTTATGTGCCCTGAAATGTCCCCGAAGCGGCCAGGTACAAGGCACCTGTTCCAACTAATGATCCAGCTACACTGAGGAACATGGGACTTGTTTGGTTGCCAAAGATTACAGGTGCGTTGGGTTAAAAGGCATCTGCTTAGCAAAGCACATCCAGACAGGAGCAACCTGCTGTGTTTCTCAACATTTTATGTGAACAAAGATAGAAAAGAGGCACGGGAGTCACTGGCAGTGATGCTTCCTAATGGGACAGCTGGGAGCAAATTGTTTCCCCTTCCTATGCCTCAGTTTCCACAGATGGAAAATGGGAAAATGGCTTTTCCAAAGCACTCAGAACTGCCGCTGAATATATATGTGAATCTAATGAAAGGCCACATACAAGTGAACAGAAAAGGCCCCCTCTGCTGTGCCTCCAAGGGTCCCAGGTGAGCTGCGCTGGAAAGAGCCAAGTGCACACAACTGATGCTCTCTGTTGCAGGGCTTAGCATAAAGTGCTAATGAGCAGATTCTGCCCTATTTTGGACACGTTTTGCAAACACACTGCTGATACTTGATTAATTCTGTCCTAGGCGTATTATTTTATGAGCAGCTAACCAGGAAAAATAAAAATGAGAGTAAGCACCTGCTTTTAATAGCAACATTAGCAGCTTCGGCCAATGTCAGTTTTCAGTATTTATTGAAGATTAAAGAGAAGAAAGAACATTTCTACCTCTCACTACCCTGTGAATTTAATGCTTTTGATTGTTTACAAACAGCTGCTCTCTAACACAAGCAATTGCCTGCATTATTTCATTAAGGAAAATATATATATATATATAGTTTCCACCATAATCCAGGGCTATTTCTTTCCCAGCTATTTGCATTTGAAAGATCTGACTGAATTAATTTCAGACAAAATGTAAATATGGCACCTGGATTCTGATCAGGAGAACAAACTGTCTCTGGGTGTTTTTTCATGACCGAAGCAAAATCTTCAGGAGGAAGAGTACTGGTGGGGCCCCATCTCCTTCCCCAAATGTGTGCTTTCATAAAGTCCCTTCATTAAACATGGGAGGAAAACGTGAAGCTGTATGACAGATATGGGATGGGTCTTGTCTTTGTATCACAGGGAAAAAAGTCCTAAGTGAACAATCCTGCTGAGGTAACAGATGCAAGGAGCATTAAGCTGTTTGGCTTGGAAGAAAGCATCTCTTGTTCAATGTGTGCTGCACCCGAACTGGGGGACTTGGTTCCAGCTGCATCTGGATTATGTCTGAAGAGCTGAGCTCCTCTCAGGCTTGTGGCTGTGGCACAGTTCCATGGTCTGAGAAGATGCAGGAGGGCTGGCCTTTGGGTTTGTCACTTCAGAGAGACTTGTGTCTGAATTCAACCCCCACATTTGCCTGGGGGAAAGTTCCTCATCTGGCGCTGGATTACTCCTTGCTCCTCCCCAGCCCGTCACAAGTGTCTGTTGCTGTTCCCCTTTAGGATAAGGTGTTCATCCTGCTTCTATGTTTTTGTGCTGAGCTCAAAACCTTTATAAGACCCAGACAGTGCCCTCACACCTCGGCTGATGCATGTTTCTTTTTCCATAGAGGACATTTAGGATCCTACACAGAGAACCTCAGATGAGGAAAAAGGGTAAAAAAAAACAAAACTTCCCAGTGCAACCAGTAACCGTAGATGCTCCTAAGACTTTACGGAAACACTAGAAGGATGGCTGCTATGCTGCTGGAAATCAGAAAGAGCCTAAAAAGCAAGCATTGATTTAAGACAGCTGCAGCCTCTGTAAAGACATAGGTGGTTTGTTTTCCACAGCCTTCAAGCTCCAGCTCTGTACACCTCATTAACCAGGAGCCGGGCACGGGCCGGAGCAAGACGCAGTCCACAGCAACATCTACAGGCAGAGCAGCACGTGGCAGGCGATGCTGCTCCAGGATGCTACAGATCATTTTGCTGCTTGTGATGCTTGAGTCATTAAAAGGGCTCAGTCTTGTGCAACACTGGAGGCAGGCTGGTGACTCAGTGGTCTGTGTGGTGTCCCAGGGGCTCAGTGTTAGAAATGTTTTGCTCTGTATGGTGAGAGCCAGAAGGTAGGCAGCAGTGTGGGAAAAGCAGGGCAAAGGAGGGACTCCCCTAAGGGACAAAGCCTTGTGGCAGAGCGGGAGAGATGGTCTTAAACACCCTTGTGTGCTGTGCTCTGAGGAGCTGTCCTGTGATCACGGTTTCATCGTGCAGGAAATGTGAGGGAGGGAAAAGAAAGCATAACTCCTAAAGAGTTAAACTAGCAATTGCACTGGCACATTCACCGGGGTGCTGCATGCTGCAGGTGATCCAATCTGCGAGATGCAGCAAGGAAGCTAAGTCTCCATGCAGGGATGGGGAGCTACCCATTGACACGAGGTCTTCTGGACTGCATTGTGGTGGTGGCAAATCCACAAACCCTTCTACAGCTGCCACTGCCCTGCCAGATGCCCCTGGGAGGTATGGATGATTCACCCTGTCTCCAAGCCCATGTCCAAACAAGCCCATCTCTACTCTCAGTCCCAGACCTGCAGTGTCCTGCTCACAAGGACGTGCTCAGGACACAAGAAAAGCAAAGGTGACCAAGTCTCAAGGTCCACTTTGGTAAGCAGAAACGTTTCCAGATCTCCACTGGCTGAAGAGCTTAATGTGGTTGCTCATGTATACAGTCTAGTGCCACTTAACTGCCCTAAGGTATCTCTCCTGGCCTCCTAATATCCCTCCAGAAGACTACTGGTCCCCCGAGGTCCTGTGTCACATTTTCCAGGCCACTGCATCTGTCTTGTGTGCCCCCAGGGTGTCCCAAATGAAACAAATGCTTATGCTTAAGTAATTCAATTTCTCCCAGGATCTCCCTTGACTCTGATGGGAGGACATGGACTCAGCACACACAGAGACATGTACATTAAAGCACCTTAATCTGGAGATGATTCTTATCCACGTGAGTCCCATGTGCTTAAGCTGCCTCCCTTCATCTCTCATCTATAGATGGACATGTTTTGTCCCCTTTCAAATCTCTGCACCTACGGTGACAGCTTTCTAGCTGAGGAGCTGGCTTCCAGCCTCCCCCTTCCTAAAACCTTTGGGAAGGGAATGCCTCCAGGCATCACTCTGCAATCACTTCTACAGGCTTGCAGCTTTTCTGTGGGCTTAGCTCAATATGAAGGCCATGACGGCTCTGTGCATTTCCAATTATAAATTTTGCAGCATCTGGTCTCATGAGAATTCACTTCTATGAGCATCACTCTGAAATCTCAGAGCTGAAGATACAGAAACTTTGAAAACGTTTCTAGAGGTGTAATTTGCACAGTGAGACAAGCACGGGGCTGCATCTGTTGAGTTAGATCAAGGCTAAACAGCTCATGGCTGCACATGTATCCTAAGAGAAGTATTGCATATGCTTCCCTAAAATACTGTGGGAAAAAATGATTAATGAGTAAGTGTGTTAACTGAGCAGAGAATGAGTGTCTTTTCTCCTTGTGGGTGAACTGCTGATTTTTGTTGCATAATCTCTTTTGGACTCCAAATAAAGCCATCCAAAGTCTTAAATAAAAGAAATGTCCAGGCTTACATCTTCAGGTTTCTAATTTTTTTCTGAAACATTCAAAGTGAAACTGAAAGGTTAAAACTGTTTTCCTCTTTGTGTGTTTGTGTTTGTTCACAAAAATGGAAACACTCCATAGAAAGTGACCAGGAGATGAATGTTTCAAAACTCCTATTTTCTGCAGAAAAACAGTTTGGACACATCCAGCCCCTGCCCTATTACACCAGGGTGTTTTGCACCCCTACATACACTGCTGCTGGCCAGGCAATGGTTAACACCTTTCAATCAATGCAAAAAGCCCAGAGTGTGCAATTTTCTACATCAGTCAATTCCTTTCCTCTTCTCTTGCCAGTGGCCTGCCTTTGAAGCTGGATCTCGCAAAACTTGTGTTCATTAAATGGGACTGAATTTGGAAAAGCCAAAAGAAATAGAAAAAGAAATTCAATAAACTCCCCCAAATCTTTAAGCCTGTTTCCTTTTGACCACGGCCCAGCTCAGCCAGGTGGTATGGGCTTATCCACAGGGGAGAGGGGTGAGCATCCTTGCTTTGCATAGGAGGATTTTTAGGTGGATGATCATTAGACCCATTTTGCGAGCAGCCAATCTATTAAATTCTATGCCAGCACGGTGCTCAGCCTTTGACCCTGCCTCCTCCGAGCCTGGTGGTCTCCAGCACGTCCAACCACACGGCACAGGGGCACCAGGGGAGCGAAGGGGGACGCTCGGAGCTGCCACACTGTGTAGCTCAGGCCTGGGGCTCTGCCTCTCTTCCCTGGAGCCCTGCTCCTCCTGGCCTCGCTGCTTCATTATTGCTGAGTAAAGTATTCCCTCTGCTGACCGTATCAAGCAACTCTGTATTGGTGCACCTGAGAAGTATTTTTTTTTTTGGTGAAATAAAACATTTCCTAGGTCCGCAGTAGAATCACCAAAGCCAATATATCTAGGGATGAAAGAGCTAAATAAAGTTTGGGGTGAGTTTTTCTGCACTGAGAGGTCCTGTCGGTTTGCACCCAGCTATCAGCTGAGTTATGTTTGGAAAGCTTAACAGTTTGATCTTCCTCTGGGCTATGTTTGATGAGTGCAGAAAGCCTAGGTATTCATTTTTAAGCTAATAAACCAGCACATGTGGCCTGCCTCCTCTGCCCGTGTAGCACTGTTAGCATTCAGAAGTGTTCCAGCTAAGCAGTAAATTTTCCTTATAACTTGTATTTGCCTCTAGAAGACCCAATTGTTCATTCCCAAGTTATCTCTATATATTTATTTTGACCACATTTCAAAAATAGTAATGGCACGTTATAAACCAACTGAATCCTGGCATAAGACACCACCTGAAAATTGCTTTGGCTTTTGAAAGAGGCAGATATTCTTTGCTGTTATTTTTTTTTTAGTGATGGGGATGAAACAGACACAAAACAAACTGGACTGGAAAGCAAAAACTGATTCCCAGCCTGCAAAACAATGGGGTTTAAAAACAGTTTTCCTGCAGCTGAGGGAATGAGATAGTTTAGCAGCAGAGCCTTGTGATGTGAGTCTTCCCATCCTACGCGTGTCATGGGGCACATGTGCATTTAAGTGCCATTCTTGTGGGACCAGAAATGGGTCCTGTAACATGGGGTTGTGGTCTCCTGTCCTGGGCAAACAAGAAGCAGGAGATCAGCATTGTGGCCGGATTATATTATTCAGCTCAGTAGGAGAAGCAGCTTTGCCTGTTTAAGATTAATCTGAACTCAAATTAAATTATTTGATCTATAAAATTGAGTTGATAATGTCATGTTTTGTTCTCTCCGTGGAAGAGACCAACCACTCTTACAGGAGCAGCTCTATTCTTGGCTCCACCAAGAACAAAACAATGTAATTTTACATGGCAGTTATGCTTTCTGATGACTCACATCGAGAGAATAAGTTGAGATAAATCTTTGGAGCATTGTGCGCATCTAGAACAACGCCCGTTTTGTTGGGGTGTCTGAAACAGGAGTTCAGACTGAGTTGTTACACAGGGCCAGCTCCCAAATTCAAACTCAAATCTGAGATAAAGAGCTCCTGACCTCTGGGGGCATTCGGCTCCAGAGCTGTGGGCACAGCCCAGTTTCAGTTCAACAACAGGGCAGGAACTGCAAATCTGCACTTGATTTCCTAAGGCAACTCACCACTTCCTAATATACCCTTGTAAATCCACATACACCCTAGCACTGGATGTATATGTGTTGGAGAGTTACTTCTGCAATGGCAGGGCATGTTGAATACGTCCATCTCTCTTGATTTCATTTTAAATTAGTTACAGTCATTCCCCCTTCCCCACCCAAGTCCTTAAATGATCTGTGTATTCTGCTAGAAAGACACAACAACAAAAAAAAGGTAAATTAAATTTGACTTCCATATGCAAGTCACAGCACAGTTGCATACATCAGTGAGAACATAACCTTAACCACTGTCCTCCAAACAACACCTGGGGATGAAATATATGTAACTGAGTTAACCTTAAGCCTCCAGGCCTTGGTCAGTTAGATGGTAAGAAGGGTAATTCCTAATTAGGACATTTTTTTAAACTACCTGACATTAACTGTTGTAAAATGGAAATCTGCTTTTACAGACTTTGAAGTGTCCTTCTAATAGTAATTCTGAAGGTAAATACCTTCAAAACTGACCTGGGGTGGCACAGCAAAGTGTCCCCTGCCCATCACGCAGGTGTGGTTGGGGTGTGTGCACCTCTGCTCTCTGTGGGATGGGGGGGAACTGCTCACCGAGGCTGATGGAGACCCCCTCTGGGACAAGCCTTCAACTCATGTGTGGCCACAGTCAGATCTCCTCTCTGTCCTACCTGTCACCAGGACTTTCCTTGTGACCACAGCATGCAGTCTGGTGACAGGCGTCAAGTCCTCAAGGGTGTGAATTTATCACAATCCTAATTTTGCTATTTTCTGGAGTAAACTTGAGCAGAGACAACATCAATATGCATTTTAAAGCTTTCCCAGGAGGGAAATACCCCTATGAGGATGGCTTTTTAAATGCTAAGGAGTTTGCTCTACTCATAAAGACAAAACGAAAGTCATTACACAATGAAGTTACCACCCCCAGTGCTGCAGTGCCATCAAGCCCTGGCATGGCTAGTATTCAATTAAAATGTAATCGTATCAAAGGCATTTTGGAGTTGTATGACAATGACTGTACACAGCACTAATACTGTAATGACACAGTAATCAAGTCTCAGTTGCATCCTATTCAAGTCCCAGCTGTTCTGAGTGAGGTATAACTTTCATCAGAGCTAATTATTTCATATTAATCTCAATACTTTAGCTCATACAGCTTTATAATACACAGCTAATGAGGGTTCTCTTGTTGATGCCACAAACAAATGAGTTGAACCTCCTCTGCTGCATGGCCATAGGAGAGAGACGGAGTGACTGATTGAGACAGGGCTCCCACGGAGGGATATGAACAATTTAATTGTGGTTGGGCCTTATAATTGGATTTCATTTTAGTGGTTCATGCTGCTCCCAGAAGGCTCTTGGTGTGGGAAGTGCTTTATAAATAACATTTATTAATTGTTGTAACCTCTTTCTTTCATGGTGGGAGGGCTTTCTGAAAGCAGATCTCCACCCCCGGTCATGCCATCCAGAAGGATCTCTGGTAGGGATACAGCTTAAAATCATGTGCAGCATCTTCCATGGTGCTGCTCACCCCCACAACTGAGGAAAGGCGGTGTTGCTCTGTCTGGATTTTCGGTGAGGATTGGATATCAGACCTTTCACATTCAAACCTCACATTTCTGCCACCTGAGCTAAGGAATTAACCCAATGAGTTTCCAGCAGCAGCTATTTCTGAACTAAAACAGCCACTTGAAGGATCCTGTGACAGTTTGGGTTAGTCACATGGATGATTAGTCATGAGGCTTTTGGCTTAAAGCTTTAATCCATTTTCCTTTAAAGTTGATGGGAGCTTTGGCCCTATATGTGCTAGGGTGTATATTGCTTATGGCAACCTAGTAGAGGTTGCAAACCCTTATAAATCCTCTCTTGCCATGAACTCCTAACATTTTCTGAACCTTTCATCTTTTGGACTGAATTTTCCATGCTTGGTCTCTGCCAGGAGACTGTTTTTAATGGATAATTTGAACACAATCCCTCTGGCTATTTGAGTTCAGGGACAGTTAGATACACAAAGGCTCGTCTACATTTAAAAAAGAAAAAAGTATTGTGATAGAAATGAATCAATTTAAACTCAATCTTTTACAGACGTGAACTGGCTTATTTCAGCATAGCTGTATGCCATAGCTTTATGGAGCATGGACAAATTCACATGCCCCAATTCCAACATGTGTGTGCCATCATTTATGCTATAAAGAGATCACTGTGACAGCACCAAGTACAACTGATCTCATCCAGCTGCATTTCAGAGCTGCTTCCCTCACTGGGTCTAATTCAGACTCATGGAAAGCAAGAAAGCAAGCCCCACTGACGCTTGTTGGAATTAGAAATACCATGGATGTCCTTGAAAAATGCAGTAATAGAGATGGGATGAAATTTAATAGCAGAAAGCCCATGCATTCAGAAGGCTGAGAACTGGCATTTCTACCCTTAGCTAGAGGTAAGCAAGGAGGAAAATCCCAGAGCGTGCTCCTGGCCAGAGCTCGTCAGGAAAATGACTCATTTTGGGGGGGAGGTGCCTAGGTTCAAGAATGATGAATGGAGGCACAGGACTACTGGACTGACTGGAAGAGCTTAAACACATACACATGTCATCCATACGCTCAGGCACCCCTGTGAAAACATTTCACCAAGTGACTCAATTTTAAAAAAGAAAGACATTCATTTCACTGCAGAAAATTAGCTGTGAACTCTCATAATCTTCATTACTGAAGAAAAAAATAAGGGGGGCATTTTCCCCCAAAACCACAGTCAGACAAAATCACCCTACGAACAGCCTGGCGTGAGCTTATCTCGAGAAGGAAAATCTTGTCAGTCCAACCCCAGCAGGGAAAACAACTGGTTCTTCAGCATTTAGCATCCACAACCACAAATAGCTTTATTATTGTCAATTAACTATGTCTCAGGATATCACTGAATGGCATCAACTTCTTACCTGTTTCATAGATGGGAAAGTACTGTGCCCAGATGATAAACTGCTCTTCACATGGCAAAACAACATCAGGGTTGGGAACAGAAGTCCTGATCTCTGATCTGTAAACTGATTAGAGAGGCTAGTTATTAAAAAAAAGTGGAATTTCTTTCAGAGAATTCCAATTTTTCAAAACCCGTGATTGCAAAAGTGCAATCAGGAGCCAGAGCATCAGAATTTCCTGGGAAATTGCCATTCCTGAGCATTTTCAGCTCAGAACTGTCAGCTTATTGCAGGCAGGTGGTAATTGAACAGCTTCCCATCATGATGCCCAAGCTATGTGTTTTGGTGTACCATATAAATACGGCATCAATATTAGAATATAACAGTCAAGGCTAAATTGAATGAGGTGATTAAGTTACAGTGATGTGCTAGGCACAACTGAAAAGAAGCCAATCATGTCATCTGCGATCCCACCACACATTTCACCAGAATTGCGATGTTCCTGCAAAACAACTCGAGATAAAACCACATTTTGAAGTCGACAAGGCTACATCAGCTTCCAGCTCCTGGGGATATTATACCAATTACTACTTCTGTCTGCTAATGCAAGAGAAGAAGCGTTTTTAAATGCAGAATAATTGCTCTTATTTCTCTGCATGTCTATATCTCTTGGGAAAAAAACAAAACAACCATCTCACTGCAAAACCAGATTTCAAATTATGTTGCATAGGTAAATGAAAAGCCAAGATATCTCTCATTTGGGTGTGACTGGAAGGAAGCGCTGGATCACAGGGGCCAAGTGCATCGCCAGCCTAACCGGAGAGCAGTCAGCAGCGGTGCTGAGCAGAGCAGTGCTGGGTCTGGAGTAGTTCCTCCTACAGAAGAGCCTTCAGCATATGTTAATGGCAACAGCTCACAGCGTGGATCACACACATCCTATTCACGTCCAGAATCCCTATCACTCTATTAGTGTCACAAGCTATTAAAAGGACATTTCGGAGATAGACCTCTCCAGGTGGAACCAGGAAGAAGCAACCATGGCTATTTGATATAGTCATAGCAACACCGGAGCGTCACCTTGGCAACACACCAGCCTTATTTACCGAGGTGCGTGTCAAAGCATATTAAAGTCATTTATATCTCAATGAGTTCTGATGCCATCTTCTAATCCTCCGAGCTTCCAAGCAACCCTGCGACAGCTACGGAAAAGTAATCAAAGGCAGAGTTTGTGTCATCTAGCATGCACCATGCTCACAAATAAAGGCATTTTCATTTCTGTCAGATTTCTGACCCATTCAAAACTAATAACTTGCACGTGACTGAAATAATAAAAGCATCGGCTGGAAACAACTGTGATGGAAAGCCTTGAGGTGCAAATTAAATGCAGAAATTAAAGTGGACTATCACATGCGTCTGCCTGGAAATGAGAAAAGGAGAAATCTGGAGATATTCCCTGTAGCTGGGGCACTGCAAAGCCTTGCTGCTGTCACAGAGCGAGCACGGAGCCCGAGCCAAGGATGGCAAGCTGGTGATTCATCTTGCCACCCGGGGCTGTCCACACTACCACTGTCCCCTGAGCCGGCTGGCCAAGCTCCCTGCAGAGCCTGGGCTGGCTCCAGACAAGCGGGACAGACTTGCTTCAGCAAGCCCCATCTCTCTATTAGCCTTAAAACTGAGGTTTCTACCACAGGGAGACTGCTTGCCAGGGGAAGGTGTCCATGGTACAATCTCAATTTCCCTGTGTTTGCAGACAGTGTGCTCACCAGGTGACTCCCAGGGGGGTCAAGGCTGTGGAGGGCATCTCCAGAGCTCCTGCTCTGCCTTTAGCCCTGCTGCCAGAGCCCACTTTAGGAGGAGAAAAGGGCTGGGTGCTCACAGGGAACCAGGTGTCTCTAATTGGATTTCCAGCCCTGGATGAGAGATTTGCCTACACACGTGCACATGGGACTGCAGCTGCCCTGGCAGGGGTAGGCAGCTTTGGCATTAACATATTCCTAAAGTATGGTGAAGTCAATCTGTGGCTTCTTCCTTTGGAGTACCAAGGTGCAAACCCCTGAGATTTCCATGATTAAGCAGGAGGCAGCACTTCTAATTGAGCTGATCAAAATAGACCAATTACTTGAGTCTAGACTTAGTGGATGCCATGTATCTGTGAGAAGTCTGCATCTCTTACAAGGGCATACGTAGCTTTAAGCCCATAGGATCATGATGCTTAACGTCCTAACTTGAAAAAGAAAAACCCCGGGTCACTGTGCCACAGGACCCAGAGCAAAGAAAGTCAACTTGGCACCAGCATGCAGTTCTGCAGGGGGCAAGTGTAAACCCTGACAGCATCAAAAGCACATGGAGCACTTGAATGCCAAGGGGGATTCGTTTCAGAGCCCTCTCCACTAAGCCTTGATAGCACTTGGACACTGGCACCTTTGTTCCCCCCAGGCTGCAGCTGCAGGGCCCATTGTCATTCACGGGCCTCCGCAGCAGATTAGGTAGCGGAGCAAAATGCATCTTAATAGCATCTTGTGTGGCAAAGACGCTTTAACAATTTAATGCAATTTCTTTACAAGCATGAGGGGCAACAGAAGCTTCTTAAACAGTCACTCAATTAGCTTCCTCCCACTTCATCTGCTGAAGTTCCCTCTTGAGACGTCACCTTGGTGAATTTGTCTTTTTCTGACCTCTCTCTTTTCCCCTGCGAGGGATTCAAAGAAACTGGCAATGAGGAAGAGAAATATCTTTCTTTCCAGTTCTTATCAATACCACAGGCCCCACTGGTGTGGCAGCATGGCTCTGGGAGCAAGGCATGGCCCCAGGTGAGGGACTTTTTTCAAGCTGAGCTTGTTCTCCCTCCTTTCCCCCCGAAGTCTCATCTCCAAAGACAGGTCGCTCCCCATACCTCTCCAATGCCCCAGACTTAGGATTCACGTGACCAAACCCCAGACCTCTCTTAGAAGAGAGACTTTGCCCTCCAGAGGTGCCCAGTCCTCAGCTGCCTGGACAGGAGGGTTGGTGATGGGCAGAGTAGCCCCGTGCCGTGCTCTCCTCATGAAGCAATTCCTCCCTCCAGCTTTTGTTTACTCCTCTAATCTCTGTCCTCTTTGTTCAGCCTGATGCTCAGAGAGAGGAGTGACTCATAATAATGCACACACTCCAGAAATGTGGTGAGATCTTTTGACTGCTCCATCTCCATTATAGCATTTTAAAGGTTTTGTAATGGATTGGATCATTTCAGGTACACGCAGCATAGCTTGCTGACAAAACTCAGCAAGAGCTTATGAACACGTGCAAGGCAGGTCATATTTCCAGCTCAGATACACACAAGGATCATGGAAATGTCACCAGGCAGGCAGAGATGAAGCAGTGCTAGATCTGTTCAAGGCTGTTATCAAGAGATGACAGCATTGTGCCCATACGAGTGTCCCCACACAATGCAGAGCTAGAGAGAGAGGTCAGCAGGGGCACCGAGGAGATGAAAACACCAAGAGACTCACCTGCTGTAGAAACTGCTGCCCTTGGGACAAACGCAGCTCTCGCACAGGCAGACACAGCTCCCCAAGGTGCACCCAGGGGTCCTTCACACCCCATGGATCTGGTCCTGGTGTAGGTGAGCCAAGGAGCCTAGTCCTGGCAGGAGGGGCTGCAGCAGGACACCAGGGCTCTTTGTAGGATTCTTACGTGCTCCCAAGCCAGCTGCATCTCATCTTGGCAGGACTTGGCTCATCCATAACTTACATATCTAGCACTTGGCTTTATAGCGTAACACTTGGTTACTCTCTCCTGGGAGCTGTGAAGTTTACTCTGTGTTTGGAGAGAACTTCAGGAGCCCAAACTGAGGGTGTTAGGCTGCTGCTACTGCCTTGAATACCTCTGCTGCCAGCTAGGCATTGGCTAACGAGCAGAGCAGCTCATCAGAGCAGCAGCAGCTGTTGGGAAAGGACAGTTTTTGCAATTGGGTGGGGTATTAATTAAGTGCAGGGCAGCTCCAGCATCTCTGAACATACCAGGAAGAAACCAAGTGCTGTAATGATGTGCAGGGCACCCACAAGCACCAGGCTCTGCATCCCAGCACAGGGAGCTGGAGAGCAGCCGGGGTGAGGGGAGCCAGCCGACCTCCCAGCCCTGCCAGGGGAGGCCAAAAGCATCTGCAGGGTGCAGCAGGCTTTGGGGTGTCAGAGGGTAACGGGACTCCGAGTGCCTAATAATGCAAGTGCAAGCATGGACTCCAGATCATCATTTATATCTTAATGAGGCCCAGCACCCATGCTTGGGAGTGAGATGGACTCCTTATCTAAGGAGTTAACAAGCTAAATTGCTCGTTAAGTGCCACAACCAACACTATGGGGGAGCCTGTGGAGTGTCACGTGCAGCTCAGAAGTGGGGGTGGAAGTGGGGGCTGCAAACAATCACAAGCTGCTGGGATGCAGTTGAAAGGAATGTTCCTTTTGTTAGGATAAACTCCCTAGCCAGACCTCTCAAATATTAAATACTAATAATTTTTCTACCACATGGGGCAGGGCTCCCAGAGGGGTCTGGTGTCACCTCTGGTGCAAGCCCATGCTGTGAGCTCAGGAAAAATCTTCCTTTCCTGGTTTCCATGTTAAATGTAAGCTCTTTGGGACAAAAGCTGTCTCTCCCTGAATGTTTGCAAAGGACCTAGAAAAACAGCTTCTAAACACCCCTTGACATCAGAGAAATTTGGCTGAGATGGGGACATACCTTCTCAGCACACACGGTCATACACATACCTGCAGCAAGCCTTTCTGTGCTTCATTTATGAGAAAAGAATTGCAAAGGAGCCTGCATATTTGCTGGTGCTTGGTGGTGGGGTTTACATTTAGCTCTGCTGTTAAAAACGACAGAGCATTCTACAATAAGAAGATAAAAAGCCTATTAGCAGAAGGTGCAAATTCATTATAACAGATCTTTATTCCAGTGGACAACGTGCTGGGGTCTGCAACTGTTGGAAAAAAAAAGCTAAAAGAAAGAAATATCTCAGCCACTTAATATTCAGCAACCAGCCACAAGAGCGGTGAATGCACTGAATGGAAAAGAGAGGTTGCAACCCTCATCTCTGTATCCTGCATCCCCGAATGTGCCAGGTGGCTGCTTCATCTGCACTAAAAGCCTCTGCCTTTGCAATCCGTAGGATTCACCCACCCTAATCTGGGCATTTTACATGGCATTTTACATTTTACTGTGTTGTCTTGTTGTCAGTAAGCAAAAAATAAGCACTGCGGGAACACGATGCTTCCACCCTGTTTTTGACATCTGTCTTGGGCTTTGATGAGTTGCTCTCTGGAGCTGTCTGTTTCTGCTCCCTGTACAAGGAGCTGAAGGAGATCTGCTCAGATTTAGATTCTGAAATTTCTCTCATTTAAAATCCTGCAGGTGGGAATGTTATACCCCAAGTTCCCCACCCTGCATGTCCTCTCTCAGGCTCTCGTGCACAGACTTGCTCTCCCTCCCCTCCCTCCATGGGGATTTCATTTGTGTGTGCTTCCTTAAACTGAAATAAAAGGTCTCTGAGGCTGTAAATAGATGTTTTGCAAATACATATTCTTCTCTTTGTGTCTATGGAAAAGAACATAATGCCAGGGAAGTTATTTACTTCTTATAACATGTCCGAAACCTTTCATGCATAAATATAAACAGCCTGCAGTTAAGTGGGGCTTCAGATTCACAAATCCCAGTGAAATACTTTTCCATGAGTTCTCAGTGGGGTGAAGGAATTTACAAGTTATGTATTCTTACCTTGTTACTGAAGACTATTAGAGATTTAGTCTGGCTCATCCAGATCAGCTAAACAAATATATTTTCCTTTCCCAGAAATGCCATTTAATCAAACAACCATGTGCTTTATGAAACAAGCCAGGCAGGTCACCCGGAGTGGTGCGAGAAGGCAAGGCACAGCTGTAAATAATTGAACGGGTGACAGAATTCAAGGAAGGGAGGAAGATTTGTCACTGATCTTTTGTTCAATTTATAGTTTCAATATTTCTTTTTCTGTTAACCAAAACAAAAGCTTATGGAGATACAGATACAGACACTCACACACTTATGTGAATACCCAGATACACAAAGATTTTCTGGGAAAACTTCAGTTATATTCCACTAACTCTTTATCTTCTCTACAAACAAAATCCACATAGGCCACTTCTTTGTAAAAAGCATATTCTTTGGGAACAGATTTCAGATGTGGTATGTGTAATGGGGCTGCTTTGGATGTCTTCAGGCATTTATCCAATCCTTCTTCAAGGAAATTGATTGGTGTTTTAATACTTCAAACTTAATAGCTCTTTTCCATTATTTTTTTTTTCTAGCTGTGTCCTTGATTTCTGTTCAGAGAAAATGTTCCCTCACAGCTCTGCTGTTTGATGATCCCCAGCAGGCCTTTATTCTGCAGAAGAAGGCTCTGGAAATGGGGTGCTAAATGGCCATTTGGATTCCAGTGATGCAAAAAGGTCCCATTTTGGACCCTGGATGCTTTGTGACAGGTGCTGGATGCAGCGGGACAGAAACCTCCCCAGAGCCACTGCAGAGAGACAGCACAAGGGTGGGTAGCAAGGGGGGAAAGGCTGCATTTCCTAAGGCATTTGGGCTTCACAGCACTGAACTTGTAGGAATCCCTGAAGTCTCCAGCCCTGAACTTCATCCTGGATCCCTGTTCAATGCAAGGAGGCTCGAGGCAGCAAGACCTGCCAAGGAGAGGGGTCAAGATGGTCAGACAAGGAGCAATGTTGAGTCTCAGCAGAGACTTCTCCCTCTGTGTTGGAGCTCACAGAAAAACCCTTTTCCAATGTTTGTACAATGTATCCCCCAGTACCAGAGTCCTTTCATGGGGTGGGGCTATTCATGGACAGAAATGTGTGTGTAGATGCCGTAGAATGATGTGTCTGACTTTCTGAGTATGTCCAGATGCCCTCCAGCTGTGTGCACCCATGCTGCAAGGGGGAAGTACAGGGACCCTTTGGGGACCTTAACCCCAGGCTCACTCACAGACCCCTTGTGTCTCAGGGCTCATGCTAAAGCTAGGAATAATCCCAGGGAAAGAATTTTCTGTCTTCGGAGACTTCAACAGGGCAAAGCACATGCTGCTTCATCCATCAATGAACACTTTCTCCTTCACCCCCAGCATCTTTTGCCAGTTCTTCCAGCTGTAATCACATTTTCTTATTGTGTTCCCAAACAGGGCTCAGTCTGGTGGTTCCACGCACTGGTAACACACTCACTTTCTACATGAGTGGTGAAACCAGAGGAATGTGGGGCTTTTTGTGAGCATGCACCAGTGCCAGAAGGAGCTGCCTTCCCCATCCAGCACCTTCAGGTTCCCGCCAGCAGCCGCTCGCTCCCCACCGAACATCTCCATCCCATTGAGGTCTCCCAAGCACTGGCAGGAGGAGATGCAGCACCCAGAGCATGCGGGTGCTGCTCAGCCCTGGGACTGACTTGGGCAGCATGGCCCTTCGGGGCAGGAATTTCCAAAATCCACGGAATACATGAAAACACTGCACTCTTGCTGCAACCTGTCATATAGAGTTGCAAGTGGCTATGGGGTTGGGGTTCAGAACTGGTCACGGGAGGATGGCAGAGGAGAAGGACAACTCCTCCTCCAGGGCCTTGGGGTGCAGCAGACAGTGAGGATGAGTCCACGCATCTCCCAAAGCCTTTGAGGTGCAAGTCCAGACCGTGCACCCCATGACCACGATGTTCAGCCACAAGAGGGAGATCGAAGCTACCGAAAGCACCCTGGAGGCTCCCGAGGTTTGGATGGGAGCGGGACCCCCGGCCTCAGCACCCCTCTGGCACCCCGCAGCACCCTGGCTCCGGGTGTCCTCCCTGTCCCGTGCACGTGGGAGCAGCAGGACTTGCTCATGGGCTCTAATGAAGTTTCAAGATGAATTTTCTGCTCCCCATTACAGAATTGTGTTTACCTCAACCTGGGAATAAAGTAGCACTGAAGATTTTTTTTTTTTTTTCTGAGACTTTTACATTAATGAGGTTAATTTTGCACCAAAGCAGTAAAGTGAGCAATAAATAATAAATGAGATTTAAGTGGACTTGTACCTCAGAAAAGAAAAGAAAATACACAGAAACATTTCTTTTTCCTTGCTACAATGTAAATGGGAACAGGCTGGGTACAACTGACCCCTCTCTATATTACATATAATCATTACTTAATTATCATGGATAAAAATATCCCATTATCCACATGCCCTAATGAGCCTTGGCAATACTGCAGGGACCTCTATTTGTAAAGAAGAAGAAGAATTACAGCCTGGAGCCACATTTGATAAGGCCAAATTCGCACAAGGAACAATACATGGTGTAGCCAGTCCCGGTAATGTCAATGAAACAATTTGTGTAAGTCAAGTGGTGACACAACAAGCCTATTAAAGGCAACGGTTAATTAACTGACAAAATTACACACTTAAAAAACTAATTTCCTGCATTTCTACCTGCTGCCTGGCTCCAGCAAGCACCTGGTCGTGTCACTGCGCTCGCTTTGATTTTGACCAAAAGCTGCTCTCCTGAGGCTGCGCAGAGGGTTTCGTTTGAGCAGGATCCCTCTCCTAAAGTTTGGGGTCGATTAAATGCACTTTTACACCTTTTTGGTGAAAATGTTCACGCCTGGACAGTGAGTTTTTGTCCTCAACCCAGTCACCAGCAGAGGGGGAAGGAGCAGCAGAGAAAAGGGGAGTAACCTAACAGAGAGATCCTAAACACCACGGCGAAGAGAGAGCAAAGTTCTAACCTTGCCCCAAAACATGTCTCTGCAATACCAGCAGTGCTTTCCTGGTGCCCAGAGGGCAGTGAGAGGAGGCAGCCCGGAGTACGGGGTGTTTGGGATGGAGAGCAGGGCCACGGGCAGGGCCTGGGACCATGGGGGCAGCAGCCCCTGAGCCCTTCCACAACCCCCCTGAGATTGCCACAGGTGGGAGAGGCTCAGGCCTGAGATCCATCACTCGGAGCTCAGAGCTTTTCCATTAGGCAGATTTTAAACCGGCTTTTGCATTAATGAGATTTTCAGAAATCAGCTGCCTATGCAGACTGGCGTGTGGGCTTCTCTTCCAACCCATGCAAGGACCGGCAGCTGCAGAAGGGGATCCAGTCCTTCCTGAGGATGGGTGGGATATAGGACCCATCTGTCCTGAGGATGTGGCTTTTACCGCCCTATTCTCCAGCAACATTTCTATCTTCAGATAACACACTATTTCCCTAAAGATTCAGAGCAATTTTCAAACCGAGGTGTTCTGAACTTTCAAAAGCCAGATGAGATATTGTTTTTAGGAGGAAGAAAGAGAGTGATTTCTGCATTTCAAGGAAAGGGGTGGGTTTTCTAAGTAGCAAAACTCTCCCTCCATTTTCCAATCAACTCTTTATAGAATTGCTCTGTGAGAAATAAATATTACATATCAGCTTTATTTGATCATAATTGAATATCTATCAACCTATCCACCTACCTAGCTATCTTTGTACAGTACAGGGAACACCAATCTCTGATATAACTGCAGGCCTGTTCGAATTTAAAATTAAATTGTTATTGTCATTGTTAATGGATGTTCCTATGCTACAATGCTGAAGCTATAGAAGAAAATTGATAGTTTATCTAGATAGATCATCTGACCCATATGGATAACATTCAGAGTTGCCAATGAAGGCACAAATTTTCCTGCATGTCATTCTCCGCAGGAGCAGAGCTGTGCTGTCTATGCAATCAAGGTCTTTCCAGTCTCGGGGATATAGAAGGCACCGTATAATGTATTTTTCTCCTCCTCCCATCAAAACTATGTTCACTCTGTACACACCAGCCTCTAGAATTGCATTGGAGCACTGCTCAGCTGCAGAAGAGCTATTGTCATCCCACTGCTGTATTTATTTAGCTGTGTTGTGTCTGCTGGAGAAAGCATAGGCAATTTAAAAAATTGGGCACCTGTTGGTCAGACAGCTGGGGATGGATGAGGAGCCGAGGACCAGGCAGGTTCTGTAGTGACTGGTGGGTTAATTTTCCTTCCCTTCATTTAGATTCACACCCCTTGCCTTTCTGCTTTCAATATATTCAGAAACTAGAAGGGAAAATTGCTCCCGTGGTGTTTGCTGTTGCACAGTCAAGCACTGGATTCCTCTGGCAAAAAGGCTTTCTCAGCTCCAACGTGCAACACGCATTCAGAAAAGGTTAACAATTAAATGAAAGTAGTGCCAGGAAAAACACACTGCTGTGTGCTTGCCTGCAAAACAAGAAAAGTGGCAAAAACCCTCCACATACTGGACATGACAGCCTGCTCATGTCCCTTGGCCATGCTGCCATGGCCAGCATCTCCCCAGCCAGGCTTCTGAGCATATTTCTGCTGAGGATTGTCCAGGACACTGCTTGCTGTGCTCACAGAGTGCAGCACTGACCCCAGAAACCCTAGAAAACCACGAGGGGATGTGGATGCTGGACCAGGAGCACTTGGTAGCAGCTCATCAGTAGCTCTGAAAATTCTATTTTGGGTGGAAAACCTGGATTTATGAACCATTATAACTGCACTCGGAGCCCCTCCGTGAGAGCTGAGCATCTGTGTATGTGGTAAGGCATAGGCACGAACTCATCCCCTGGAGGCTTGCAGGCTTGGCAATGTGAGCAGGTCGAGACACACTGCTCATGGTGCTCATGCAATAGTGTCTTGGTCTCTTGGCCTCTCTGGCTGGTGTTTTACCCACTTGAACACAGATTGGAGGAATTAAATGGCTCTTGACTGGTTCTCAACCTGCTGTACAAAAAGGGTCATGAATTCTAAAGAAAGGGAGGAGGGAGGTTTATTAAAAGGAGCATTTGCTTTCATCCCAGAGGAGGCTGGAGCAAGAGGTCAGTGAAACAAGGGATGGAGGAAAAGTGCACGGTCCCTGCAGAAGTACCCACGCCTGGTGCCTATTCCTGTCCCTGCATCTACCCTCCTGCAGCATTCACATTTCTCAGGCTGGAGTTTGGCAGCAGGCGGGAGCCCTTGCCACCACGCTTCTCTTCTCCAGCCATTTAGTTGCTGTTTCCCAGCACATCTGATGCTATCTCCAAATCTTTCAGAGCTCCAAATCACTAAGTAGTTTTACAAACGATCCCAGAGAGCAAAGTCAAGGGGATATCAGGTAGGCAGGACTTTGCCTGCAGGCAAACATATCTTAATATGTTGCATTAACATTTAACAACCAAAGTCAGCCACACCAATGGCAGCAGTAATTACACTGCGCTTGACACTGCCCCGGGGTGATGCCTAGAAATTATATAAACTAACAGATCTGCATGACACCCGAGGGGCTTCCCACACCCCTCACTTAGCCATAAAACCCCTGTGATGTTGGTGTCTCCCCTTTGCTTGGCCAAGCCCCAAGGACTCATCAACCCATCAGCCAAATATATTGCTGTTTTGTGTCTGTGCAAATAGCTGGATTAGCACAGCTTTATTTATTTATTTATTTTTATTTTAACCCTTGTTAACTTTTCCCTGCCGTTTCAGGCAACTATGCACAGCAGGAGCTGCCTGAAGCTCTCAGTCTTCCTAGTAACGTTACATTTTCAGGCTGTAATGACATGGTTATTATTTCCATCGCAGCCCAGGCTGCAGGTCCTCTGCTGCACATGGGCGTGAGGGCACTTGCCTAAAGCTGCAAATAACCCTGGCAGTGCTAGGAGTTCACCCCAAATTTCTTGAGTCCAAATTCAGCCTCTCTCGAAGGTGCTCATGCACAGTATGGGCTGCATCTGCTATAGGGGAAAGCCAGCTTGTTGTCCTCCTTGGTTTGGTCAAACTTCAATCCCACAAACCAAATATTTCTGCACAGTGTGTTACATCTGCTGCAAAGGCAAAAGCCTTATTTAAAAAAATAAATTAAAAATAAATTAAAAATCAAGGCTTCATTCACCCCCTGCTGAGCCCTTTCCACACTTTCCCCCTCCCTTTCCTTGTATCGAATGCTGTAGTAGATAACTAACTGGCTTGTTAGTGTTTTAAACAGGTTTTCCCATGAATATCACATAACCTTGAGCTGAGTAACGGAGATGGCTACACTCTTGCTTGGCCACGTTACAGAGAGGATTGCTGAGCAGGGAGGCGGTGTTGGCATGATTTACAGAACTTGCAGATTCCTGCTGTGGTGGGGACGCTCCCCAGGTCAGCTGCAGTTCTCCCGCCCTGCTCAGCCACAGCCCTTCCTCGCTGCCATGCCCTGAGCTCTGAGTGGGGAAAAAATTGCTTTCGGGGCGAGTATCAACATTGTTATACATCTTTACTGAAGGGAAACTTGGAAAGCATAAAAACGTCATAAAACTGCTGATGACGACTACACTTCTATTCTGTGATACTACCCATTGATTTCAATTGCTTATAACTTTACCAACCTTCAGACATTTGGGCTGAAATGGAGCATTTAGAGAGCTTTAGAGAAGTGGTTCAAGTGTGGCCTGGCAAGTCTATGTTACCCAGGCTGGCTGCCAGGAACCCACCGGCTTCAGCAGCTCAATGTCAGACGCTGCATCCATCAGGGAACAAAAAACATCCGTATCTACCTCGCGGTGACATTGGAGCTGCTGACCCTCGGCTCCCTTCCCTATTCATGGGACAGAAACCAGCTCTTCCAGAAGATGTCTGGGCAGGCAACATCAGAACAGCAATTTGCTAACCCTAAGGGCAAGGGACACAGCCTGGCCTCATTTGTTCTCATCTCTCTAATTGAAGTGTGCAGGTAAAACCCTCTTTCACCCTCCCCAAAGACCCTCATCCATCCCACCTACCCGGAGAGCCCCTGGTCCATGCAGCCCCATAAACTAAGATTTCAGGGAAGGCCATACAATTAAACAGCATCACACCCACTAACCCTATCTGTGCCCCTGTTCTTGAGTGAAAAACAAGCTAGAAGCAAGAATAATGGGCAACAGTCTCTCCTTAGAGGCTTCGTGCCAGGTCTGATCTTGGTCTCAGCTGGGGCTGCTCAAAGCATCCTCACAGCTCAAAGAAATCAAATATCTGCACCAGATCTGTGTGCTCATCTGAATCGAGCTTTGTTTTCAGGGAAGAAATCAAGGTTGAGTAACATCGGTGAGCTGTGAAAAACAATAACTGGAACGCGGTGCTCTCAAGGGGATGGAATTTACACAGAAATAAAGGAAATAACAAAACGTGGTGTGTTTAGCAGGTTTGTTTCACATAGGTGGGAAATCATCGCGAGGTGAGCGAAGGCTGCAGAGCCGCATGCAGAGGCTCTCTTCCCTTGATAGTGTACCTTTGCTTCCAGGGCCTAAATCGCTTCATAAAAGGCTAAAATTGTATTTTGGTCTAAAACTTTATGTTCTGCAAATTATAGACACCCAGCCTTTTTTAAACATATTAAGGGAATTTCCTGAGGCAGCAGGAGCAGAGAACAGCTGTTGCATGGTGTAAACCTACATGAATCCTATTCAGAAAACCCTTTTCTTTTTCCTTTCCTTTCCTTTCCTTTCCTTTCCTTTCCTTTCCTTTCCTTTCCTTTCCTTTCCTTTCCTTTCCTTTCCTTTCCTTTCCTTTCCTTTCCTTTCCTTTCCTTTCCTTTCCTTTCCTTTCCTTTCCTTTCCTTTCCTTTCCTTTCCTTTCCTTTCCTTTCCTTTCCTTTCCNACAAACATGTAATACTGTAATACAGGCTGCCTTCCCAGCAACCCTACATCATCAGCACTTCACTAAAGCCAACGAGGCACTGCCAATTTACGCTGGAGGTGGATATGTGTCAAATAACATCAACCAAACACAAGCTAGACACTGAGTCCCTCTCCTCAAGACATTTTTCCTAAATTTAGAGACCTGAATCTGCTGCTGAGAAAGAAAGGACCTCGGTGCCTAAAATGTTGCCATATGAAGTAAGAGAGAGAAATCCCACCTGTTAGATCTTTATTCCCCTTCAGATTTAACCCTCATGGAGATCATTTCTGCAATCTTTTCTCTTCAGCAGCAGAAGGTACCATATTTTTCTTTTCCAATAACAGCTGAAATCCTATGCTAGCCACGAGATAGAAGAGGCAGGATCTGAAGAAAAAGAAATCAGCAAAGAGGACCAAAGGCTGTAGCACCCCTGGGTGGTCACCGTCGCAGCCCTGTTGGGCCACTTTGTGCTTTCTGGCCCATTTTCAGCCACCCCAGTGAGTGTGGTTTCCTCCAGAAGATCTCATGAACTGCTGAACAGGGATGATCAATATTGTATCTGGTGCCCTGGCAGGAGGAAAGGGAATCCTTTGGTGAGAGCAATGCTTGGAACAGCAGAGAATCTGTCTCTGTATTGTTTCCAGTCTTAAAAACATGCGGTTTGGTTGAGCTTCTTCGATTGTTTTGCTGGGTGTCAGATCAGATGTTCAAATGGGGCATGCCTCCTACTTCTTTTGTTATTTGTTGGCAATGCTAGTTATCCAAGACCAGCATTGCATTTTCCAGCCCCCTTCCAATCCGAGAGTAGGTGTTTCGAGTAGACTGGGAAGCCTGGATTTGTACTACTGGTTTGGGGGGTTTACAGGCATTTCTAAAGGTGCTGCTATGGAAAAACTGATATAGCTTCTTTCATTGAAATATTTCAGACTTCAAAAGTCCGTTTTCTTACTGGTCTCTGGGAAGAGAGAGGACTTTCCCTGCTGCTCTGGGGCCCTGGTCTGCTCCATCTGCTCTGGGGGAGCAAGATGACATAGCCACTGAGACAGAAAAGCTGACACGGTGATGGTGCTGCTATTGGCATTCATTAGGCAACCCAGGAAGTGGGTTTTCATCCTGCTTTCTGTTTGCTTTTTAATCAAAGCTATATGGGTTGTCACAGGCAGGGGAAGCGAGGGTAGATGCTTTTCTAATGTATGTTCATAAGCAATTTGGAGGACTTTGAAACACGACTCTCTGTGGCAAGCGAGTGGCTTGTTGATTAACAGCTGTGAGCGAGAGCCGCAAACCTCCAAAGATCCCCTGTCAGGTCTGACTTGCCAAGCAAAAGAAGTATTAAAATACAGATGTAATTCAATTGTGCCTGCATTGCCGTTGCCTGGACCTTTGTGCCATCGCTTCTATCAAGGCAAAGTGGATGAGAAAATGTCACCGATCACATTTGTGGGGATGCTGCATTGCCTCTTCGCACCGACACAAAGATAACTCCATAAGGTGCCGGACAATGGAAAAATCAGAGCTATTCAGTGCAAATTGTTCCCAAAAACAGAGCCAGGCCGGGCTGCAGCATGGTTGCCCACCAGCAGTGGTCACCTTGGAGAGCCCTTGAGCCTGCCTGCGTATGGCACGGGAAGGGGCAGCAGGGACCTCGCCGCTTGCCAAAGCACTCGAGCCCTCGGACAAATTTGTTTGCATCAAACAAACGTACCGCGGCAGCGGATCAGGCCCCGGGTAGGAAATGCAGTTCTCGGTTCTCCGTAAACTCACACGAACCCTGCAGAAAGCCGCCTTCACGCGCATGCGCACACAAAACACATCGCTAACATCAGTTTGGTTTTTAGGAGTAATAAATCATGCAAAAGCAAAATATGGCTAAGTGAAGAATTAAGGCTGATGAACTCTCACAGAGTGACAGCTAGACATCTAATCGCTTCCAATAGTGCAAAAACACTGAGCCCAGAGAGACACCGTGCACTGGAAAATGAAGTAGAATCACTAAAGCCTCCCAAAACATAAATCACAGCAGAATTTATTAATCACACAAAATACAAACAGCCATAAATCTGTCGCAAACAAGCAGACCAAGTCGTTCAGAAGAGTGGGGAAAAATAAAGTGGAGGGAAATGAAAAAAGATGAAGTAGAAATCAGAAGAATGAGAAGCCAATGACAGGGGAACAATTCTTGAGCTTAACATTTCACAGGAGAGCGATTCAAGCCTTTTTTTCTGCTGCTGTTAACGCTGGATTTGTGTGAGTGCCCTCTCATTCACAGCAGCTCGTTGTGGTTTGGGGCACCTATTAGCAGCGTATGGTGGATACAGCTCCCAGGGAGCCCAGCCCAGCACTGGCGGGTGCTGGTGAGGAGCTGGACACGGGGCTGCCCACCCTGGGCTCAACTCTGTGCCCGGTAATTGGGATAACACCTCCATCCCCACTGGTGCCAGCTCGGGGGCTGCAGCGAGGCTGCACGGAGCCTCTGCTTCTCTGCACACACAGCCTCAAGTGTTTGTTGTCTTCGGTGGAATAGCGCTGGTTACAGGGAGGGATAAGTGAACCTCAAGCTATGCAAAAGGCTGCAATTTTGACCAAGGCTGCTCTTGGCAGGAGGTGATTTTTAAGTAAACTGTTGGTTCACGGAAAAGCTTCATTTCTTCTGTCCTAAAACTCCTGAGAACTTGAAATGAATTCAGGAAATGGTTTTGGAGGGAGAGATTTTAGGCTGGGGAGGCGAAGGGGGTGTTAAAAGCTGGTGGGTGTGGAGCCCTCCTCTTCCTCCCTCCAGCTCTTGGAGACGTGAGCCCACCTCCCTCCCCACGAGACACCCGTAGCCGTCCGACAAGGCGAATGCTCACGGTCTCTCCTGCTGATTTTCACTTTGGATGCACGATTAAACATTCACAGGAGCATGGTCGTGACCTCATCACACCCTGACTTTGGGGAGCAAAGTCTGCCTCCTTCTCTACCAAAGACTGTGGGTTTGGGATTTCTGCTTCTGGCAGAAAAACATCCTTCTACTCATCTCACACCACCTTTCAGAGTGGTGTTTCCTCTACCCATGTTCACTTTTTCTCTTAGGAATGCAATTGGCTTTGAGCTATAAACTAACATGATATTTTGCAAGTCATGCCTCATAAAAAGCTTTCTGCATTTTTGTGGGTCATGTTCAGTCATCCTTTGTTTTACTGTGACCACAGCTCTTCCTTTTAGGACAATTGCATCACGTCTCCTGCCTCCCAGGGTGGGCATCCTTGCCTTTAATCTCCAGGGCATCCTGCTGTAAATCTTCCCCAGGCTCTCTGCTGCAGCGAAACAAAGAGACCAACTCTGCAAATTGGCTGAAAGAGCTCTTTGTTCTCTCTTTGTCATATGGGGCTGCAGTACAACTTTCCAGACCATGAGTAACTACTTCGAGTTTTACTTTTCATTATTATTATTATTAGTTAGTAATTTTAGTAATTTCCAGCTACTTGCAATAATTATTTTAGTATGAAAATTTTTAAACAGACGACGATAATTTTCACCCAGGAGTCCTAAAAAGAATTGGTACAGTGAGCTCTGGCCCAGTTGTACTAATTTTTCATAATCTTGGATTACCAGGAGATCTGCAGCAAGTTGAATGAATGCCAGTGGCACGTGAATGTTCAAAAAGTGTCTGTATAACTCGGCAGCTTATTACTTTGTAAACTTTGGGCAAGTCCCTGCAAACTAAATGAGAGAGCCCTGAAAGGCTCAACAGAGAACAAAAAGATGAGGAGGTGATTAACACCAGTCAATAAGTTTAGCTGTTTTCTTCTTTTCCTTTATTTTGCCCAGAAATAGGTCTCATAAAAGAAGAATTGATTTCTGCTAAGCTTTGGGTGTCCAGTTGCACAACATTCTGGTGTATTTATAAGGAACCCGGTGCCAAATTAGCAGAGTACACGTTAAATGGGCTGAGGCTGGGTTCGCTGACAGCTCTCAAAAAGCGGTTAGCAGCAGGGAAGCATTGCTGAGCGGGGATGTTACTTGTGGGTTCTGCCAAGACCACTTCCAGGCCAAGCTATTCAATATTTTTAGCAATGATCTGGAAGCAAATCACCGCTAGTAATTATAGATGCCACAACGATTGGCAGAACAATTAATACCAGTGAAGACTGTGCAGTCAGAATAACCTGGTTTCCTTAATAACTCAGATCCATTCAAACAATCTGAATACCAACAAACTCCAGGTCACTTGTTGAAGAGAAACCAGACCAGAAACTGTCTGTGGAAGCTCGGCTTCGCCCAGGGCACGAGGGGGAGTCCCTCTGATGGGCGTCTGGGCAGGAGCGTGTTGAGAAATGGGCTTACGTGATGCTGAGAAATATTAAAAAGGGAATTAATGAGTGAGAGTTTGGAACTGACTTTCCAAACAGCTCAGGGCTGGAAGAAAGTCCTCAGTTTTGGTGTTGACATTTCAAAAAGGTTATTAAAAATAAGGGGGTTGAGGATAGGCAGTGAAAGGATTTCCAAACACTGTCAGAAATGTCTCCTAGAAACACAGTGTTTGGTCCTTTTAGCTCATCCGAGGAAGATCAAGAGGTAACTTGATTATACTGTGTAAGAACCATCACAGGGGAAAAATATCGAGTACTAAAGGGCTCTTTAATCTGCAGGGAACGGCAGAGCGAGACCTAACGGCTGCAAGTGAGAGGCAGACACATGTAAATGAGCGAGGCGGCCGGCTTCTGTAATGACGGGGCTGATTAGCCACCGAGACAAATTGTGGTCATTTTCGGAGAACATTGTGTCAGCATTCACAGCACCTCCTGCCTTTGTGAAATATCATTCCTGGTTGCTGCAGCCCTTAGAAATTGGTCTGTTTGCTTTGCAGCGGACCGTGAGCTGGCAGGCTTTGTCTGGGGCCATGGAGCATCCCGCAGCTCTCTTTGCTGGAGGGGACTATAAGTGGGCATTGGTGGTAATTCCTGTCCCAAAAATGAGGTTTGGTAACAAAATCTCCCACCGTGCATTTGGCAGGACAGCAGGGCTCCCCCAAGCTCAGGCATGGCTCTGATCTGCAATTCCAGGCAGACAGGGCATTCTCAGTTCATCCCTTTCACTGTATTTCACTGTGCCCTAAATACCAGCCACGTTTCTCAGTAACTCTGAGGAGACAGCAATCTTCTAAGATTTAAGGTCAGATTTTTAGGTACAAGATTGGAAGCAAAAGGTGAGAAGTAAAACAAATACAAAACACAAGCCAAGCTGAGGTTTAACAAGCATATACCTCCCCTGACAAGACTCTGATCTCCAAGCTGGCGATAAGTGTTCCCAGCAACAATCCATCTTCGAGGTGTTATCCTCATCTCCCAATGCTTTTCTCCTCCACCAAGCCCCAGCTACATTTCCTTGGAGGTTTGCTTCATATATGAATGTAATAGTCCTTGATCACCCTATGTGGAGCCAGGTCTCCTGGGTTCTGGAAGGATGTCTCATCAACAACTCGAATGCTCGTGATGGCTCTTCTCAGATCGAGCAATAAGTGTTTTAAAAGCAATTCCCACTTTACTTCTAGCTGGCTTGCTGGCATGACTGCCACCCACCCGGCTTGTTTTACCATGGGCTGCTGAGTTGCTCACAGTAAATATTATATGAGACATCAGGTACACAGACGTCTCGAAAGTGCATTTTGGCTCATTACCAGATTCTTACATAGACCACACACCACACTCAGAAATGCAGATGGCAGCATGGTAGCAAGTGGTTTCCCCACCTCTTGCCCACATCGGGAGCACAATAACACGGTGTCCTGGCACAGAGCGAAAGTCTCCTCTGGTATATCCTGCCAGGACCTCCCATGGAGGAGACCAGACCTGTCTTTTTCCCTCTGAATGAGCAGTCTCTTTGCAGGCACCTGTGGGGTACCGGGAATCTCCCACTTTGCTTCTCATCCAGCCACGCTGCCAAGCTCTAGGGCCCCTTGGCCAGAGACCTGACCCCTGAGCAAGGAGGACCTGGAGACCTAGGACATGGGAGAAGTGGGGCAGGTCTCAGCTCTTCCAAACCCTGCAGGATGTTAGGAAAGGGAAAAGCTTTCTGAGAAGGAGATGGAAGAGGAGAAGAGGCCTGGAATGGGATGATGTGTTGAAGGAACAACATACAGATTTTCCTTGTTCCCCCTCCAACTCCATCATAATAGTTCTTATTCTGAGTAATACCACGTGCGTCTCCCCCAGTGTTAGTTGCTTTTGCTGACCCATGTTCTCAAAAAGCAAAAGTAGAAAGCAGAGGAAGATGAAGTTGCAGGTAGGGGGAGGAAGAGCATGTTAGGGACTGAAACAACCTGTGTATGCTGGTGGAGGGCAGCCCCTGGCGCAGCATCTGAGGGAGGCGATTCACCTTGCTGCCCCCTGAGCTTCTGGTCTCCTGCACGCAGACGGTCATTTCTCTCCTACCAGGAATCACAAAAGGGGAGATGGAAGGAGTGGAAGGAGGTTTGAACTGCAGAAAGCACATTTTCTGCACGCTCTGCCTGTGTGCAATTTATTTGATTTAATAAATTAAGCATTTCAACGGAGACCACCATCATTCTCTGCAAAACACCTGGGTTTTTTTCCTCTGTTGCAATTACTCCATCTGCCAACATAAACAATAAATTCTGTCAGACCTCTTTTTAGTGCATTGTATACATCTCTGACCGGTGCTTAAGGCGGGATGCTCTTCCTTCATTTTAGCTAAGACTTTGATTAAGAAATGTTCAAGGGGGAAAGAAACAACACTTATTTTAATAGGGCAAGGGTGGGGGAGGGCGATCAAATACAATGAAAAAGGAAACCTTGTCACTGTGTCATGTTTAATTTGGTTCCTTGCCAGGTTGCTAAATTCAATTCAGATGCATGATCACACCTTAATAAATTCAATGGGGAAATTAAAATTTAACTATCTGCTCATGAAATGTTCATGCTGTTGGTAGTGTTTAATGACTAAAGACAGGATATGCTGAGTCAAAAAAAGGGAGATACCAGTCTGTTTTGCTATCAGGACACTCTATAAAATTTATTTAATCCTCTGGGTTTCATATTGAAAAAGTAAATATGGGTTTAGACAGAAAGTGGATTCCTGGGAGCTTTTGGGACAGGGGTTTTCCACAAGTATGTGAGAGGGGTGGGATCTCAGGACCCACCACTCAGGACCTCCAGAAGAGTCCATGGGCTGGTGCAGAAACCTGTGATATGGGAGCCTGGGCTTCAGCTCTCATTTACACCTCTCAAGTGCCCTTGAGCACAGCCCAGACCCAACTCCTCTCCAGCCCGCTGTGCCATGCAGGGGCCAGGGTTGGGGAGCAAGCCCCCGGGCAGTCCCCCCATGGTGAGACACTGCAGCCCTCCTCAGATCTGCACCCTTCCCATCCCCAGAGCACAGACACAACGGCAAGGAGGCCATGGGGTTGCACGTGTGTTGGATGTGCCCACAGCTGGGATGTGGAGTACGAGCATGTGGTGGGAGTCGCTCATGAGCATTGCCCATTCAACAGCAGCAACTTGATGGCTTGGAGGATTCAAGAAGGCCCTGTGAAAGGCCTTGTCTTGTTCCTAAAGGTTCCCAAAGGTTCCAATGGAATGCAGGGATCCAGCTCATGTTGACCCTTACTGAGGTCCTTGAGTAAATCCTTGCCATTTACCTGCAGCTGCAACTACACAGCCTCTTCGTGAAGCTGCCACTTAACCCCTACCAGGGAGAGCAGCACCTGGGGCCTGCGAGGATGAGTGTGTTCAGGTGCTTGAGGTCTGAAGGAAGGAGGATTGGACAAGTGTCACAGCTGCAGGGGTGGGAGCTGTCACTGCTCCAGTGGGTTTGCAGAGCTTGGCTGCTCTACACCAGCAAAGCACCCAGACTTGAGCTGCTCTGTGGGATCTGAGTTGGACAAGGAATTCCAAAGGAGCCCACAAGTATCACCGGACCCTCCCCAACCCCATCAAATCCAGGCTCAGATCTGCACAAGAGCCTCTGCTGTCAGCAGGGAATTTAAATCAGCTGCATGTCTTGCAGGGCAACAAGCAGCAAGCAAGCCCCTCTAAACTGCTGTCCTGCGCAAGAAGTCAGGGGAGATGGAGATGGTTTAGCAGTGCTGCTAAATTAAAAACATCAGTGCTGGGGTTGCTTTTGCTCTATATTATTTGCAAAGTTATACAAAAACTGCCCTCCTGATCACTGAACACTCCATAAAACCCGGAGTGGGAGGCCTGGTGTGCTGCTAAACCCAGGAAAAGAGCAATCTCCCTGCAGATGTCTGATAAAAGAGGCATAAAAGGCAAGAAGGAAAAGGTCAAATAGAAATGGCTGTGGAGGCGGCTGTAATAGCAACCCATCCCGGCCCCACCACCGATCCCAGGGGAACGTGCAGGAGATTCAGAAACCTGTTTGACCTCATCAATAAGAGCTGGAAATACCAGAAATATCTCCAAATTTTATTCATTTCTGCAGAGTTGAGAAATAAGCACTTTATTTGTTGGAAGGGAAACTGTGAGGAACCTTTGCATTGGTCTGCCTGACACTTGCTATTATAAATGTTTCCTGCTGCCCTGGGAGAAACTTTAACCTCTCCATCCTTGCAGGATGCTTTAAAGTGCTGCAGAGGACCTCCTGCCTTAACAGGCACATCCCCCATCTCTTTCCAACTTGTAGTAGGAGTTACTTGAGGTGAAGACATGGAACATCTCTTAATTTTATTCATTTGGAAAACTTTTAGAGGCAGAATGAAGGTTGGGGAGATAACTATTAAACTTAGCAGTGCTTTGACTTTGTCGTCTAAATAGCTTTCTTTTAATCAAGTAGCTTTTTTTTTTTTTTAATGGAATATTCATTGCTATTAGAGAACCCATCCAAGCCTGAAACCCTTGTGCTAAGTATAGTACACACGTAAGTAACGGTCCCTTCCTCCAAGAACCTACAGTCGGAGTAAACAAGGCGAATGAAGAGCAGGGAATGGCAAAGAAGGTCTAACCAAGGTTGCAGAGCAGTAACCCAGCCCTGTGCTACGGCTGAGTACAATGCGAGGGCAAGGTGATGCAGAAGCAGATACATTGGCCTGAAGATCAAAAGGAATCCCTCTATTCACCAGGCTGGCCTTTCTGGCCAGCATACCAGAAAAAGGAAAGCTCTGTTTAGCCCATGGTGGGAACATGAGCTAGCAGTCACGCGGGGCCACAGAGCCATGCCAGCTTTATGTTTCTTCAGCCAGCAGCTGGATGAAGGCACCTGGAGGACTTCAGGCAATGCTGGGGCTGACAAAGGTTGGCTGGGGTATGAGGTTCAGGAGCTGCTCAGCTAGAGCAGGTCTCCCAAAGAGACATCCTCCACAACACCAAAGCTCCAGGACGAGGTGAGCAAGCTGAAGGTCTCAGTGAGTTTTCTCAGTGTTCTAATGCTCCCTGTGAGTGCCTCATTTGCAGTTTTTCCAATTTAACCTTTGCTTTCCTGGAGCTCATCACAGGCCAGAGAGCCAGACTTGCTGGGATCTATACAAGAGCATGACCACAGCCAGGATCAGATTTCAGCCTTTTGCATAATACCCAGCATGACACAGTGACACACCGTGACCGCCGGGCTGTGAAGGGCTGTCTTGCTTTCAGCTGGGGATGTGGTGGCTGGGACGCAGTCAGTGAGGGGGAAGCTGCAGAACTCCGTTCTGGGCAAGGCTTTTAAGAAACACAAACCCAGGGCAGCAGAGCAGCCTCTCTCCTGCTCCATCGCCCCATATTTGTGGTGAGTCACAGACCAGATTGTGATCAATAACTGGGGTTCAGGGTAGGGGACAGAGAGGCCTTGGTTTTGGGTATGAGACCTCAGCTCCCTGCAGGGAAGCTTCCTGCAGGAGTTAGCAGCGTGGGCCTGGTGCTCAGCCCCACGTGCATGTGGCCAGCACCAAACCACCCGCGTGCAGCCCACCTCCTGTTTAGCACAGGAGGGCAATCCAGCAGCCTAAATAAAACCAATGGGACTCAGGAGAGCTTCTTAGCTGAAAGGCAGAGGCAGGAGAGGCGGAGGTGAGTGTGGGCTGGTGGGCAGGGAGCAGCTGGGAGCAGGGAAGCGGGACACGGCACCTTCCCTGCGGCTCTCCCACCCATCCCATGGGATCGTCCAGTCTCCAATGCCCAGCCCACGCAGCCCTGCCATGCCTTCCCTTCCACGATGGCAGTTATTGCCTGCTGAAATGCAAAATAATTCAAATGAGGCTATAAAGATGTTAATTACGCTGAAGGCATTAACTGCTCATTAACTTAAACTTCCTGCTCAATTATTTTCATTACTGTCCCTCCTTTTAAAGTAGGAGGAAAGGACACGTACCTGCCCCAGTGTTCCCCATCAGTCCTTTTCCCACAGTCTCCCCATCGAGGCTGCTCAGCCCTTCTAACCACCTCCAGCATTGCCAACCCACATCTGGAGGCAGCAATGCACATCTGGGCATGCCATGGCCAGGGCTCCAGCAGGCAGGGTACGTGGCAGGTCGCCTGTCTGGGAGGGGGCTCTGTTCCCAGCTCTGTCGCTGGATGACTTGGATTGAATTAGATGGTGTCCCCCTGTGCCTCGGTTTCCCCACCTGCACTATAATGAGGCTGATGAAGAGCTTAGAAACCCACTCATGGAAAACCAGAAATGAAAGCCCAAGGGGACGTTAATGTTAAAACAAGATTTGGCAGCATGTTAAGAAATGTATTGTGAAGATTCATTTTGTGACAGCCAGGGAAACAGCCAAGCGATTTAACGCCGATAGTCGTTGCCATCCCTCGTTTTTGTCCACAGATATGCCTGGACTGATATTCCAAGTCATTCCTCACGTTGGCAACTTTCATCTCTTTCCACTCAAGCAAGCCTTATAAACCGCCTGTATTAAAACAATTAAATCACGTGTACAGCGTTTACACAAATACTGGCACCGTCATTAATGGCAGCACTTAGGGATGCGAACGGTGTCTGCGTGTGCTCTGCAATCCATCAGAGAGAAGAATTGAATTTGCCAGCCAGTTTGGTTAAAATATTTAAATTAGAAGTTGCTGCACTTCAAGACAGAGGAAATATTGCCAAGGAATGTATCCGAAAAATCAGAGCTCATCGTGACACCTCTCAGAGGGCCATTTAATCTGTTCTGTGTACCGGCGGTACCCACTGCTGCTTAGCCCCGGCAGCCTGGATGCTGCCTGATACGCAGCTCAACACCACGGGGAAGGCAGAGCTGCCTCCCTTGGTCTGCTTGGAGCCTCCCTCCTGCTAACGGCCTTCATATCCCTGAATCCTGTGCTGGCAGAGACAACACGCAGCAAATCCTCCTTTCTACCCACCTTCTGTCGCAGGGGTGAGATGATGCTCCTTGAGCATCATCCGGGAGGGCTGGTGGAGCAGGCGCTGGGGTGAATCCCCCAGCCCTGGGCAGCACGTCCCAGCCACTTCTTCATCCTGCACCACTTTTATTTTATCTCCATATTATTTGTGCAGGTGAATCCATGTAGCACAAAGGAAGGTGAAGCTGGCCAAACCTACACTTTGCCTGCCTGCTTTCTCTAGTTGGCTCTGGTTCACCATGTGACAGCAAAATGATGGCTGTGGCACGGCAGAGGGATGCATGGAAGGAAAACGAGCAGCCAGAGGCGGAGCACATCCCTCCCATGTGGATGGGTGGCTGCTGAGATCGGTGCCCAGAAACCCTGCGCTTGGTGTCCCCAGCAGACACGGCGCAGCGTTGAAGCCGCTGTCCCACCATGGGGTGCGGTGCTGGAGGAGCCCATATAGGAGGCTGCTCACCAAGTCTGAGATGAGCTGCCAGGAGAGGCTGGGAGCTGGGAAAAAGCAGACAGCCCTGGGAGGAAGAGACTTAACAGAAAGAGCCTGTGGTTTGTCGAAGGCAAGGTTGAACAGAGGTTCCTTGTGTTCTGTAATTACCAACAGGGGGAAAAGGTAGCTGATACTGGGGGATGCTTTCATCCGGCAGACAGAAGCCTGATGAATCCAATGGCTGGAGGCTGAAGTTAGCAAGATTGAAATGTAGGATGCAAATATCCAAGACGGAAGATAATTAACAAGCTCCCCGATGACTGCTGTGCCAAGCGGACGGCAGGTTCACTGCCTTTCCCCGCTTAGCGCTGCGTGGCACATGGGCAGCAAGGCAGGGCTGGCTCCATGCACAGGTTGAGTGAACCGGGCACATATCTGGAGTGCCCAAGCCCCCGGGGAGCTGAGCTGGGCTTTGCCTGGGTGCAAGAAGATGAAGAAAGTTCTTAACCAGCACATTGGCCACCACATGGGAGGAGCCACTTGGACTTAACCCCTTTTCTGCTCACAGCACCTCCCTGGGTAGCACCCACCCATGGGACACAAAGACAGTTAAAGATGCTGAGAGCCCCCCCAGCCATGCCACGCACAGGGTTTGTAACGAGTAATCTGTTGCTAATGCCTCCATTCTTTTTTGGGTTGTGCTGGGCCACAGAATGTGTCACACTGATGTGCTGCAGGGCTTTAAGTGCCTGCTGCGATGACTTTCCTTCAGCTCCTGCCTTGTAGGGACTGAAAATCTGTATGGGGCATATCGTGCCTGATTAATTTTATGGACTGCAGTGGGTCAAGGTTGATTTCTTTTCCAAATAAAATATCAGTTTAAGAGTAACTCCATGTGCTTGCTAGCTTGGGGACATGGGGTGCCATTTTATTGGCTTGTGTAGATTGCTTGCTGGCTGTTTTTATTCTTTAATAAAACCTTTTGGCAGAGCTGTGGCTTCTTGTTGCCTTACAATTAGGGAGAGAACAACCAGTGCTCAACTCTGACACAGAGGTTTATGAAACCAGCAGAGAGATGCAGGGAGACCTCTAAGAACAATGAAGGCAGAGCTGCTGGCTGCTAACAAGAAGGAAATGTGTTATTTTTAGCTATCCAAGAAGGTGGAAGGTGAAAAAAACAATACAAGAACAAAGAAAATCTATAGTCTGATCCAGGAAGCCAAAAAGCAGTGCCAAAAACAACACCGAGCTGACTCCCTGGCAGGGTATTTCTTTTGCTAATGGGGTGGAGGGGATGGGGTGGCTGCAGAGCCCGGGGGCGCGAGGCTCTGCCCACCCCTTGCCAACACCAGGACCAGCTGTGCATGCACAGCCCTGCTGGGGTCGGGGTGAGGGTGGGATGGCAGGAAGGCAACACCTGGTGATAAGCCCACAGGCTGAGCAAGGAGCCTGACCCCCCCCGGACGTGGGGCGATGGGGACCTGCAGTGGGATGCAGAGAGGAGCCGCTGTGTGCTCACTGCCCAGCAGCTGGATCAGTTCCTGCTATCAGAGCTGCAGCAGCTACCTACAGGATGGGGCAGAGATGCCTGTGCTGGATTTAGGATTCCAAATGTTGTATAAACAAACACCGAAAAGAAAATCCCTTTGCCAGAAGAGATACATCTGTGAATGAGGTGCACAGGCAGTGTGAAAACAGGACAGAGAACACAGCCAGGAAAGGGAAGGGGGGCATTTATTCAGATAATTGGTCCCAGTTGTAATGGGAAAGGCTGGAGCTGACTCCCTGCCAGTGGAGCATCCTCCCGTGGAGGTGTCATTGCATTATCGCCTGTTTTAGGTAACCGGTGTCTGCCCAGATGAGCACTCCAGCCTGCAAAATCCTGATCCAGCGCCAGGGACTGCAGTTCCAGCTAGAAGCTGTCTCACTGGTGGCACCCTGGAGCTGCCAGGCAGTGAGAGACAGTGACACTAATCAGCTGGTGGTACAGTGCGGGAGCCAAATCAGGGGAAGAGAATAAAACCTAATTGACTTGTCCAGCGGCTTTGTCAAGGCGCGCCGCTGCCACGTCCCATTCCCACGGCACCACGGTGGGGCCCAGAGGGAGTCTTTGCTGGGAACTGGGCACATTGCAAATCCTCCCAGCCCCTCTCAGTTTCCTAAAGGACTGACGCTTGCCAGGAGTTGCTGGCTCGCAAGGCACCACGGCTTTCTCCTTCCCGAGGCAGGCACCGTGCGGAGCCGCTGTTTCCTGAAGCAGGCGGGGATGCAGAAAGAGCCCTTGGCATGGAGGAGGAAGGACCCCCAGGGCTGAGTTTACAGCATCCTTCTTTGGTTGTTAAAAGTTTTAAAAAAGAAATGCACTCATAATTTTACCCATTTTGTCTCGCTCAGATCTTTGCATCTCTTTTCACTTGGTGCTGTCTCTGTGTGCCTGCCACCCCACCCGCTGCAGCCCAGACGGGAGATGGGCAGCAGTGCCTGCACGGCCCTGCTTGGAAGGGGATTTTGGGGACAGCATCCTAACGGCTAGCTCTGGCCCCACAGGGTGAGTGGTGTCTCCTGCGATAGATTCACAACAACCTGAAACACTTCAGATGGCCCAGTGCTGTCTACATTGCTATGCCCACCCCCATTTAGCCCCAGCAAGGAAACTCTTTTGCTGAGAAGGAACCTGTTGCTGTCTGTGGGTTTAAGGCAGAGCAGCTCCCTGGCTCCCCAGGAGGCTGCACTGATCCTGCACACTCGTGCAGGGGAGGGAGTTGTAGGGCCGAAGGAGCAGGCTGTGCCAGGAGGGCAGGTTCCCTCTTGCATTTCTCTCTGCTGACTGCATCTGAAGGAGTTTAAGCAGCCCACAGCATGGAAGTGCAGACGTTTGCTTTGGCACCCACCCATCTTTTCTCCTGTAACCTCAGCAAAAAAAATAAATAAACAAAAAAAGCAACCGACACACCAGGAGCTGCAACAAGTCGCAGTGTGTGCTCTCCGTGCTGCTGCCTGATGCTCAGAATAATCTTGTGGCCTGTGCCTTGCAGTGGCAATGCTGTATGACAGGGTTGTAAGCCAGTCCAGGCAGAGCATGGCAAAGGGATGCTACAAATCTGCCACGCTTGGGACCCTGGGGGCTGTGACATTAACCCCAATGCAGTGTTACAGGAGCAGTGGGAGTGCTAAGAGCTGTGCTCTCCATTTCCCGTTTACTTATTCCCCAAGGGGTCTTTTGCATCATGGAAGTCCCGTGTTAAAACACTGGGCTTCATTTGTTTTTTATATGTATGTATTTTATGCTTTCTCAGCTCCATCAGCTGCAAGCCGGCCATTGCACACATCCCCTTTGCAGGCATTTGCTGCTCTGCCCCAAAATGAGCACGGCACAGAAATGCAGAGAGACTTCTAACATTGCAACACGCTGGGCTTCCCCAGACTTGGGAAGCAGGTAGTGCTTCACAGCTACTCAGGAGGTAGTGATAACAACAGTGATACAACTAGCATTTCGATCTTTTATAACCTCAGGCCTGAAAGCACCCTCTCCAGGAAGCTCTTCCCAAGCCTGCAGATGGGACACAATTTGTCCCCGTCACTGAGAGCCCAGCTCTGTGTCCCCAGTGCACACTTTCCTGCTGGCACACCGCCCCGGCTCTCGGCCATTTGCTTTTCTTCTCCCTGCATGATGGTTTTGAAGGCTGAATGTGAAACAAAAGATGAAAATTATCGTCAGCTGAAGTCCTCGCTGTCCCCACCCCTCACCTCTGATGCAGCTGCTCATAGACTTGCATTCGCACAAGTAATGAGAATCCCCTCGGGAATCACGCTATCCCCTGCTGCGTCGCAGCAGGCTGCCGGCAGATAAAACACACGCAGATAGACAAGGCAAGCTGTAACTTCTCCACTGCTCTGCAGAGCTTCCCCTTTGCAGTCCTGATGGACACACGCTTTTCCTCTGGTATGAAAAAGGCAATAGGAATTTTTTATATATATATGAAAAAGTGAAACGGAGGTGTCCCAGAACTATGCACTGTTTGTGAGTGCCCACATCTGGGAAATTCTGGTTATCACTTGACCTTTAAAGCTTTTGAGTGGGATCTGTATGAAGAGCTTCCCTATGGGCCAGAACACTTGTCCCAGGGAAGATGCCTTGGTTTTTGGAGGAGGTGGGAACTTACTCCTCTGCTTCCCATATATGACATTTATTGGGGGGAAGAGACTTTTAAATCCTGGCCAGCCATGGCTTAGAGCATTGCTGAAAAATGCTCCCACAGAGCAGACATTGTGTTTCCAAAAATCCAAATTATTTCAAAGATTGGGAGTTTTCCTTCACTTCTCCTTGTGGGTGAATGACACCAGGCCACTAACGAAGGTCTTCCAGCCTCCCATGGGAAATGACACTCATCAGAGACAGCTTTCAAGGCCAGGATGCTACAGAAAAAGCCTTCAAGACTGCCTGCAAGGCAGCCGAGGATGACGCTTGACTGGGATGGATGAGCACCAGGATGTCCTAGCAAAATAAAATCACAAAGAATCTCCTGTATATCTGTGTTTTTGAAACATCCCTACCTCTACAGGGAAAGAACAGATCACCTTAAGTTCCCCCAAAACTTGAAAAACAGAGAATGAAATCAGCACCGGGGTGAAGGCGGGGTAATACCAAGGCAGAATCTGGACCAGGACCTGGGCTGCTGGGAAGGCTCTGCTGGGGCTGGCTGAGGACGCTGGCCAAAAGGCTCCATCAGAAGCAAGATCTAGAGACCTGACACCCAGGGACAGTTCCAGATGGCAAAAGGAAGCCCATGATGAGCCAACAAAGCCACTAGAAATATTTTAAAACTCCTAGCTGTTTGTAAGGTCAAAGGAACAGGACCACAGCACCACATTGGTCCCATGTTGGTGCTAGGGAGCAGCCTGTTGATCCAAAAGTGGGGTCAATCCTTTTTTTTTTGATGGTCACCCAGTATTAGTTCCCAGGACTGAATAACACAGACATCAACAGAGAATCCTCCAGCCTCCCCAGGTCCCCCTGTGCATGCCCCTGCACTGCTTCAAACCATAGCAAACTGCAGCCAGAGGAGCCCATTACGAGTGTATTGGCCAAGTGCTGCTGTCATTTCCTGCACGAAGCAAGTTTTCATGGCTGATGGATTGAAAACAATTAGTCACTTCTATTCCTTTCTTTGAGGAAAACACAGGCATGAGCAAACTCTCTGGCAGTGCATGTTGATTTCTGATAAAATAATTCATCCGAATGCCTATGCAAATCAGCTCTGGCCCATAATCACTAAAAAAATTTAATGCTGTAAATATAATGAAAACATAATTAGCAATTAAAGACAAGGGTGACAGCCTGGTGCTACGGATGGAAATAATGGGAGTGTTGTTCTGCATCTGAATGCCGGTGGAAAGCAGCAGCCTTTCCAGGCTGTTGTTTCAAGTTCTGCAAGATGCTAATTGAAACCCACTTTCTTGGGTGAAGACCTCAGCATCTCCGACAGCTTGGGGATTACTGAAGCACCAGGGAAGAGGCTAATCCTATCTTCCCTCCGAGGTTGTCAGTGCATGTGCTTGCCTCCCAGGCTCTCTACTAGGAGGCAATGCTGCCTGGTACGGAGCTCCAAAATGGGGTGGCTGAAAGGGACCGAGAGATCCCCTTCAGTCCTTGATCCTACCCCTTTCCTTCCTCTGTTATTGACCTTCTTGTGCAAATCTGAGTTTTCCAAGCTAAGCGTTCAATTTAGGAGGATGTAACAGCAGATCTTGAAGCAATTGAGCCTGCTCTCTGTGGGAAGCAGGGCACAACCTTCTCACCCTGGGATGGAGGAGCCTGTAAAGATTTATTCTCCTCTCCACCTTTAATGATGTAGAATTAGGAATTTAAATGCAGAACATTTAGCATCAGGTTTTCACACTTTGGCCTCCTCCCTGTGCTCAAAACCCTCCTTTAGTTGAGAGTGGCAATTATCTCCTGCCTCCTTCACAAGGACAGCGAGAACTGTAATTAAGCAGGACATGATTTTTTGTCAGTTTTGTGCCTGCACCTCACATTAAAGCCAGTGGTAGCTGAAGGGATAATTGAGCCACGGGTGTTTGTGAAGCACATTTTGGGTGAAATGTGGATGTTTATTGCTGTGATGCAGCACCAGGGGCTTGTGCAGAGGCTGACATCCCAACCTGGGTGCTGGAAGCCCTTTCCAGCTGCACATCCTGCCAAGACTTTTGTGCACAAGCTCATGCTGTGGTTGGTTTGGTCAACACACAGCACAAAGGCACTGCCTGGGCAGGGGGGCGTTTTCAGGGTCTAACTTTATGTGACCTAAAAGCATCTCTGGTTCCCTGCTTCAGAAGCTCAGAAAACTGAAGTTGTACAAGATGAGCAAAGGAAGGGAGCTGGGTTTTGGTCTACCATGCACTGGTCCAGCCCTGGGACCACTTTGGGTTTAGGTCTTCACAAAAGCAGATGGCAACATCAGCCCGTTCGAAGCTGAGGTCTGAACTAGCCCATTTGTCAGTGCTGGCTGAAAACCCAACTTTCTGCTCCATTGGAAAGTTTGACATTTTAAGTTCATTTTTCAGTCCAAATCCAAACCCAACAGCCCAGGCTTAAAAATTCCCCGAGGCAGGGAAAGTTCTAAAAATGCTGCTGTCACATCATGGAAATATTATCCAGCACCTGGCCAAGTCTACCCCAGGATCCAACCTAAAATCTGAAGTCTTAGTTTTTAATAAGAATGGCTTTAACTTTGGAGAGCAAATGTTTGAGTGATGTTAAAAAATGTATGTTATGGGAGGAAAATGAAAAAGTTGAAACTATTCATTTTTGTGCTTTTCATGAGTGAAAATCTCTCTGCAATCAATATTCTTCTTTGAGATTTTTGAATGATAACCACGTATTAGTGACCCTGTATTAGTGTCAATGTGGAATTATGGCAGAGAGGGACAGCTTTAATACTGAGGGGTTACTTTGTATTCTTTAGCAGGCATTATAGCACGAGGGAAAATCCTTTATGAGAGTGATTAGGAGCAATTTTCATCTTTGGTAATGAGTAGCTGAGACGGTTTTTGGAGCTCTTTGTTGCTCAGCAGTGAGGGTGGTCTCTACCTACCCTACAGACCAGACGTGCCAGCAGCAGGGACGCTCCTTGGCTGCTCCAGAGGTGCAGTAGACTTGTCCTCCGCCCAGTCTCCCCACCTAGCAGGGTCTCATCCTTCCATGCTTCTCCTTCAAGTGCCCAACCTACCCTGTGGTCACCCCATCTTCACCACTCAGCTGAGTTCAGCAGAACTAGCTTGCCCAGCCTCTGTGGCTAATGGGACTCTTTGCTTGGCTGGGTTCATATCTGTTGCCCAAAACGATGCCACTAAACCCAGACGATTGGAGCCAATTAAATGAGACACGTCCTGCTGTTTGCCACATTGATTAAAAACATCATCCAGACACCATGAAAATCGATTAAATTTGTCCCTGAAAACTCTGGGCTGGGAAGATCATTTGTCGCTTACACATCTCTGAGCATGGCGTTAAAATGGAGAGTTACTATACATTGCCACAAGGGATTTATATCTAAAGCAATAACTTAACACCATGGCAAATGCTTTAATTTCTTTGTAGTATAAATTAGCATACTAATCTGATAATAATACATTACAGCCCCCCCCCAAAAAAGAAAAAGATATCATGCATGGCTAATCATTGTAGGAACTGAAACCAAGACAAAGGATCGCACTGTAATTTGGCTGAAATTTCATGGTCATGCAGCAGGGAAGGTGAGGGGGGTTAGATCATAAGAATGCTTTTAGGAGGGGCCATCAAAGCAAAGGCTGTCATGAGCACAGGCAGCCAAAAATTTCACTGTACGTTTGCTGGTCTCTCATCTTCTGTGCGAGAAGCATTCGCTGCTGTCTATGGAAGTGGAAGGTTTAACACGGAGTGATGCCTAAACCTGTCTGGGGCTGTTTTACTCACCCTGTGGTCCATGAACTACAGCAAGTGTGTACGATATGAGGAGGTGGTGTGACGGCAAAAAGGTATGTTGAAAAGCCAATAGGCACACACTGAGGCCTTGCCAAAAACCAATTAGCTAAACAGGGGGAGAACAGCCTCCAAGGGCTGTTCTGAGATGTCTCCACTGACCACAGCAAGAGCTCAGCGCACAAACACGTCCAGGCACCTAAACGTGGCTCTCCCAAACTGGAGCTGAAGCCATACAGCAACCCACGCCCCCACGGCAGTGCTGCTGGTGGACTAGAGATCAATCCTTCCTGCAGAATGAGGCCTTAACCAAGAAGGTAATTAAGCATCAGGAGTGATTACCAGGAGACATGGGGGGATCTTCATCCCTTGAAATCCTTAAATCCAGACAGGGCAGCTTCTGCAAAGCTATGTTGTAGCTGAACCTGTAATTATGGGCTGGATGCCCATCGGGAGATAAGATGCTGTGGTCTGTATTTATGCAGGATGATCTCAGGATGATTTCTGTGCTGCTGGGAGACTCCAAGCAGCACAAGGAACGTGTTCAGTTTTCAAGGTGAGCACACGAGAAGGTTGGCAAGCTGGGCTTTCTGTTCAGCTTCTTTTCTTTTTCTTTTT
>VXAA01003238.1:1005105-1138775 GCA_013399115.1 Anseranas semipalmata
AAAATAAAAATTCCCTTTCCCAGCCAAAAAAAAAAAATTATATATATATATCATTTGTTGAGCAGCTCACACCTAACCACACTCATGTGGGATCTCGGGGCCTGGATATATGCATCCAGGTGTGAAAATATCAGCGCTGGATTATAAAGCACTCTGCCAATCCTGTGGGACAGGTGATGCCCCAGAAATATTGGCTGCCATTCCATTACTTTCTCAGCAGGTCAAGTCCTGCCTGGGTCTGAGCAGCCTCTGCACACTGATTTGGGCATCAAGAGGCCACTAAATGAGTTTTGTGCAGTACACAGCTCATCAAGGATTCAAATGTAATAACAGCGTTTATAATGGATTTAAGTAAAAAAATATATATATATTCCCTTCATGCATAATTTATTTACACCATGTATATATATAGTTGAAAATGTGCTGCGTTAGCTGTGAGAACTGCACAGCTAGCAAAAGGAGAGAAAATTCCCACCCATCCTCTTCATCTGACGGGTCAAAGAGACGTTTCAAATTGTCAGATGCTACTGGCCCTGATGAAAATTACAGTCATAAAAGCTCTTTCTAAGGAACAAATCCAGGCCAGGTGCTCAATGTGCCACATGTCACCCTGACACCCGCAGTGTCATGACACTGAAGAACCAGCGCTGTGCCGGGCAGTGTTCATCCCAGCCAGTGCATTGCCCACATCCAGGAGTGGGATTGCAGGTAGGGATTGCAGGGCAGAAGTGATGGGTTGAGAGCCATCAAAGACCTTGCTTTTATTCCAAGAATTCAGGATGCTGCTGTGCAGGTGGATGCCCCAAGAGCGTGCCTCCACCAGGGTCCTACAGCTGCACTGTACAGACTTCGATGTGACAATTTAATGGTGAGGCTTGGGGAGATGCTAACAACAAAATGCAATAACAACAAAAAAATCCTAAAAAAACCACTACCAACAACCAAAAAAAAAAAAANGGGCTGCTGAGAATTACAGCGTCTTGATCCTGTAGAAGACAACACGTTTCTTCTTTGAAATCCAAATAGTCAGAGTGCAAAGCCAGCGTCAAACCCCTAACCCCAAAGGTCTGACACAGGGCTTATATCATCATAAAGAAAACGCTCCTTTGAGAAATAGTTGCAGACGTTACCCAACTGTTGACCGCAGCAGTACCGGCAGCAGGATGGAGCCACAGAGGTGCCCATCTGCACCTGGTATGTGCATGGTACCATGAGATGTGCTGAATCAGGGCTGTATGGGTGGGCCAAGAGAGGGTGTTTGTCCTAAAGAGTCTACAAGGCCAAAAATCATCCATGAAAAACAATAACAACAAAAAAACCCTAAAAAAACCACCACCAACAACCAAAAAAAAAAAAAAAAAAACCTCCCCTTCCCCCCCAAAAAAAACAAAAACCAGTGCTTTCACTTGGTAAATGCAGGTGGAAACCACTGTGGGAGTGAGCTGGGACTGGGGGGCTCATTGCTGGCCCCTGTGCTGGCTCTTGATGCACAAATACATTTTCTCCTCCTTTCCTTCCCTCCCTGGCTCAATGTTTAGTTCAGTTCTTGTGGGGCTTAGTGACCTCCCCCTGACCTGGTAGCTGGGTCTCAACATGCCCCAGGGAAAAGGGAACCATAAATTTACCTTCACTCACTAAAATAAATTACCAGAAATTAATGTCCCATAATGAGACAATTTGTCATCACTGATAGGCCTGGCTTTAACGGAGGGTTTTAAAACAGCACCATTAATTTATATGGCTTCGCTATTTAATATTTAAACAGGATGAATCTTGCCGAAAAGGCAGTTTGCTTGGAAAGCAGGGAGACTGGGCGAGGAAAGGAGCAGGGGTGCATGTGTGCATAGGGAGCACAGAACTGCCTCTTGCCTTCAATTCAAGGAAAGGTGGTTCTACTTCTACACATTCAGCTGATGGCTGCAAGTCCTCTCGGGATACAGGTTGAGACTCCCTAAAAGTTGTGAAAGTTGTCTCCTTCTACAGGTCCTCTGCCATACTCTGCACCTAAAAATTCTGAAATTCCAAGGCTGGGGGATTTAAGCACCAAAGAGCATCCAGACTCTTTGCATGGACCTCTTCCATTGCCCCTTTTCCTGGAGTTAGTGTTCATGCCAGGCAACATTCCCACCATCTCCCATCTCCTGCTCTCCCTGGGGCCTATCGCCAAGCCCTGGAGCAGTCTCTTGAGGTTGCTGGACGAGCAATCCTGCACTCCTCATCAGTGACTCCCACTGGGATCTTGCACTGCTGCAGAAATTGGGCGAATAACAGCTCATAAAGCAGCATGGTGCCTGCCTGCTCCATCTCCTGTAGTGACACAGCCATCCCCACCGACTGCTCCACCTGTACCTGTCCAGCTCCAGAGCCCACGGGGAGCTGCATTTAATTAAACTACCATTTATTGAGCTCAGCTGACTCTCTTCGCCCAGAGAGATTTTATTATTATTATTTTCTGCAGCCCATTGTTATTCCAGAGGAGATCTCTGCGTCCATTCCTCTTATAAAGGGCACATTCGCCCTGCCAGGGTGCCCACCCATGGGGTTCAGGAGAGGAAGGGTTTGGTAGTGGGGGGCCCTGCAGGGGCTGCGCAGAGCAGCTCTGCACCAAGCCAAAGGCAAACACCCAAACTGCAGGCAGTCTTCATTCTAATCAGATTTACTTCTTACACTTCATCCTAATTAGAAATCATTTTGGTGGCATGTCCTACATTATACTCATAAATTAAATATTTCAAAACCCAAAAACTTTTAGCTTGATGCCTTCTTAGAATTACACTGCATATGAAACAAAGGCAAAGCTACTTTGTTAAAACTGTTTTTCTCCTATAAATGTCATTAGGCTTCACTTACTGCAGTGAGTTATCATGTACCACGACAATATGAAAATGCCCTGGAGAGTGTGACCTAAACACATATAAAGTCATTGTACTTTCAGTGTGGACTTTCTGCTACCTTTATCAGAGCAATATCTCAAAAAAGTCTTGTGCTACTGCAGCATCCTCCTTGTAGCAAAGGACTTGCAGGAGACCTCCTGCTGCCAAAGGCTTTCATCCAAGGACTGTAGGGATTCCCCAGATGGGAAGAGACGTTTAGCAGATCTTTTCCTTTCTCTCCTGATCTCTATGTTTGAAAGAAGGACATTTAGCAGCTCCTACAATGCTTCAGGCATTGTGAGAGGACCTGGGCTGGCTCGTCTATATGTCCTATCAAGTTGGCCAGACCCCTCATGAATCACTGAATTCATTTTCCAGTTAAAGTTCACTGAAAAGAAAGTTTGGGGACTACTTCTGTGGTTTATGAACCAGATTTAAGAAAGCAAGACTTCTTCAGTAAAAGTAATGGTGTCAGAGCTTCTGGCCTGGAATTTGAAAGGCCAAGATTCCATTTCAGAGTCCTATGCTTCTCCAGAGAGCACCAGAGACTAGATTTCAGAAACCTTCCACTTAGTGACATGATGGAAATCCATTCTTGTCACATGTTTCATCTGGAACATAACATTTCATTTCAAGGAAAAAGGAATTGGGTCAAAATATTCTGGCTGGCTTCTCCTCTGGGGCAGACATGGAGCTGTTTTATTACTTCTTCATATCTCAAGGGATTCTCTAATCTCAAAGTTATCCCCCTTCAGTGATGATCATGACACAGATGCACTATCTGAAACCCTTGTTTTACACATCAAAAGGGCTTTGCACACCCAGCTGTACGTTTCATGGAACATTTTGCTCTTGAGCTGCTGGAACAGGCACTTATTTTGGGGGACATCAGGTTGTTTTCTCTGACATAGAAGTCATTTCAAGTAACTTCAAGATGCACTGTGAATAAACTGCCAACATAAAGTCTGAATTCCACATTTAGTGTTCATGTGAGCAGGGAAATTAAACTGGATTAAGATTGGAGTGAATTTTACAGCAAAACACCTTTGAAATTAAGATCCTTATTCTGAACTCACTTAATCCATTTAAATTCCCTGTGGGAAATTTCATAGAATCATAGAATATCGCGAGTTGGAAGGGAGCCACAAGGGTCATTTGAGTCCAGCATCCAATTTGGATGATCTTATTCCAGAATAAGGGTTTACATACTCAGAATTAATCAGATACAGTATCCTATTCAGACACCTCCTTTCAAGTGGTGTTGAGAGCTCTTTCTGTTGCTCTCCATGTATCTTTAGCAAATAAAATACATCATGAAACTTATCAGTCCTTCAGGACCCCAGTTTTCCTTGTAAGGTTTGCTGGGTTAATTCATACCCAATACTGCCATATTAGAAGCAAAGGCAACAAGTCCTAATCTGTTTCATGTTCATATGAATTTTATGTCATACATCTAAGGAGAGAACTTTGCTCTTTCATCTTCAGATGATGCACCAACTCTATTACTCTTTGGGGCCGAAGAATCAATGAGCTTGATGGAGCAGACATCCCATTTATTTTTATGGGATCTAACACAGTGAAAATCACTGTATCAGGTAGTAAAATTCCACATTTGACCAAAATATTTTCTGTGGGTTCCAGCATCCTGAAGTGCAGATAAAGCCTGAAGCTTCAGAGAAAGGGCAGAAACACTTATAATGTGCTTAGCCAGTTGTTCAGCAGGCAAAAGCAAATTCATTCCTCTTCCCTCGGTAGTGTTCTTATGTCCTGAAGCATGCGGTTTCATTACCCTTATCATAGTCTTAGTTTGCACAGTGTCAAAGGTTATTAATGGTCATAAAATTACCTATTGCCATTTCATCTGTAACCGGTGTATTTCTCTTTATGGCAAGCCTGTTCCACAATGTGATTTCCCAAAGCACTTGCAGAACAATGCCTTCATCCTGCAAGTTGGACCAGCAGTCATTTTATTCACATTATCTATGTGCACAATATAATATAAGCAATAATCTTTGCCTATTATTCTGACAACACAAAATCCCATTAAGGTCAATGGTTCAAGAACTCATTTGACTTCGGTGGAACACAGGCTCATTAAAATAAGGCACTAATGCCACTTCAGGGGGACCCAGAAGATCTCTGGAAAGGGAGCAGAAGGACCATATTCTTCTCTCCCTTCTCTCCCCGCCGCAGGGAAAGAAGTGTTTATGTTAATGAAAAGAAGTGTTTAGAAGCAGGATTTCCATCCTAGGAGAAATCCCAGTGTCTGGGGGCTTTTCAGAAGGAAATTTTTGAGATGTTGCATGCACCTAGACCATCGGCTGCAGGGATACCAGGCAGCTCCCTGGCAGCCAGCAAGGAGCGAGCATCAACAAAGGAGAAATCACTCCCTGCCTGGTGATGTGACATTCATGACAAGAAGATCAAGGCACACGGTGATAAACAGGCCATAAGGAACATAAAAGAGGAACAAGAAATGAGTCTGTAAGTGTGTTAATTGGTAAGGGGGAGACCAAAGAAGTGGCTGGTGCACTTGTCAGCAGAGAGGCAGAGATGGGGACAGGTAGGACAGTTAACATGCACATTGCCAAATTTATATCCGTCTGTTGAAGGGTCAGCAGGGTTTGGCTGGACTTTATGGTTTATGTCAGTAACAGTGGCATACCTGCTCATGCTACAGCAAGTAAAGAAAGCAGGTTAGGGAGATTGCAATACATCAAATGTTTTCAGATGGACCTTGCTTGGTAATGCCTGGAACACTTACTGACCTAAACAATGCAGGCTCAGAGCTGGTGTGACTCTCGTCAAGGATGCATGGACAGCAGGTGATGTTCCAGCTGCTGGAAAAGGACAAGCATCATGCCTGTGTGTAGGGTGAAGGGAGATCCCACGATTATACATCAGTTACCTGGCTAGACCCAATACACACAGATAATCAAACCTGTCCTTTGTAAGCCTCTAGAGGACAACGAAGAGATGAATCACAGCCAGCACAGATTTGTCAGGAACAAGCTAATCTCCTGCTTTGACAGGGTCATGGGCTTTGTGGATAAGGGAGAAGGATGGGCCCTCATGGAGCTTTGAATGTAGTCCCACGCTATATCCTCAAAAACAAGGTGTGGAGACATGACTGGCTATTTAGTGAACCCAAAGGACTTTAAAAACTGTTCAGAGAGTAATAAAAAATTCTCTGGGCTGTTTGAGGTTGAGCAGGAGCCCACCTTGGGCCTGGTGCTATTTGATGAGTTCACTGCTGACTTGATTATGAACTGGACAGTTTTCAGGTTAGGTTTGGAGGAAGCTATGAATGCTGGCATACATGATTAGTTAAGGACAATGCAGGAATAACTGACATACTACAAAACCTATATACTCCAATAATTGAAATACTAGCTCAGTCTCTGCTGCGTGGAAGGGAACCAGGGTGTGACAGTGGATTTCAAGGAGTCAGCATCAGCAGAAGAAAATGTCCTGGGATATACAAGTACAAGAGGGTTGTAGGAAGGTGTGGGAGGAACCTTGTCTTTCTGCTTTGCCCAGAAGAGTCTCAGCTGAAGCTGAGAGTTCAGGGACAGACCCAGGGAAAAGGTAGACCTGCTAGAAAGAGCTGGGTCTGCCTAATCTAGGGACAAACTGACCAAAAGGAGCATGATAACCATGCACAAATATATAAAAGGAAAGTGCTAAAAGGAAAGGAATGAGCCATTCCCTGTGAACTTTGGAGACAAAATGAGAAATAATGGGTTCACCTGCATCAAGGCTGGCATTATGAGAGCCTTTCTCGCAGTAATAACAGCACAGCATTGAAGTAGATTGTGCAGCTGATTGCAAAATCTCAGTTTCTAGAGGTTTTCAGGAATAGGTTATACAAATATCTCCTAAGAAGGGTTTCTGCAGAGCAGATGCTATGTTGTGGCTGTGACTAGATTAAATCTCTTCAGTCCTGTCACTGTGAGTCTGAGCTCATATAGAAAATGCCATTTTTAATATTAAAAAACCATCTAAGATGGTTGGTGTTATATGTCTATATATACAGGCCTGTAAATATACACCTGAATATTAACCTTTATATTCAACAATCATATAGAAACCTATATTTAATGAGTTTAAAAAAGCATTTTGATATAACTTACTGCAACATCAGAGTTTTCAATTTCTCCTTTATTTGTAGGCAGAAATATCACTGAAATCAGTGACAAAAGATTTCAGTTAAAAAAAACATAAAAGCAACCCTTCATTTTCCAATAGAAAATGGATCAGTTTGAAGTGCAGAGTCACCCTAATTCCCAGCAATTAACTCTGAATGGCCTCCAGAGAGTTTTCTGCTGTAAAGAAGAGAGTTAAAACATTAACTCAGTACTCTCTCTGAGTCTTTATACGTGACTTATTACTGTCATTAATAGATCCTTATCTTTGCAAGGATATCGATAAAATAGGAAAGTGCTAGCTCCATAGAGAGAAGCGAACAGAAGCTTCCGCACGTCACTGGGGGCTGGAAATCCAACCCCACCTTCACAGATCTTTGCCCTTGGTTTTACAAAGAAACCAAAGCCCACAGAAGGGCAAAGCTTTGCTTAAAGGTTACAGGGTGAAACACAGCTCCCAGGGAGCACGTGAACTCAAAATGCTTCTTTTAAATGACAGAGGACGTGGGAAGCTGTGTAAGGGCATGGACTCGGAGATGACTCTGCAAAGCAGGGCAGGGCAGGGCTATGTTTTTTTTTATTTTTATTTTTTTTTCTCCACTCCAGCACAGTTTTTCTTTGCTCTTGCATACTGGGGGCTCCTTGCAAGCATCATTTCATCCATGCGGCTTTCTCGGGACCTGAAATCCATCACTGGGCCTGTCAAGCCTGGAGGGCAGAGAGGTGAAATGTCCCTGAGGAGGTCAGCAGTGAGTCACAGTCAAGCCCAGGGATGAAGCTTACAGGGGGGCCCTGCATCCACATGTTGCTGCTCTGGGCTGATACTTGCATGGCTGATTAACAAAAAGCCAAGACTGAAGTTCATAAGTGGAGGAATATAAGGAGGTGAGCAGGAACAATTAACATTTACCATTTTCCTGCTCCCGGGATGGTGTTTCTGCTCAGCACCACCATACTGCTCCTCTCCCCTGCCCAGAAGCAGAAGAGGCTTCTTGTTCCCCTGAGGATCTGCCCAATATTTTAATTTCAACAGTGTCCCCAATCAGCCAAAAGTGCAATATTTCATAGGTTTTCATGGGTATGGAAAAGGGCAGGTGGGGTAAACATCAAGCTCCATGGGCTGCATTCAGAGTTTGTGCTTCAAGAGCTAATGCACTTAGAATTATGCACCAGCAAGGAAAGCGGTGGAGAGCCACAGAAATGGAAGTTGCAATTTTTCTTCTTCCTTCCACTGGCAGCTGCTTCTTATTCCTGCCTGTGTCAGACTTCCCAACCCATTTTCTAATGATACTGTGATCAAAAAGCTCACTGAAGACTTGAGAGCAGCATGGTGACCGCAGAGCTGGCCAGCACCGCTTCACCGATCCTGCCCCAACCATCTCAACCCACCTGGAGCCCCTCACTAATACCGTAAGCTCTTCGGTCACGCAGGGGAATTCCTTTGCACTAATGAATATGGCTGAGATTACTGTTATCACTTTCCAGAAGTGTTTCGGTCACTTAAAACATCTCACCCCTTACACTGGGGTTTCGTTGCAGGAAAGCTGGAGCCTGTGTTTGTGAAGTGTCCTGCACGACGCATCCAAGATAAGATGCAGGCTGGCAGCCACCCCCAAATCTGCACTTGCAACTTCACTCACAGCAGCCCGGGCTGACTGCGGTGCTTGATGTCTGCACCCACTGCTGTCTGCTGTATCTCAGCCCGGATAAGGATCTTTACTCTGTCCTTCCCATGGCTTTGACAAATAATGCAAAGATCAGCCCCTGATTGTTCCAGTGATGAAAGGACATAGACAACACAGCTCAAGTGCTCCAAAACTTCACAGAATCCCTCCCTGCCTTGCTATTTCTCAGATCCGTTTCTAAGGTTGCAGCCTTCATGGGAAAGGTGAGTTGCCCTGGCAACATCTCAGCACTCTGCCTGGACATAAATTACCTGTCAGTCTCTGAGGAAATGATTAAATGGCTGAGTCTGGGGGGGTTCTTCTTCTAAAACAGGGTTTTTCTTCCCCTTTCCCCAGCTAACTTCACCAGCAGTGCTTAAGCTCTCCAGTAAATAAGAGCAAAACAAAAAGGAGGTGGATTTGCCCATTTCTGAGAGTTCGGTGAACATCTGCTCTGTCTGCAGCCAAGGGAGCCCCAGGGGAAGGTCCCACTGCTGGCCAGCCCGGCTGCTCCCAAGGTAGTTGAGGGCAAAGGAAGGGCAAGGGCCTGGCCCAAGAGAAGGCAGCGGGAGCTGGGGCAGGTGGCCTCTGCTCCAAGAGGTGCCACAGGACGTGCCACAGGTCCCTCTGAGCACCGGCTCCTACCACTGAGGTCACGGTTCCTCTCCGAGCCCCCCAGGGATGATCAGGGCAAGGGAACTTGGTGCTTTCTGAACCATAAGCCTTGGCTTAAATCCTGCCACCATTGCACCCTGCACCCCGCAGCCTCTCCCAAACTTCTGCCAGCGCTAGCAGAAGTGAAGGGAGATGCAGTTTCTCCCAACCCAGCGCAGCGTAAACCCCTTCAGCCAGCACTCGGGAAGACACGGGGACATGCAAAGCCTCCACAGAATGCTCACTTCTCTCCAGACTTCCTTCTCCCCCCAAAGGAGGTATATGTGCACCATGGAGCATTTACACCACGAGGCTCAGCAGGAAGCCTCCTCTCATGTGCTGTGCTCTCAGCGCTGGGGAGGGCTGCAGTCCCGAGCTGAGAAATAACTCAGGCACATCGTAGTACAGGCTGGGACCAAAAGATCCCCAAAGAATGACGTGTCTGAGAGCCATCGGCATGCAAAGGGAGTGAAAAAACGCAGCCTAAATCTCCACTGAATGTTCCCGCTGCTGCTGGGGTTGGGATGTCAGGAGCATTTCCACGGTGTCCAGCAGCACGCAGGGAGATTTCAGTCCTGAACACAGCTACTTGCATGGAGTTTAATTCCAAAAGTATCTTGCTTTTCTTTTTTTTTTTTTCTTTTTCTCTTTCTTTTCTTTCATTTTTTTTTTTTCTTTTCCTTTTTTTTTTTTTTTTTTTTTTTTTTTGAGGCCACTTGCATTTAAGAAGAATAAAGAAGGGAGAACACCATTGCAAATGCCAAGCCCAATGCTGCAGAGATGGACAGTGTTAGAGTCGTGATCTTATTAATTTCAAAGTGAATTTAATAGGTCACTTAACAAGAAAGGAGAAGAATGTCACAAAGAAAAGAAAAATAATCCAGAAGCAACATTGTGGATACTGAACCTTGTGCTTCAGGGCTTTCTGCAATCCAGCTCCAAGGACGTTCCTTCAGTGACAAGAAACAAAGGTGTTTCCTAATCGGAGCTAATTAACTCCTAATGAGCACAGTGCAACAAGTGGTTTTGCACGTGAGTCACCAGGTCAAGGCAGGATTTCCTTGACCCGCATCTCCATGGGAAAACTATCTCCTCCCTTCGGCAGGAGCTTATCCCATGGTCCAATAGCTAATTCAAGTCACGTCACATTTTCCTTCTGGGAGAACAAGCCCGCAGCACGGGGGATGAAGCTTAATGAGGAGGACGGGGTACAACGGTCCCCATCTGCCTGGCACGTCGGATGCGGGACTGCGTTTTCCATCCCCTTCGGAAGCAGTTGGTGGCAGCCCCGGCGCAGCCCAGCCGCCGGCCCGCGGGGGCGGCCGCTTTGATGCCATCTGCCAGTTTCTAAGGGAAAAGAAGCGTTTACGCATAAAAAGAAGCAGAAGCGATGCTGTTACCCAAACGGGAACACAACGGCCAGGCAGGAGTGATGATACGGACTAAAGGGAAGTTTTCAATCAAAGTTTTTTTTCTTTAATTAAAAACATTTTTTTCCCTCTGTTTTTTGAAGAAAGGCTTCAGGAATGTGTGTTCTTCTAATCACCTTATCTGAGAACATGTGTGGAAGTAAAGCAAAACATCCCCATGCATGCATCCCTGCACTCCCTCCTTTCCTACCTCCCTTCTATCTGTCAACGCAGAGGATGCCCAGGCAGAGGGGAGGGAGCAAACCTTGAATGAAGCGTGGTTGCATTTCAGCAAATGACTGTTTTTTGGGGGCCAGTTTTATTTTTCCATAGGAAAAGTGACAAAAAAAAAAAAACCATGCACTTTTGGTGAACGAGGATTGTTGCAGACTTTCCTGTAAAAGTTAACTTGTATATATCCTACTGTAGGATATTAGATTATTTCTCCCTCATTCCGTATTTCCGTAAGTGCCATTAAACCCTTTTAACAGACAAGGAAACTGAGGCAGGGAGAGGCAGGGCAGGATATAAGGTCACACAGCATATCCTGAGCAGGAACAGAGCCAAGCAGAGATCTACCTGCTCTGCAGACAGGTGAACATTCATTATCCAGCTGTTGGTTTTAATTGGGTCTAATGGGGAGGATGCTCTGGGGCCAGGGGTCTGGAGCACAGGCATGGGGTGGGCAGTGCTCGACACAGCCCTGCTCAATGGATGCAGCAAAATCCCCCTAATGTCCCATCAGGGTCCTGTGCTGGGAGGAAATGTTTATGGGCTGTGACAGCCTTTGTCTGACAGCGCACGGTGTGGCAGGGTGATGGATATGGCCTTCTCTTTCTCCGCCTCCGAGGAGCATTTTCCTTTTTAGTCAGCATTAGGGCAGCCAGATCACATCAACTGCAGCCTTTACACCCTGTCCCAGTGTCCTGATCCTGCCATCAGTGCTCCCGTTGGGATGAGCGAGGGAAGTGCTGATGGATGGTGCTGTGGGGATGCAGGCGGGGAAGCCGGGAGCCCCTGACCTGCTCTAGCACGAGACATCAACGCAGCCATCAGTCAAGGAGTGGAAACAGGAGGATGAAAGAGCAAGCCCAGAAATCCCTGGGGAACCACTGCAGCTATGCACGGCCCAAACTGTCACCAAGCAATTTGTCACCCCAACCCCAGCCCTTAGCAGCAGCAGCCCCAAACACCCCATGGCACACGTCAGCACCTCCCCGTCCCTAGATATCATCTCTCTCCTTGGGTACAAGGGGCCATCTGAGTGTTTTGGGGGCCAGCATGAGAATAATTGCTCCCAGTTAGCAGCCAGACGGGATATTTATAGAAAACCATTAAAACAAATCCAATCTTCTTACGTCCTCCCTTGTACGTTGTTCATTACATTTCACTTGCTCTTGAAAGCCGCCTGAGCCCGAGGACATCGCGCTGCAGGGACCAGACCGTGTTCATTTTGTTTTCATCTGCATCTGGTAACTAGGTTAAAATCTAAAGTAGGACTAATCAGGCTAAAAATAACGCCGCTCCCTCCCCAGGATCAGGTCATCATCACCGTTCACGTCACTACTAATGTTAGCGTGCTGCTGACACCTGACAAACAGCATAGCTTTTAACGGTAATTTAATGAAATTGTGAACTTTCCCCGAGCTCTGCCTTCTCGATGTGCTCATTTGTATTTACACACTGTGCTCTAGCATTTCTGCCCAGCACTAAACATCACAATGAGCCTGGGATTATGAAAACTCTTAGAAAAGACATTTAGGTGAAAAATTCAGTGAATACACCTTTGATCTTCCCAGCAAAACCTCTCCTTTTACAAACTTTTCCCCCAAATGACTCAATACCTTCACCCATTTCATTCATTGACTTCCCTAGAGCAGCTGAGAGGTGGAGAGCCAGCCCACACAGCCAGAAACATGGCCATGGAGAGTTACTTGCACTGCCTGACCCAGAAGTACCATTTACACCATCAAATTCCCAAGAATTTTGCACTTTTCAGGAGACACCAACCAGCCCACCCGGAGGAAGGGACATCAGTGCCATCAGTGCAGGAGATGTGAGTCCTGAGGCAGCCGCTGGTTTTGCTCTGTGTTTGTGTGGGTCCCCTCCAAGCCTGCCACAATGCAAACCATCACAGTCCCTAAATCCCCCATTTTCTCTTTATCTTTGAACATACTCCTAGAAACAGCCCTCCTCTGCTAGCAAGAGCAGACCCGCATACTTAAACTTCAAGCTGTTACATACTTAGGAGCCTCTTGTGTCCTTGGATATAAACAGCTTTAGGAACAGAGCCAAATTACACCCCAGGCCACAGTTTATTGTTGTTTTTTTTTTTTTAAAGAAAACAGGAGCATAATTGATCTCCGCACAAACTCTCCAGAAAAATCAGCACCATGCAAGCCTTATCTCAGCCCCACTTACAGCATCTCAGCATAATGGGGCTATTTATGTCCCTGCCTCCTCTAAAATAAAACATATTCTTTAAGCTATTTGCAAGCGAGATCATCTCTGTTTCTTGAGGAAATGTATAAATAATGATAATGCAGCTAGAAACATGCTTTATAACTAGGTCTCTGGCTGCACGGGGATTTGCATCAGTCTGTGCAGATGTTCAGCCTCCATGGACAGGCACATGGTGCCTCTTCATTACAGCCCAAAAGCCGTCTGCAAACAGAGATGAGGTATTTGTATTCCTGCCCTGGCTCACTCTCAGGATGTTGGTCCTCCAGAAACACAAATGGATCTCATTCATTTCTCCTTACCTCCCACTACAGATCACCACCTGGCTCTCCATGGGAGCCGGGCGCTCCCAGCCCCGATGCAGCCAGCGTGCACCCACCCTGTGCCTCATCCAGTGCCTGGCAGGGCTGCTCGCTTGTGCTTGCTTCTCGTTGTGGGACGGGATCCTGCAAGCAAGGGGTAGAAACTGAGAATTGCTAACATGTTCCATACAGCCTAGCAAATTCCCTGTTCGCAGCAGAGCTGGAGTAACCCACTCATATTTTCAACTTGAGATCAGACAGTATTCCTCTGTAATATTTGTTTCTGTTAATAAATGGAAATCCTGACTTGCCGGTCTGCTCTGGGGTGCCCAGGATGCCTGCACACCTTTATCTGCAGCAGAAGTGATTCCATAAGACAGCACCAGGGCAGGAGGCAGAGACCCCACATGATTTGCCTACAGTCCCAAAACCATATGCAGCAAGAAGAGAGTTAAACCCAGTGTCCCAGGCTGGGCATGGGGTTTCTTTAATACTATCAAATATTTTTACTGTTTCTTCTGAATATTGCAGTTATCATGAAACAGGCTCTATTCCCCAGGAGAGCTTTTAAGATTGCATTTGGCATGTACTGGCCATCCCCCCACTCCGCTCACCAGAGAAAGGAGCCCTCTGGGGACCAGCTTCCCAATCAGTGCAGAGATAAATCAGGCAGGATGCAAATTGCCCCTAACTCCTCCATGCGTGTTGCCCTGCACTGCTGAGAACATAAATGTATATTAGCAATGGTGTTATCAGAAGAAGCATTAACAAGAGGTCTGGGAAGGGATGGAAAGAGATCTTTCATGTAGGTAAGGGAGAGCAGGGAAAATACATAATCATAAGAAACCTCCTGGGAAAGCAATTTGTAGGAATAATATACATTTTCATAGAGTGGAGAACAGCCGGCTGACATAACGTCCTCTGTAATGAATGGCTGAGGAAGCGTCAGCGTGTACAGCTATCCATAATCACAAGTCACATCTGCACTCACAGGCACAGCTCAGGAAGTGAACGGAGAGGGGACAGCATGGGGACCTGCCTGGGATGGCCACAGGGAGGTCCCAGCAGCCGGCTGAGTGACCACCGAGTCACAGCACACCTCAGGCTGGGTCAGAAGTGAGGGATGGACGAGCTAAGACCCAGTCTCCTAGCACTGATAAATGCATTTCAGCTTTGCATTCCCATTTCGCTGGTCATGGCTCCTTTCTCTCAGCGCTATTGCAGATCGTGCAGAAGTTGGCTGCCAGCAGTGGAGCATCGGGTTCTGGGGGACAGACATCAAGCTGCGGCATGGACACACCCAAAGCACAAAGGAGCTCCAGGCAAACCAATGCTAATGCTGGCACTTCGGATTAAACAGGACAGCACCTTTAGATGTGTTTTTAATGAGGGTGGTGGTGGAAAAAGGCTTGAAATAAGCCTAGCTCTTGACTCAGTTCCCCAGACACTGAGAAAACTGAAGAAACCCCGAGATTTCCTGCCCTGGTTGTGTGGGCTGGAAATGCATGCAGGTTGGAAGGCCACAGCAGCAGATTCCTTCACAGGGATGAACAAGACCTGGATGTCCATGCCCAGGGACATCCTTGTATCTGAGTGCATTGCAGGCTGTCACGTTTTTATTTGCTGCTGATGAGTTTCTGGGAAGCAAAAGTCCTTCATCCCTTTTGGGTACACGGTACCAAGGGGCCGAGCTTTGCGGTGACACCAGCCACTGTGATCTCCGCAGATGGGCAGCTGCAGGTCTTATGCACACAGGGTTGTGAGTTCCTGCCTTTGCTATTTATTCTCTGTATGAACAAAAGCCACCCGTGTCTTGGTTGGGTTTTGTAGTGTTCCCACCCTGCCCTGTGCTGGAGACTCGCTGGCTGCAGCAGCAAGTGCCTTAGAAAAGCCAACAAATGATATTTCTTCAGTACAGAGATGGGAGCCCCTAGTTCTAAATGAACTCAGCAGAAAAACAAGCAGGAACAACCTGATGTGTCATCTTGCCTTTACGAATCCAGCCCGCAGAGCACAATTAAGAACGAGATCACTCAGCAGCGGCTCTCCAAAAGCTCTCGCATTGCTTTCTCCTGCCTGGCAGGAGGGAAGGGAAAACATCAGCTTTCCCCAGTGCAGCGCTTGATCGTGAACTAACGCAGAGCTCAGAGCCAAGAGAAAGGAACTGAACCAAATCTGATTAATTAGAGTGTCCAGACAGGCAGAATCCTTCCTATGCTCCTCGCAACACCACAACAGAGATTATATTTTGCCTTCACTTAACAGAGAAGGAAGAGCTGAGTTCCTCCAGGGACGGCTCTTACGCCTGCACAGCCACCGTGGTTCTGAATTCAGAAACCGTGGGGCAGGGCATGGGCAAGGGGAGGCTCACGGGGCTGCTGCTGGCTTTCAGGTGCTGAGCATGGAATAAAATACAGAGCGTACGCGTCCTGAAGGACTTCCTAGCTTAGCATCTCACGGAGAGCAGTCACATCAGGAAAGCCAGCTCCATGGGGAGAGTAGAGAGCATGGATGAAGGCCATCAAAGGGCTCTTTGGAGAGGCAGTGGCAGAGGTGCAGCCTCCTCTGCAAATTTTGCAGCATAGGTAATCTTAAATAACCTATGAGTACATTTACATTGGCAAATTGGAAAATGCTCAGGCATGGGTTTTTGCCCTTGAATGGGTCTCTCTGTGCTGCTAAACTGCTAAAATGGCCCCAGTAGCAAGCATTTTGGTTGAGACCTCCCTGTTCCAGTAGGTAAGGCTCCTGGCTTGATCTATTCTCAAACTTTGCCCAAGCACTGCTTGGTGACACCGGCCAGTGTTGTGCCAGGGAGCATGCTGACAGCTGTGACGTCTGCTCATTGACAAGTCATGCTCAGGAAATGCCCTGGCCCTGCCCAGTTTACCAGCGTACATGAATCTTGGAAAAGCAGATGGAAGAAAGACAACGGGGCCCCCCCGACCACCACCCCTCTCTGGAGTGATTTACAGACTATTTGCAGCCTCTGTGGGTGCACCCACACTTTCCAGCAAATTTAATACAGCAGCCTGTCTTCAAGCACTGGGAACACGCCAGCACAGTGGGCAGGAACAAAGCAGGTAAAGAACAATAGGAATTCATTAAGCAGCACAGCGTGCTCCTGCGCCTGAGTGCCTGGCTGTGATTTCACTCCATTCCTAAGGTTTGCGAAGCTATTAGGAGATAATTTGGTCATGCAGTAGCAGAAATGACTTGCTCAGCTTTGAGGCTGTTGATTTGTTTTGGAGTTTTTTCTCTTTTATTCCTCCCAGCCTTTTCTGATTTCTCTTTTATGCTCTTTCAACAAATCTGTGTTAATTTGTTAACTCAGATTTGTTGACTTGGTTTATCCTCAGCTTTGGCATGATGTCGTAAAGCTACTAACAGCACGGATGGGATGGGATAACTCCCAGGAGTTTCCCAGGTGAAATGGAAGAACTTCAGATGATTGCAGCCCAACCTGAAAGGGTTTCAATCCCTAGAAAATGCTGGATACCCCAAACCTGAGATTCCTAGAGTTTTTCATAGCTTTTGAACTTTTTAATGTTAAGAATGGGCTGCTTGTGGTGGGGCTAGTTATATCATGAGATTGTCCATTTTTAAAGTGCTCTCTTGGGGTTTCCAGTCTGAGAAATTTAGTTAACAAACTTGCTTTAGACTTTTGCTCATGCTCCAAAATGAGCAGCTCAATCAGGATATAAATCATAGAACAGAAGGGCTGCTTAAATAATTCCTAAAAAACTTCAGGGCTGTCAGTTCCCTAACTACTCTCAAGCAGCTTGAGTCTCATCCTTTAAAGCAAAACCCATTCCTCTTCAAAGTCAGAAATTACCACAAAATTGTTCTCTATTTCAAACAGTATAACACTGTGACAACTTTAAAATTGGTCAGCAGTCATTGTGTGCAAGCAACGAACTTCTTAATGATGTCTGTAGCTAAAACAGCTTCTATGGTGTTGATTGTGAAGGTCTGTTGGACAACTGGACAACAGAAGCATTGCGTAGTTGCCAAAAGCAGCAAAACAGTGAAAATCAGTATCTTGGCCTGAATTTCCTGGCTCTGCAGTGGCAAGTGGCTGACACTGCTGTTGCTCTGGGATTCATCTTTTTTACTTTTGCTCTTTAAAAGAGACACGTTAATTTTATGGGGAGATGTGTAACTACCCACTCCTGGAACATAAAACATGCTGATGTGCAGCATCTGCCCATTGCTCAGTGACCTGCTTACTCTTCCAAACCACTAACACTAGAAAACCTCTCCAGAAGGCCAAAGCTGGATGAGCATTTCCCCACAAATCCCCAGGTTTCCAAGCACTAAACCCCAGCCTCCAACTTGCTTTCAGCAGCCGATGCTCTCGCAGAGCCTGAAGCATCCCTCATCCCCCCCAGCCACCCCATCTCTGCAGGCGAGGCTCTGTTGGCAACGCCACTGCAAGCTGTGCTGCAATGGCTCAGCCTCTTGACTTCCTCTTGTGGTAGAGTTTCTCCTTGTCACCCTGACCCCATTCAATCTTTCTGCTTAATGAATTCCTGGCACTTTATTAACAAGAGATACCCAAGTGTGATAAAGGCCGTTTTACGGTGTTGGATGAGTTGCAAAGAAAAGCAGAATTGAATGCTGTCATCAAAGAGATGCCTAGCTACAGATTATAAGAAATCTTTACATTGCAGCAAAGGCACAGAAGGGACTGGGCAGACTGGGGCTCATGTCCTTGTTTTGTCACAGACAACCGGTATGACTTTGCTGAGCAGGCAAGGGGTCTGATCTGGTGAAGTGCTGGACCCTTTTCTATTGATCCAGAAAAATTCAGCAGCACCTGATGACCGGAGCATGGCAAGGGGAGGGAGGGACGGAGGGCAGAGTGCTGACTGCCTTGAAGGAGTCATCTCTTCTGTCTCTCCATTGCACATCTGCAGTAACACATCTGCAGGAAAGGAATCACAGTGTTGTCCTGTGCAGAGGGGACTTCTGCCACCAGCTATCAGACCGTCTGACAGCCACCACCAGAGTCATTCAAAATGCCCTTGCAAGCTTGAAATATTACTAGATATCTCACCCGAAGAAACCAAGGAAAAGGGCAGGCTTGCCCAGAGCCAAGGAAGTAGCTGATTTACCTGGGAACTAATCTCCATTCCCCAGTTTTGCATCCCATCATCCCAAACACCAGACTGTCGCACCTTGATAAGTGCAGGTAGGAACTCAAACTCCATCACCACCTGGCTTACAGGGGTCACCAACAGCTGTAAACCCATGCCCCATCAGGAAGCCACCAGGACGTGTCACCCATCATGGTGCTGAGCAAACTGTGGGAGCTCAGGGTGGGCTGAGCTCTCTCAGACACTTTTTCCTTCTTTTGTATGACATATATTCAGCTATTTTCTTTCTGGAACAGAGCTGCTCTGTTCTGGTTTCCCTGCATTAATGAACTGTAACAGGCAGTGCCCACTTCAGTGTTATCCTTGCTATATCCACCTGTATTATCTACTCTGTGATGGGTGTTTCTGCTCCAGCTCTCATCTGTTCATTTGTTTTCACTCCAACCTTTTCCTGCTGAGTTGTCTTTTCCACACTGCATTTGCCAAGGGGGGATTTTCCTCCTTTGCATTTCTAAGGGTTCTTTCATCCAGGGATCCCAACTCACCCAGCCTCCACAATGCCCCTGTGAAGCAGAGAAGGTAACAGAATAATTCACACATGCACAACTGGAGCACCGAGCTAAAGGGCTGCAGCTGAGTTCAGGACATGCCACAGCAGCAAGGATGGGCAAGGATGCAGTGATGCTGCTGTCAAATTGGCCCAGGGCTGTGCTGCACCCGCAGCTGCACCCGGCTGGGCTAGGTGGGGCTTTGCACAGCCCACTCCTGTACAGGGAGAAAATGTGCTCTGAGGCTTATTCCTCAGCTGCAAGGTTGGACTCAGATTTAAATCCTGAGAGCTGCATTGGTGACGTAGGACCTGAAATCCCATATATTTTCCCCAAACATAAGCTCCTAAGGGACTGTGTAACGTCACGGCTGTTGGTACTAAAAAGGAGGAGGTGGAGGAACCTGCTGGAGCAAAGCCTTACCTTGTGTTGCTGTGTCCCTCCTGCCACCCAGCCAGCTGGCATCCCCACCTACCACACAAATCCTTCAATACAGGAATGGCTTTTTTTCCCCCTCCAGTTTGTCCAGCACCTTGTGCTTGTAAGCCAGAGGAATGAGCAGAGGTTAAGTCCTGGTTGATGTTCAGGACTTCATAGAAGAAGACAGGGGAGAACAAATGTTTATTGCTAAAGAAGGAAAGCAAATAGCGGGGGATGGAGAGGAGGTTGAAATATCTTTTTTTTTCTTCATTCCTAATGAGAAAGAGAAAACAACGCCTTCATAATTCATGCAACCAAGGGAAAGAACACAGACCAGGAGGAGGAGAGAAGGGTGACTGCCACCATGGGTTGGATGCACTCATTAGCAGTGTCTGCGGACGTCCAGCCTTGGTGCCAGGGGACTCGCAGTCTCTGGGCCAGCAGCGGTGTTGGAGGATCAGCGGAGGCCAAAATAATGCCCATGTTTGAAAGACCTAGAGCCTGGAAGCACAGCTGGCCCCATTTCCATATCCCAAAAGGCCCTCAGACAAATCATTAAGCAGTTTCTAAGCACCTGGAGGATAATAAAGTGATAAAAAACAGGCAATGCGAATTTGTCAGGAGCAAATCCTGTCAAACCAATCTAATCGCGTTCTCTGACAGAGTAACTGGCCTTGTGAATGGGGGTGGTGCAGATGTGATGTATCTTGACTTCAGCAAAGCTTTTGACATGGTCTCGCCTGACATCCTAAAGAAATACAGTTTATAGGAAACCCCCATGAGGCAGATGCAAAATTGGTGGGAAATCTGTACTCAGAGAGTATTTATTCAAATTTAATTGTCAAAATAGGGAAGATTTCTCATCCCATAGGAAATTGTTCTGAGTCCAAACACTTCCTTTGAAAGCCACAACGATGGCAAAGATTGTACATTTAAAATTATTATGTGAGACCTGTAGAGCTTGAGTAGTGCAGGATTGCAATTCAGAATGAAAAGGATGTTAGAAAAAACAGACTGGAATAAGTAAAGATGAAAAATAAAAATATTCGTATAAAAAACTGAGTATTGCATTAAGAAACCCACAGAGACAGCATGGGATAAACACCAAGACAGCAGCACAGAGAAGGAACCGGGACACGCATGGGCTCCATCTCCTTTTTCTCTAAGTGTTTGTTGGCCAGGGACACATCTGCAGCCTGCATCAGGGACCCCTTTGGCCAACCCTAGTGAATGAGCAGGTGCTGTTTGCTCCAACTGTCCCATGAGGGAGGGGAAAGATGCAACTGGAGCATCCCCAACAACAACCAGGTGGGGGATGTTTCTAAAATGGATGGTTAGCTCCAAACCAGGCTTACTGGGAAGACAGGGAAGTCTGCAGAATACATTTTAACAGATACCAAGGACAGCCAGACTGACACCCTCCCACAGGACAGCAGGTCTAGATGATACCTGAAGGCCACTTCCCACTGTTCTTTTCTGTATTCCCCTCCTCATCCAGACCAAGCATCTTGCAGGACCACAGGGACCACCCGAGCATACCCTGCCTCCCCCGGTAACTTGTATTTCAGCCACGCTCCCACTTCACTCACGCTGTGCAAATGTCTTGCATCGATGCATTGCGGGACGACACGACTGGAGCTGGCTCAGACGACGGTGGGTAGTTTTTCAAGATGACCCTTGCTGCCCTGTTTGCTGTAAGCAGACAGGCTGACATGATTACACTGTCAAGGCACGGTGGCCTCCTTTCTGCAGAACAAGAGGGGTCATTTTGCCAGTCAAGCCGTGCTGACATCCAAAGGCAGCGCAGGGGCGCACGCAGGGTCCAGCAACAGGCTCCTGGGGGCTGCGGCCAGGGGGACCCACTCTGACATCTCCATTTCTAGGAGCATCCAGACCTTGACCTGGGGTCTGACAGCCAAACAGGAGACGCACAACCCACGCTAAGGACAGCCCAGTGTCCCCCTCTAGCACAGTGCCTGCAGGGGACAAGCAAGCCCGTTCCGCACCACATTTAGGGTACAGTTTCCCAGCCCAGAGCATAGCATTTTGTCACCACTCAAGTTTAGAGTTGGTCCCTGTGTTTAACCCATGTTGATGAATTTGGATGTTACAAACATGTTAAAAATGCAAATAGTGGCAGATCCTAGAGAAGCTGAATGCCACCCCCCTTTGTCTCTATTTAAAATCAAATCCAGCTTCATTTTAACATCCTCCTTGTGCTGGGGCTTAGCGATAATTTTCACTTGTATAAATACACTCACAATGTGTGTATACATATTTATGTTATTCCAACAGGAAATGAAAAGTCATCAATAAAGTGTATTTTTTCTACAACTACGGAGGGGAGGGAAGGGAGCTGGAGAGGACAGCCCCTGCTCTCACCAGCAGAGCTGGACGACAGCATTTCAACGGCAGTAGATAAACCAGCTCCTCCCCAGCTTTGGTCAGCGGAGAATTACAGGTACCACTCAGCTGATGCTCAGGCTGTTTCTTGTCCAGGAAGGGGCACTGGGGTCCTTCCCACATGGACACGGTGCGACGCTGCTCTCGGGTCTGATCCCTGACAGGTGGCAAAGGGCATTGGCTGCTGGCTCTCTGCTACAAAAGTAGCTGATGTGCACATGCTTTCTGTGCATTCAAATCCAAATTTCCAGGGAAGGGAGGAACAGGCTGGGTCATGCTGTCAGAGCAAAGATCAGCTTTTACATCCATCAGGATCTTCTCTGCTCTCCTCCTCTATATATTATTTTTTCTCCCCATAATTCACCTATCAGTGTTGGTATACAGAGTTGGCAACCAAATCGGGCTCCTCACCCTTAAGGTAGGTCTGGAGATTGCTCCCCAGCACAGCAGCTGAGGAGGACCTGGATCCCTCTGCCCAGGCTGTTTGTGGCCAGCGTGAAGCATTTTGGATGCATCATTGCCCCAATCTCCCCGTGCCACGAGAGTGATGCCACAGCTTTCCCTTCGTTGTTCTCTCCCATCAATTATTTGATTTAATGTGCTGCTGCTTTGCAGAGAAAAGCCTTTTCCACTACATACTTCAGCTCTTTGCACATAGAAAGGAGGGACAGAGTCTTGCCCAGCCTGAGATCTTGGGAGCAAAGACCATTTTCTCCTGCTGATCCCTGCAGCCCTGGCAGGCCCTGATCTCCATTAGGAATCCCAGCTTGTGCTGTAATCGAGTTACAGCTTAATGTACTGAAGGCAGGATGCTGGACTCCACTTCAAGTGGAATATATCGTAACGCATTAAACATTTCTCTTCAGATAGATAACTGGAGAAGATGTGTTTCCATTATTTGTGCATGCCCTCATACAGAAATGGCAGAAGGCCTAGCAGAGGATTACATTCTTTTTTAATTCAATAAACAAATGTATAATTGTAACTTCTGGGAACCATCCTGCAGAAAAAAAGTAAAACCTTGCCTCCCTGCTCCTAAATTCAAATGCTGGCTAAAAACACACAGAGAAAGGCTGTTTTTCTTTCCAAGATTCAAGGCCAGAAGAGAGCTTTATCATCACTCCTGAACAGCAGCTCTGGGTTAAGCCCAGCACTCCCACCAATGCAGGGTCCTCAATTTGATCCAATTACCTTTTCTCTAAGGACAGGGCAGATCACCACTTGAATTTTGTCCCCACCAGTTCTGGGCAGACAGTGGTTTCCCAGATTTACAGCAGAGCAGTCCGTGGTTAGGATCCCGAAGAGGTGATAGGGGCCAATTCCTGCACCAGGAGAATTTAATTAAGCCTGCTTAAATATGCAACTCTAAACGCTCTAAATATAAGTTGCGCTTTATGGAGGGAGAAGAGGCAGGGAGATCGGTTATTGAGATACAAAGCAATGATTTCAGCAGCAGAGCCTCTGAAGCAACCATACATCCAACTGCCAGAAACATCTTTTAAACCAACCACTTCTTGGTGGGAGAGAATAATACAGCCATCACCATTATCCTCTCTGCTTCCAGTTATATTCCCTTGCCTCTGCAGGATAAGTTCTGGCTGGCCTGAGGAAGGATGGGAAAACCCTGTTTGTGATGCTTACATGGGAAACTGCGTGATATTTCAATTCAAACCTCATGTCACCAGGGTCTCCTGGAGAAAAGCCACGTGGCATGCTCTTGGTCTGCCCTTCCCTTTTTCACAGAGGAGCTGCAGGTAAAATGGCCTTAAGGGGATGCTGAGAACCTGCCTCCATCCGCCTGGAACTGCAAGGGCTGCTCGTGACCTCCATGGTGCTGCCTGCAAAGCATTTAGGGCTGAATGGCAGAGGTAAGGTAGCAGCAGCCTCAGGGTGGGGGTTCCCATGTGCTTCTGGATCCTGCCAGTGACAGAGCACCAGCATTGCCACCGCTGTGACATCCCCGCTCGCTGATCCCAGTGCACCAGGGACAGGGGAATGACAGCAGTGCAGAGGAGGGACAGTGCTGGACTCAGCAGATGAGCTCTCTTGTAGCAAATCTTTCCTTTGATTTGTTTTGAAGTTTTTACCATAATAAGGTAACCCAATTCAATAGAAAACTAATTCAGAGAAATTCATCAGCATTAGTGAAAATGCTTACCTGGGCACAAGAAGTTGGGATGATAACTGGCCATTAAGCCCATCTTGTGTTAAAACAGGGTACATACATGTGATATACTCAGCAAAAATGCAAATTATTTAGAGAAGTGGCCCAGGAACGTACAGGTCAAATTTACAGATGCAATTAGGTGTCCGGGACCCATCTGAAGGGAGTGGGGGGGGTCTAAGCTGTTCAGTTGATTCACAGCCCCATCACCCTTGGCTGCTCACCAAGCACTGAACCAGGCAGTGACCAAAGGATTATTCAAGGTATTCAGGAGACTCCATGGCACAGCAGGAGCCTTTCACCATGTTGACCTCCTCCGAAGGTTTGTGCCTTCATGCAAGCAGCCTGAGCACAGCTGCAGCCTTCCCTGATAGCTCATTTAGGAGCAGTAATTTTCCCAGTGAACAACAGACAGATGTATTTTCCTTGCTGTTATGATCACACTTGTAGGTGATGGTAATAAAACTGCCGTACTTGTATTTCAGCTGGCTGAGAATCAGGAGAAAGCACCTGAACTGAAGCATTTCTGCCTTCTGCACAAGCCTTCAGAATGATGCTCCAGGTAAGCCAACAGCTAACTCACCCATCTGGCAGAGCCCTCCCCAGCACGCCCAGCGAACATGAAAAGCTCACTGTGGCGGTGAGCTGGGGACCACGGCAGAGTGATGGCTTTCAGAAATTCTTTTCACACAAAACCTGAGCATTCCACTGGCAGGGGTGATGGCAGCCAGGATGAAAGCTGAAGCTGTGCTACCTGGGTTATATTAAGATGAGCAAATTGTAGAATAGCAGCAACCCATTGTAACAGAAAAGGAAACTCCTCAGCGTGCTGCTGAGATGCTGAGAGGTGGCAAAGCCGAACTTCAGGCTGCTTGCAGCATGTAGGGACAGGCTCAAGGTCCCTCTCCTTACCTCCCAGGCAAGCATGCCTAGAAGAGCAGCTAACATCTGGGACGATGAATGTGGCTGACAAATGAGCATCTTGGCACCACCAGCAAAGGCAGAGCTTATCTGGGAGGGCAGCGAGCTTCCTCAGGGCAGATGGGCTGAAAAACAAGCACTCTGCCAACATGGGACCAATGCAGAGTGTCCCAGAGCCTGATATAAGGGGAAGAGGCATTTCTCCAACACTCCTGGCATACCCCAAAGGTAGTGCAACTGCTACAGTACAAACAAACAGCACCAAAAGCAACTCATAAAAAATGAAATAAAACTTAAAAATGCCTGGAGAATAGCTCTAGAGAGACTTCCTATGCTTCTCACCAGGGTAAAGATGAGGCAACCTCTTATGGCACTGAAATTGTCTCTTTTTTTCACCTCTCACAAATAATAAATTCTGCAAAGCAATGAAATTTGGAAAGAAGCAGTTTCCCTGAAGTCTGGAGTGGATCACCAAACAATTTTATCATTTCCAAAACTGGGTATGGTAACTGGAGCGATAGAGCAAAAATTCCTACTACCTTCCTTCTGTATTTTCGAAAGGACACTTGTTTGGTTTCAGTTTTGCAATTATATGTTTCTTTTTTTAAAAAATACTTAAACTGAAAACTGACAAAACATATTTAAGGGGTTCAATGATGCAAGAAAAATGGGTTAATGGACTCAGAATGGTGTGCTGTGATTTTCTGGGGGTAGATAGTTGAGGCTGACACTGTTTTTCACCGCCATGAAGCTGCAGCCACGTCCTGGCAGGGCAGGAAGACACACACTTGGGTTGGGACTTAGGGCTATGATGGACCTTGCCACCCTCCCCAGGGACAGCGCACCCTTCCTGCTGTGCACCCTCCTGACCAGAGCAGTTATAAAGCTGAAACTGCGGTAGCTTTCCAGCCGGGGGAAGGAAACCCTCCCTGTAATCCCCCTGCTCAGCTGTTGCATCCAAGCATTTCAGCAAAGGCCATCTCTGTGCCATCTGCTAGACTGCAGCTGAACCCGTCCCTCCAACATGCTCCTTTGCTGAGTCCTCAGAGAGGATCCAGGAACTAGAAGAAAGGGGAAACACAAACCTGCAGCCTCTCACCTTACCCCAAATTATGCTCAACAACATTTTAAAATAGATTAATTTGTGAAAGCAGGCACGTTTGGAGCAACACCTGGGGCAGAACAGACTCTTTCTCTCTTTCTCGAGCCTTTCTCTCTGCTGACTCATGCTGCAGACAGACCCGAGCGAGCTCTGGTTGCTTCCTCATTTTCTCAGGCCATTGCTCCATCCATAGGACAGATTCAATCCATCCCCAGAGACATTAGAACAGAGCAGAGCAGAGCAGAATAGAATAGAATAGAACAGAATAGTTCCAGTTGGAAGGGGCCTACACACATCATCAAATCCAACCGTCATCAAGATCATTGAGACCAACTCACCTAGAGCCGTTCCTAGATCAGCATCACCGTGCTGTAACAGAGGATTTGCTCTGATGTAAATTATAGAAAAATCTAAAACTAGGGCAGGGATGCCACGGCCTTCAGCACCCAAAGGGATTGTTAATCCTCAAAACAGGACCTGCTCAGGGTGGAGAATCAACAGGAGGTTCAAAAAGGTCAGGGCTTGTGGCTTTTGTCTGCTTGTTTGTCGTTTCTGAGCTTTGCCTCATCTGACTCACCTGGGATATTCCATCACTGACAACCCAGCTGTGGCCCAATGAAGTGCTCCCTGGCTTTGCTTTGGTCTGGATCATCGTTAAAAATATAAGTCAACTGGAAAGAGCATGGAGGACCAGCACCTGAGCATGGGGCAGTGCCCCAGTGCATACCAGTACAAGGAGGGAGTGCACCAATTTTCTCTAAAGGCTACAATGGGAAAAGCCCAGCAGCACAGAGAACTGGAGGCGGAGCGCAAAAGAAATATCTATACATTCATTCCTGTAAGATTTTCTTTCTAATTCTGCTATTTTCCTTGTCTTCCAAGCAGCTGTGTGTCGTGAATGACATCACACAATCAGAGGAGTGTCTCCACCCTACCAGGAGCAACAGAAGGTTTCAAGGGCCCTCTTTCCAGCTCATCATGAGCTAAAGGTTTGGGGTTAAAAACCAAAAATTTTGGTTCTCTGTATTTGACTTTATATCAGCCTCACATGTATTATCCATCCTTAATATCATCTATCAGCACAGGGCTATCAAGCTCCAACAGCACCGATTGTACTGTGCAATTTTCCTTTTATTGCAAGTTCTCCCTGTGAATCCCAGCAAAAGCATGAGCAGTACATTCAGGCTGAAGGACAGGGTTTTCCGGCCAAAGCTTAATCTCAGTACGGGACACATAAGAAACATCAACAAACATCAATAACATCAATAAAAAGCACTTTTTTCCCCTCTTTGTGAGATCATGTAATCAAAATTGACACGACAATGCTGGCCAGGAAGTTGAGACAGGGAGAGAGAGAAAGAAGATTAAAAGGGAGAAAATCTGGAAGCATTTCTGCTGAATTTGCTGTAAAAGATGCATCAAAGCAAATTACAATGAGCCCACATCTTCACCACCTTTCAAATTCCACAAGGTCACTGCCACCCAGGCAGCCAGAAGCCAAAGGGACGTGAAAGACTTCACGACAAAGCACAAACCTGCTTCCTGGAAAGTCTCATTTTGCTCCTGCAGTGAACTTGGATTTTGCAATTAGTTTTAGCAAGCTGAACTCCATCTGCCTGTGTCATATCAGGTGCTGATGAGTTCCTTGGCCTGAGTCCTTGCTGTGGGGTAGATGGTGCTGTGGAGGAGCTCTGGTATTACTGCTTCATAACTTCACAGCTAAAGGTGCTAGCCCAAGTACCCACAATCAGAGGAACAGAACTTCCCATCTTGAATAATTCACCATTTTTTATATTCTTTCACAATTTGTTTGTTCAGTTGCTTCATCTTTTAGAGAAGAGGTTTTCCTGAATAACTCCTCTCCTTTCTCTGAAGTCTTGGTCTTTGGGTTTTGTTGGGCATAATGGCCAGAGCTGAACACCATCTGGGACAGCTGATTTCACTCTGAGCAATGTGTTTCCAGTGTTTCTTTCCCTCCCTCTCAAAGCAGAACATGCTGGCAGACACTGATAGAGCGGGGTCCCTAAATACTGCTCCCTAGGCACCCACTGCAGGAGCTGTGCCTCTGTCTGACACTGTATGGATCACCTTCCATTGCTTTAGGCAAGAAGACCATGAGGCAGAAGGGGAAGGGCATTGACAAGTCGACTATGTCCCATGGAAGGTAAGAGCTCTGGATCCCACTGCTTCGTCCCTTGCATGGCTATTTGCTCTCTGTGGAAAGAAAATGCAAAATGCTGCTGTTGCACAGGCACATGAACCAGCTGCAGCCTTGAGGGAGGCTCAGGCATCTCCATTGATGAGCTGCAGGGTTGTCTGTAGGATGGGCGCACCCCAAGCCCACTGCAAACACCTTCCATTGTGAGCTGGCCTCCTTGCACGGAGCCCCAGCCCCGACCAAAGTCTGGCAGCAGGATGGTCCCAGCCCACAGCAGGTTTCCCTTAGCAGGGGACAAGACCCCATCCTGAAGGCAACGGTTGCAGCTTCTGGTACTTGTTGCATGAGTGGCTGCAGGACTGCCAACCCAGGACACATCCCAAGGAGGGCACAGCTGCAGACCAGACAAGGCACGGGGATTTGGGGGCTGCTGCCAAATTCTGGCATTAATAGCAGAGAACAGATCTCAACAGGAGCATCTGAGCAGCGCTTCAAGGGCAGGGCTGCAGAAGGCTTCCAAAAGCGCAGCTGATGCCAGGCATCAGGCAGACGGCAGGTCCTGCCCACACCATCTGCCCCCTCCCAGCCTCCCTGGGCCCGGAGACTTCGGCAGGAGAAACAACAAGCCATCATCTGCTGGCTGGCACCTCAGGGTGCCAAATCCATGGCAAGATGCAACCATGCATCGAGGCGCAGGGGAGAATCCATCCCTCATCTCCTGCCAGGTTGATTTGTCAGAAGCGGTGACAAACTTCATCTGTTTCCACCGTGGGGGAAAGGAGGTCCAAGGCACACTGAATTGATCTGTGCAAGGAAACGCTGCTGTAATTACATCTGCAGAGGGAGCTGAAAGGCCACTGATGGTCAGCCCTGGCTCAAGCAGCCCTCCTGTGCTTTAAGAGCAAGTTTTCCAGGATCTGAAAAATCAAGGGCATGGCCTAAACCCAGCGACATCAGTGGGTGTCTTCTCCAGCACACCCTGAACAGAGGAATCCCATCAGCTCCCACTGACTGCCATGCTGAAATCCCACAGAACCAGGACTGGACCTGGGATCTGCAGCACATGAAACATTTTCCAGCCAAAGCAAGGAGCCCTGTGTCCTGCAAGGGAGATGGGAGCAGGAGAGGAAAAGTGTGGTGTGGAACCTCCCTGGGCTGCACAGCAAGTCTGCAGCACACTGGGAGAGAGCCAAGACACATGGAGGGACTCATCCTTCCCTTGGCTTCTGCTTGTGACCATTGCTGGAGGCAGCACTGGATGGGCCTTTGGTCTGATCCAGTACAGTTGTTTTTATCGTACATCTTAGGCACTTCAAACAGCATGTGTAAGAAGGATCCAGATGTCAAAACAAATTCAAGGCACAGCAGAATTTGGTTCTGACATCCTCCTGCCTTTCCCTGGGGAGTTCAACCCACCAGACCCCTATAGATCCCTATGCAGGGGATCGGTAACCCCAACCAGCACTAGCCCTATATTGAGTTTATTTCTGATGGGCTCCTGGAGCCACTGGTTCAGTTCAGAAGCCAAAAGCAGTACTGTGGGATGTTTCATCCATCCAACTTGGCCCCAGCTCAACCATTATCACCAGCAGAACTAACCCCCCCNAGGGAGGGAGTCGAGCTTTGCCAATCGTTCTCACGGAAGCGTAAGGCTGAGAGCGCCGAGTTTCTTTAATTTTCTCCCCTGCTCCAGACTGGACAGATTTGTGTCACGCCTAAATCCAATTAAGTCAGCCAGCCTCACTAAAGCCTCCAAGCTGAACTAATGGATGTCACCGTCTCACCAAGCAACACACCAGCTTTCTCCATGGAGATCTTCTCCATGGGGTGGAACAGGGCTACTGTCCTCTGCTTCTCTGCTCAGGGGAAGCACGGCCCAGGACAGACAGACCCCCCTGTGGGGACATCATCACCAGGACTGGCCCCGAGACCCCTCAAAGCACATTTCAGTTGTGAGGCAAGGAAGACCAGCCTCCTTATGAAATACTTGGATACCTACAGTGGAAAAGAGCTATTATTTTTATTATTCCCATATGCTCCCCTTGTGAGGTGTGGTCGCTGGAGTCCTTGATACGTTTCCCCGAAATACAGGCAATAAAACAATAACTATAAAAGTTAACAATAAATCCAATTCGGTGGTGCTGCTGGGACCATCCCTCTGAGAGGAGATAATTCAATCATTTCCCCTCTCTTACTCCCAAATTAAAATGAATTGATTCCTCCAACAGCGGCTTGTTTATCATGTCTGCAGGCTGTCAATGCACGGCAAGTTCCTCAGGTCCTATGGGTTCCTCCTACTTCAAAAAACTCCATCTGTCTTTGAGACAGCCCCATTACGACAGCTAATATAATCCTCTCCCCCAGCGCACATGTTCAAGTCCATCTTCCCAGGTGCATCCCAAAGCCCGATGCTCCTGCAGGCTTTCTGACCTTGTTTCCACACACATCCCAGGAAGGGACCGGAGAATCCCCCAGGGAACACAGCAAGCCCCCAGACCATCATTTTATTGAGGTAAGGCCTTATGGACAGTCAGGAATAAGGAGAGAGAGGGGAGGAGCATGAGATGGAACAAGATGTGCTCTGCACCAGAGTACAGCACTGTTTGCGGATGGTCATTAATTTTTGTTTGTTTGTTTCTTTGTCTTTTCTGTTTGAGAACATGGACTCTCTGATGCTAAAGCTTTTCCTGGGAGCACACCAGCACAGACAGCATCCTTTCTACCAGCCAACAAACCAGTAAACCAGGACGGTTCCTCCAGCTGCCAGAGTCCGGTTCAAACCTCAGTGCTGCTGAGGGGATTCAAATGGCCACTTTCACACCCTGCTGAGCAAACTATTTGGAATATCAAGCTCATCACTAACAAAACACTTCAGCAGGTTTTTGGGTTCATTCAGAGATGGAGCAGACCCAGGACAGTAGCATATTGAATTAAAGTTTAAGTGGTAGATCTGGGCCCTGGGCAGATTTGGAAGGGCACATGGTAGCTGGACTCCTGCTGAACTCCATGGGAGTTGCCGCCTCTTGCTCTGTGTTTAAACTCTATTTTGGGAAGGAAGAAAATGCTTGGCATAATGCTCTGAGTGGGCTGCTTATCCCTATCCTCTAGTCTGGGAAAGCTGTTTCTCAGTACCGTGGAGTTGCCTACAACCTAGTCTGTTCCTGGAAAGTGGGGAAAGAGCAAACCCAGCAATTTTCCTGAATGACTTTTAAAATATGTTTTAGAATGGAAAAAAAAGAAGAAGAAGAAGAAGAAGAAAGACCTCGGTTTAAAAGCCCGATCCTCTTGAAAGCTGCAATCTGCCTACTCTGCCTGACAAAAACACTTCAGTCTCCCTCAGCCACTCTGAATCTTCATGAAAACAGAAAAAAAAAATCCTTTCTATTAAATTAATAGATTCTGGGTAAAAAATTCTCCCTCTTGCCATGATCATAACTCCTCAAAGGATAAATAATTCAGGTTCCCTGTGCCACCAGTCTTGTCCTCAAAAGCAGGTCTGCTCCCTGCCCACTGCTGATACTGGAGCTGCCCTTCTCTATGAGGACTCTAGATAGAAGTGCTCCTCTAAAGCTGCATTTTCCTTTTTTTCTCCACTAATCAGTAAGATTCACAACAACAACCAAGGGGTGGGTGCTGCACACCCAGAGCAGCATCCCCAGCACCGCCCTGGGATGAGCGCTGCCCGGGATTTATTAACCCTGTGCTGTGCCCCTGTTTAAGAGACACCAGCAGAAAGCTCTCGCTTCACTAATAATTGCTGCCTCGGGGCATCCAAGAAATATTTCAATCATCTGCCCTTGTTCAGACCGGCTGTCAAGAAGGTCTTTATTTACAGGTCCTACTCTCATATTCCACTGAGAAGCTGCCCATGGGCACATCAGGGCTTTGTCTTTGACTTTCATTCTCACCCCAATGTAAAGCAGCAAGGACTCTTTGCTGATGGGCATACATTTTGCCCATCAAGGAAACCCAGCAGCCTGGTCAAGGCAACTCTATTAAAATGCACATGTCCAGACAAGGAGGTGGCATGGTGGGAGAAGGGGCGTCCAAGCAGCATCTGGAAACAGCTGGAAGAGGGAGGCAGCTGCTGATGGGAGCAGCCTGACTGGGTCTGGATGTCAGTACCAGGGCTTTGGGTCAGACCTGTGGTCCAACTGCCCTGATACTGGGTCTCAGAGTCCCTCAGCAGATGTCTAACAGGGCAATTGTGCCACGGTTACAGAACCACAGGATGGTTGAGGTTGGAAGGGGCCTCTCTGGGTCCATCTGGTCCAACCCCTCTGCTCAAGCAGGGCCACCTAGAACAGGTTGCCCAGGAAATGATGGTGATGTTCCTCTCTCAGAATAATTTCAGCCCCAAGCATGTGCAAGAGACTTTTTAAGGCAGAAGCAGTGTTCCTCTATTTAAGTAGATATTTTCCTCCAGCACCTTATGTGACTGGTTTTGAACTCAAAAACACTTGGAGCTTCTGCGACCTCCTCCGGTGAGGAGTTCCACTGGGTAAGTGCTCCTCGTGTGGAGAACAGCGTCCCCTTGTTGCTCTGAGCTCACTTCTGGTGGTTTCATTCAGAGACTCACACTGGGAGCAGACCAGGAACAGCAGCCCCTTGTCCAGCTTCCCCATAGCCCATCCCCTTCCCCAGCTTCTTTTCGATGCACGCTTGGCACGGCAATGCCAGAAAACAGGGTCATGAAGAGTGTCAGCATCCCTCTCTCATAGCAAAATCCCACCCAGGACAATGCATTACTGATCAGGAAAGGGGCGAGGAGGCATTATTCCAACCACACGGCCCTTCTGCACCTACAAACCCCTGCAGCTGCCAAGGTTTCCATTTCTCTGGGGCTCCTACTGCATCTCCGGATGAGCACTTTCCCCGCGGCAGGTATGGTGGGATGGGAAAACAGCAAAAGGTCAAGTGCTGGGCTTCTTGCTTGAGCTCTGAGCTACTCATTTAGCCAGCCAAAAGGTTATTAAGGCTTTAGTGAAGCTCAGAAATTAATCTGTCAAACTCTTGATCCAAAAGTTCCATGTATAACAATATAAAAGGGTTACTTAAGCATCGGTGGCCATGCACACATAGTTGCGTGATGGCTGGAGAGCTCACTGCTGCAACAGGATTTTTCTAAACACAGATCTGCATCAGTAAATCAAAAGTAAAATAAAATAAAATTATTTTGCTTTTGTCTTGCCCAAAAAAGTTTCCAAAGAGCAGAGAACCAGGCCAGCATTGCACCAAGTGCCTGTGAGCAGTTGCACAAGGCTCTGCACAACCACATTTTTGTTCTAGCAAAAACAAAGTGAGGCTGTGGATGCAAAGGCAAGATTGTTTCCATGCTTATTTTCCAGATGCATGGCAAGCTTGGAAGGGACGGTGGCCCAGCAATACACTCAGGGGCACTTCAGGCTGTTCGGAGCATGTCGAAGAGGCATGGAGGTGATGGCTTGGGCTTCAGGAGCCTGCTGACCCTTTCTGCAAGCACCTACGGTCCCCTAACCCCTCGCTTCCTTCCCAGCTTTGTCTCTGAGCCCTGGGAACAGAAGCAGCATGACATGCATGTTCTCTGTGTCCACAGGTTACTGAGCTTTTTTGGGGACTTTTTTTCTGGTGGGGGGACTTTTTGCCCTGTGGGACACCATGCTTCTCGGATTTGAGCTCTTTTGGCAGGAAAGAAAAGCAGTATTTTTGTAACTTTTCACAGCAGGTAATTCCAGGTAGTTCTGCAACATCTGAGTGATTTATTGAAGCTTTACAGCAGAAGTACCACTGAAGTTACATGAGTCATAGATGGGTATATTTGCATACGTCCATAACAAAAAGGATTTTAAAAGAAGCAAGACAAAGTGATTGATGGTTGAAACAAACATTACTGTGTTATCAAAGGGAGATGTCTCGAGCAAGCCTGACCCTTTCCTCTCAAAGTTTTCTTGCAAGTTGTTGTGCTTCTTCTAAAAACTTCAGAGAAAACCTGAAAAATGAAGCCTTTTTTGATCAGCTCACTTGACACCTTGCAAGGGAAAGTCCTCAGACTCACAGGGAACATCTCATCCATGCACAGACAGCTTTGGGCACATGGGGCACCGCTCCTGCTTGTGAGACCCCACAGATCCATCTGAGTGGTCCCACCTGCACCCCACACTGCAGCACCCATGGGTCCCTGACACCCAGCATCCGTGGTTTGCAAGGCAAGGAGGTGCCAGGGGGTGCTGGCCATGCCAGGCTGATGGTTTTCCTGCACAGCAGAGTGTATTTGCATATGTCCATAATAAAAGGGATTCTAAAAGAAGCAAAACAAAATGATTGGTAGTTGAAACAAACATTACCATGTTATCAAAAGATGTCTCCAGCAGGTGAGGTTTGGAAAAACAACCCATGGCTGGATGGATCTCCAGAGAAACTTCTTCCCTAACTCTTCATTATAAAACTGATAAATAAAAGTAATTGTCGCACAATTAGGTTTCCCATCTCCTCCAACTTCTTAATCACATCAAGATTAATTATCGGCACTCTTGTTGTTTTGCTTTATGGGTTTCAGTTGTTTGTCTGTTCTTTTGGAGCTGCTCTGAGATGAGAAAAGGCTTTGAAGCGGCTTAAATGGGAAGTTCGAGGCAGTGGTTTTGGTAAAGTTGCTTCCTCTTAACAGCCAGCTTCATTTTCTCGTTGGGGCTGGATGTTCTGAAGTCATTTAATTGCAATTTAATCTTCCTACTTTCTCGTCTAATATATTTCGGTGCAGTTCACCGGGTTATATTGGCCAATTCATTAACAGCCTCTCTGATATTTGACATTTCGCTTTAGGGAAATGCAGGTATGTGATCTTTAATATTTTGAGCATTTCTTAATGAGATTTGGGGGCTGTAGGCTGGGAATTCTGATTTTTTTTTTAATTTAAATGTTTACTTTAGGGCAACTTTGGGCATTTTTCTTGAGTTTTCTGATGGTGTTAAGACTGGGGAGGGAAGGGCAATCAATGGGAAACAGCAGCAACATTTGTAAGTAGAGAAACATGTAACTGCCTCTTGCCTCCTGAGCATACAAGGATTAAAAGCCAGGAGAGACTCCTGGTTCCAAATCCCAAGCCTTTTTCCAGGACTGTTTTTTTCTCCAGAAAGGATCCTGGGCTTTGCCCAGAAGGGTTTCTCTGCCAGCTGGTTTTGCTATCACACCCAGCACACATGGCGTGTTGCATCCCTTTGTTAACACAAATCTCCCCCAAAGCCTTGGCCGAGGTCAGTCTGAGACGTGGCTCCTACCCTTTGGCTCTTCCTCCAAAATCAGCCTAACATTTGCTGTGAATGGAGCTGAGGGATGGATACGTGCCCAGTAATGATGGCTCAGCCCTCCCAGCGTAACGATGCTGAAATGAACTCCAGTCTTTTTTCACTTTACAGTTTTGCCTTGAGATCACTCCTTCACCTCTTTTCACCTAGCCTATAAAGGAAATCATAAACATCCAAAAATGCGCATATATGCAAGTAACCACGAAACCAGACTTTTAAAGACACTTGAAAAGAAAATTAAAAGCACCTGAGACTTCCTTTTCAATCCCAAGGCCTCTTAGCTCTCAAGGATCAGCACTCAGTGCAGAAAGCCTACAACCTGCACAGACAAAACCCATCAGGTCCCAAAGGGAAAGAGCCTCAAAATGGAGTTTGTTGCTGGGTGCTTGGCAGAGGCTTCAGCTCCATTTTGTGCCTCATTCTCTTTGGACGGTGCTGAGTGTATTGCAGAGAGCTATCGGGGCATGAATTATTGCACGCAGGCAGCAATTCATATTAAATGGTCATTATTAGAAATGCAGAGTCAAATATGCAAAAAGTTCGGAAATACCAGAAATTAAAGTTGCCTCTACCAGCCTAATTAGGCCCCTGGTGAGCACACATCACCTCCCAGCATTAATCACCGACCTACAACACTCCAGCCTCCATTGCTATTGCAGCATTTTTTAAATTACAAAATATTTATCTTCTTGTTAACCTTTTGCAAAGCACACATCCCCTTCCCACACAGCAATACCTGCTTGTGCCTCTCTCAGTAGAGAAAAAGGCCTGTGAGATACCAATGTGCTTTTTTTGGGAATGAGCCAACTGATGAATCAAAACAGCTACTAAATGCCATCAGCACGACTGGCACCTGGAAGAGTATTTTGTCTGGCAGGAGGGCTGTTGCATTTATTTGTTCCAAAGCTGTCTCCAGATAAAGGATGCTTAATTTCGCTGTCTCTTCTTGCAAGCAGCTCCCCATATCTCTCAGCTGTGCCCCCAGACCATACCCTGCAGCCCAGCCCAGCTCCCCAGGCACCCAAAGCATCGAGCATCCCATCAAGTCATTCTTAGGGTGATCTGTGGCCCTGCCGGTGTTTTGTGGACTGGAGAAACACTTGCAGATCCCAGGCATCCCAGTCAGGCCTTATTAAATAGAAGCAGAATTCCCAGTGTCTTGTTTTGTCTTGCTGGCTGTGGCTCACCCTGCTTAAGCCAAAGGGAGGAAAAAAGCTGGCAAGATGCAACTATCGTGACTTTGTTTCTTGAGGGGCTGTCAGCAGTGGGAATTCGCCTTCGGGCAGGATTGCAGTGAGAATTATTTGTTTATTAGCTCGAGGGATGAAAGGGAGAGCTGTTCTTGCAGGGACAGTTAAACTCTTCCATGCAAATCCAGCCACACTGCAAAAACAGGTTATGTTAAATTGTGTGCACTGATTTTGGCTGTATAAGCCTGGCAGGGAGCATCGTCTCGTGGCTAGACTGAGAGATCTGGGTCCTTTCATCAGCTCTATTCATAACACTTAGTTGTAGGAGACCTATAAAACCAGGCATCTTCTTTCTGCCTTAGTTTAAGGCAGTAAATTTTTTTCTCCCTGTGCATCAAGAGAAAGAATTAACTGATGGCGGCAGAGCACTCTAAGAGCCACAGGGAAATGGAGCTCCAAGTAATGCCATAATTAAACTGGGCAGCTAACGAGGTTTATAACTGGATCGAAGGTGGCCGTGAGGTGACCCACCACACAGAGACCCAGGTCCTGCAGTCACTGGTGGCAACCAGAAGCTGCCTGGGATGAGGTCAAGGTGGAGCTGCAGGGATGGGGGGACAGCTGGGGGAACAGCAGTCACCAGAGGGGTACCTGGGCACCCCCAGCGGTGACAACCTGAGCTCTGTGACCTCGTGTCTGTGCACCGGGCAGAAAAAACAGAAATATTTCCGCAGAAACCAAATGCCATAACAAGGCTCATGAATCATTCCTAACTATAAATCCAGGCTCTGCGATGGCTTTGGTTCCCCACATACTCCCCTCTTTAATAACAGTATATAGTGCTAGCCATATGCATTGGGTTATTGCCTCTGAAATGAAGCTTAACCTAATAACACAGTCAAAAGTGGAAACACTGTTTAGTCATTAATGGAATTCTAATAGCAAAGTCATTAATTGAAACCCAATAACGCTTTTCCATCCCAGTGACTTACTGCCATTGTTTGTGCTGAAGAGGCCCAGACTTGCATCTGCATCTCGTTTCCACGTTCAGCAGTGACTGGACCTGCACCTCTTATCATTTCATATGCCTTTGGATCAGGGGATTTTCTGCTTGTTATTCACTCTTAGGAAATTTAACAAGTCTACACAGGCTCCTTAAAGCTAATGTTGCATGAAATGCAGGGATAAACCAAAGCAGACAGCTTCATAAGTACAAACATACTTTCAAACTGCTCCCATCACCCAGTCTTTTCCTAATGTGTTCATTATGTAAAATGTTTCAGAGTCTGGAGAAAACCCAGCATTGCCAAGGCAGCAGTGCCAGGCAGGTATTTTGTTCTTTATTTAGATAGGAAATTTAAAGGAAATCACACTGTATCCAAACAAACTCCTAACAAGACTTGTTATCAGCTAGTTCCCAGGTCAAGTAAGTGACAGAATAGTTCCCAGGTCAAGTAAGTGACAGAAATTGCCATTTTGGGTTGCAAAGGGGATGAACTTACTCCAGGGGCTTCTCACCAGCAGGAATTAGTGCCAAGAGACGTGTAAACAGAGCCTATGGACTAACCCATGGGAACAGCCCCCTTTATACCTGTAGCACCTTTGGAGAGAGGCTATGACAGTTGTTGACAAGCAAGGAGATGCTGCACCATTAGTCCAGGTCCAGAGACAGCAGTTGTGCTTCGCACTCTCCCTATTAAAAACAATAACAACAACAACAACAAAACAGTGTCAATGCAGAGCAATAAATTTCAATACTGTGAAAGTCTCACCCAAACAATATTAACATCTTCCAAATAGCTTCTACTTGAATGTCACCAACTTGAATTTAAAGTTGGTGAAGTGTCTGAAGTGTGACTATACAAACCCACTTGTTCTTTACATTTTTTTTTTTTTAAAATTTCAAGCAAATATGCATTAAAATGCATGTTTATAATACCAGCTGTTACAGGGTGAATGGAATCTCGATATGAACCCCATCCTGTGTGAATCCTCTTTTTTTATACTTTCAATGTGTAACCCAAAATACCCACACTCACCAGAGGCTGGAACTTACCTCTGGACCTTCTTGGCTCCTGTTCTGAGCAATCCTTCTTTGCTGGGTGGTGAGTGCTGGCCTGTGTCTTGCCATTTTCTTGTAAAATGGAGCAGAAAAACGCACATCCATTCCCTCCGAGGAAGGGGATGGCCTTGATTAATTTTAGTGAAGCATTACAAGGTCAAAGATATATTATTGCTAATTCATCTACATATTGAAGAGATGTCCAGCATTTTCCAGAGGACTCAGAGCATGATACATCCAGCATTAAAAAGCCAAGGTGTGTGCTGTCACAGCCCACTTCCTTCAATCTTGGAAGTCACTGGGTAATTTAAGCTGAATTTGACAAAGGGGTAAAGGTCTCCAAACTATTAACATCTTGCAGCTTTCTGGAGAAAAGGAGAGGTCTGGGCACTAAAATAACAGAATCAATTTTACCACCCTAAAAATAAAGTAGACATTTGCAATTCTTTCCATATGGAAAAGTCATCTTGGTCCACAGATTTGTTTCATATAGCCTAATACCTTGTATAAATCCACTGACGTACCTCATACATATATAATTTTTATTGCCAAATGCATTGCAAAAGAGGCCTGCTTGCCCAATATTTAAAGTCTGTTGTATGACAGAGTATGCCCAAATCTACTTAAAAGACTGTGAAACTTTGCAGGCACGTACACATAACATTAACATGCCTCAACACCCTGGGAAGCAGCTCAATAAACTCCCTCGAAGACTAAACTGATGTCCTGAAATATCAGGGGAATTTCCTTGCAGCTTTGGAGACCAGACTTGTTTTGGCTGAGAAAGTGTCACAGATTGTCATGTCCCTGTCTTTATAGATTAGATGCTTTTGATTGCCTGTGCTCTCACAAACTGTTTCTTCAGCTGCCAGCAAAAAGAGAGCTTCTCAGAGCCCCAGGGGGTTACAGTTAAATGAGAAGAGGTCGTTGTTGCCATCTTAAAGACTTTCTGACTCCCTGGCTCTGGCTGGAGCCCCCTGAGTCACTCCAGGACTCTCTAACTCATGCTGCTATCAGAGGAGATGCTGCAAGTCAGCTCCTTCCTGTCCTTCTTCACCTTGTTGAACTGAAAATACAAAAGAAATGAAGCCTTCCCATACACTAAATTGTACAGCAGAAAAAATTTTGTACCAGGCTGGTGCAGTGGTCCTTCCAGGCCAGCACGGCCTCCAGCAGTAGGAAGGAGGTGGTGTCTAAGGAGGACCTCACCTTAAACCATCATTAACAACACAAGTTTGATGGTGCTGGGTGCATTTTTGTTGCATGTTATTTGTGGGGAGAGCCAAGGAGGGCTGCTCTCCTCTGCTCTTAGATCCTTCGTGCCCGTCGAGGTGGTGGACCTCAGAGCATCAGATGTCTGCTGATGCCAAACAATGAAGAATGACAAATGAAAAGTGACATATTAACGCCAAGTAAGTTGGATGGTGAATCGGAGGAAGTGCAGATCCTCCCATACCTCGGGGAACACACCAGGCTTCTGAACTAATTAAGCAGCCCTCGAGGGGTGGGATGGATCCTGTAGGGGCACGGTCTACTGGCTGGTGGGGTGGTGGCCTGCTGGGGCAGGAGGAGCGCTGGAGGAAAGGGCTGTGTTTCCTACACCAAACCCAAACGATGCTGGGCTGCTGACAGGCAGGATCAACCCCCATGCATGCAGGAGGGCACTTGTTTATCGCAACAAGGCCCTTGTTCATGTAACATCAACCCCAGCAATGAGGCCCAGCTGCCAGCCCACGTCCTGACGTGGAGGTTTGTCTGCACGCTCCCTGCCCCAGAGTCAGCGCTGGGGGAAGCTCCTCTTTCTGCTTTTAGTTCTGTCTGGATACACAATGTTTTCCTAAATCTCACCTTGTTTCTGACACACAAAATAACAACCTTCCCTCATCCCCCCTTCTCTGTAGATTTAACATCCAAGTGCTGTTATTAAGGCTCCATTACTTTTACAAAACGCATGACAGATCATCTTGTGGAACTCTGTGAAGTACTATAAATAATTAAACTTCAACTAGACTTGTCAAAATAAATGAGCAGGGTAGACTCCACTCTGTGGTGCCTTTGATTTTGTTTGTACGTGTCGGTGCTTTTATTTTGTTATCTGCTAAATTGCAAAAATGAGCAAAGCAAGGAGGACCCGCCACCAACCTCGGTATTTGAGCACAGGGAGGTTATAAAACCTCCTGCCTGGCTGAAGACTTGCTGTCTTCTGCAGTGGACAGTTTTGGAGGGAGTTTGGTGGCCAGGCAGCTCTTCCCAGCTGTATTGCACCAGGGAAGGAAGCAGAGTTCCTTCTGGAGGGAACACAGCTCCTCCTTAGCCATGTTTGAATTATTCATTGGGAATTAATACATTTGATAAATCCAGTCTTCTCTGCATGAATTATCTACAAAGCAATGGAGATTATGGTTTTCCCCCAGATTTATTTTTCATTTACAAATTGACCAGCAACTAAAATTAGAGCAGGCAGGCTGTGCATGGGCTCTGTCCCAAGTGTGCACCAGGAGCAGACACCATGCCATGGCTATGAGTTCAGAGCTGCATCCCTCAGCCAGGCTGGGCAATGCACACTTACGGGGCACCGAATGGGGAGGAGAAAGGGGGTGAGACAGGAGCTATACCCCGGAACCCCATCTGGGTGCAGAATTCATCATGTCCCAAGAATGGGAGCCTCCCACCTGGTTTCAGAGCAAAGTTGTGCCCATGTACAAACAGAACCCCTGCTTCTGCTCCAACATGCTGCTGTAGAAGATACCAGCCCAAATGTGCCCTTGCAGCACATCCCTTTCTCTCCATCATCCTCAGCCCCATTGGCAGGACTGTGTGCGTGGGGACACCCTAAACCATCACGCTCAATTTTCGGGAACCTCCATAACCCATAGGACATCTCCCATCAGCCAAGACAGGCAAAATATACAACTTTCTCTGATTCATTCGCCACCCCTAAGCATACCTGTATAGCCCAGCATTAAGCTTAAAGCCACTACAATTCCCAAACTGCTCCCTTAATATATGGGATTAACTGGGGCAGCTCAATGCCACCTCCATTGATCTCATTCTGCCTCCTGTCTCCTTGCTCTGCAGTTCTTGGTCATGAAATGATCCCAACAACTCTTTGGATGTCTCTAAATTGATGAAAACTGCTGTAAAAGAACAAGTTTGAGGCAAGGGATAGACCGGAGCATCCAGAAAAGGGTTTTTATCTGGGCAATGACAGAAACAGACTTTTAAACTCTAGCAAGACAGCAAAGGACTCTGGCTTCTAGCAAGGCTGTCAAAAAGCCTGTTTTGCCAAGACATGAGCAAGAGGACTGGGCTCTCCTTTCCAACATGTTGCCCTGCAGCAAGCCGTTCAGTTCATTCAATATCATGGTGCAATTCCCCTTGTTCCCCAGAGGCTGTGTTTTTTTCCCTCCTAGAAGACAATGCCATTCCACCGCTTGCTGCTCAGGCACAATTCACAGCCCGATTCACTGTTGCCCTCCACTGTCATCATCTATACCAGGGAGTGTGAACGTCTGTTCTCATCCCGTAAGAGCTTATATCCATTTCACACTAATGCACACTGCAGGGTGACGGGACACAGGTTTTACTTTCCCAGGGTGGCAGATGCTGGTGCAGAAGCTGCTAACCCACTAAGAAGCATGCATGTGCTCCCAATGCTCAGCTTTGCTGAAAAAAATCAGCCATCGTCTGACCATGCAGCACATGAGTGGAAACCCCCGCATGCAAAACCTCTCCATCCCCAAATCTGTGTCTGGTCCAGTGGATTTTCTCTCCTGATAAAAGACCTTTATCTGCGGACCTACAGATCCTTGCTACCCTGCAAAGTGGCAGATAGCTCTCATTTAGGGCTGCCAAGTGTAGTACCTGCTGCGGCTATTGCTGACTAATAAAACCAGCATGGAGCTGGCTGCCAGGGATGTCCTTGGGAAAGAAAAGCAGCTCATGGGTCACTGATAGATGGAGGGCATTAAAAAGGGCGTCCAACTGGAACCAGTAATAACACCAGCTCCTGTCTCATCTTGTGCACTGTCCTAGGAGATGACAATAAAAGGGAATTTCTTTGCTGGGACCCAGGAGCTACAGAATTTGCAACAGCAGCATCCCATGGGCAGGGTTGCAGTCGGGAGGAGTCTTGGGGATGCGGGAGGGGACTCAAGGTGGTGGGTCGCCTCCGGCCAGCACCACCTCTGACCACCTCCATGGAGACTACTTTATCCCACCCGAGACATTTAAAATAACCCCCTCCTCTTACAGGGCTCACATATTCAGAGCAGGACTAAAAGGAAGATCCTAAACCTCCATAAAAGGAGGATTTCGAGGAGAAGGACTTGAACGCCTTCCCCTTAAGAGGCAGCTTGAGCCTCCGCCAAGAAGCCGGATCCACAGACGGGAGGGCGAGGAGCAGAGATGTGGCCCGACAGAGGGGAGACACAAAGAGGAGATTCAGCCCCGACAGGGATTCAAAGCAATGCATCGTTTTTAGGCAGCCTGAGGCACTTCAGTAAGCGACTGAATTACCAGAAACGCTGAAATTCCAGCAGCTCTCACCCATCCCTTGCTGATGTCCGATTTTGAGGTGAAACACCAGAAAGAAGGAAATCTGCTCAAAACGAGTGAATTTTCCCAGCACTGGGAACATGCAGACACTCTCGATGCCTACCTCCAGCTGCAGGTGGGAGATGAGCTCTGCATGGGAGATGAACTGTGCTGGAATATGCAGTGGTGAGCCAGGTTGTTCCATGTTATTAGCATTAATTATCTACCACCACCACCCACAGGCACCTCCACCAGCTATGGTTGCCCATCAGCCCAAGGGCCACCCTTGCTTTTCTCTCCCTCTAATTCCTTAATTGGAAGGGAGGAAACGGGGAAGAAAAAAATCAGTGCTCAAGTGTAAATCGTTGCGCTAATCTTCCCAGCACTAATTGTATGTTTATTTTGAAAGGAGGGAACGATGGTGGGCGGATGTGGGTAATTGCTCTCTGTCAGTTCATCGGTGCAAGCAGCTCCAGGGAGGTCACTGGGTGGACTTGGCCAGTCCCAAGCAGGGCGAGCGCTCACAGGTTGTGCAGGGACAGAGAGGGAAAAGCAGAGCAGAGCATGGAGAAAAGCCCCTTTGTGCCAATGCACTAGAGAAAAGGTCTGAATGCACCAGCTGGATCAAAAGCTCCCTTTAGTCTCCATCTCTGTTTGCTGCCAGTTGTTTTTCAGTCCATGCACGCTGCTGTCCTCCCAGCCAGCCCTGAGCTGGACTTCCTGGCCAGGGGAGAGCCAGCCCAGCAACGCCACTGCAGCACCAGTAAGCCTGAGCATCCTGTAGCATAGAAAGCCAGAGCCCAGGGGCAACGGGAAGCCAGGGAGGGGCAGAAAGCAGGATTCATCCCCTAGAAGCCTCCAATTTGTTTCATTTCAAACCAACAACCTGACATCTCCAAGCATTTTGCATCCTTCAGGAGCTGCCCTACAGTTTATATTTATTTTCTGTCCTGCATCCTTCCTCCTGCCTAGCAGCCATGCATCCAGATTGCCTGTGCCACCATCCCAGCAGCCTAAGAGGGCATAGAAAATGCAGCATTCCCCCCCCCCACACACACACACACACAGCTGCAGCTCAGCTCGCCAGCACACACAGTGCAAGAAGCCAAACCCCTGAACCCCCCCAGCAGCATGGTGCAGGGTTCAGATCCCCAGGGAGGTCCCAGGGGACCACCAGGGACAGGGCAGGGTATTCACTGCTGCTTGGCACCTGCAATGAAGGCAATGAGGGGTTTGGGGAAACACTTTCCCCAAAACAGTGTTTCTGCTTTTAGCATAGGGATGTGAAAGGGCAGACGAGCATCTCCTCTGCTTTCCCCCCTCTCCATTTTTACCTGCGGTCACAGCATTCCTCACCAAGCCCACAAGCATTTTTAAGTTTCCATACTCTTGCTGCAGAGGATCTCAACTTTCTAGAGGCTTGTTTGAGCAGTTTGGAGTACCTCAGATATCCAGGTTTCTTTATGCCTGTTTTACTCACAGCAATTCGATGCTATCAGCAACACATTCAGATTTTACCTTAAATCTTATATTCCCAGCCTAAAATCTGCAGGGGGAAGCATACACTTGACGTGCTCTAAGTAAACAATATTCACACTTTGCAGCTACCCACCAAGAGGAATATGATCTCCTGAAGTACCCTGGTGAGATAAAGTAACTGTTTTTTCTGTACATTGGTGACCTGAGCTCACATTTATTCAGCTTAAATGTGGTATCAAGCTCTACAGTGTGACTTTCATGCTAAAAATAATTGCAGTTTTCCAAAAGTATTACAGAATTTCTTAGAAGATGGAAGTCCAGGGAGGATTCCCAAAAACTGAATATAAGGCTAAAGAAATGAAAGAATAATTTAAAGCCTTAGAAATTGGATCATTTATATTTTTAATATTGCAAAATTCATAAAATCAATGATTCATGGAAATATTTGCCCAGCTATCAAGTCAGCTTTGTAACAGGGTAAATAATTGAGATGCATTTATTACATTATTTATTTAAAAATTCACAACATAAATAATTCAAAATCAGCTAATTATCTCAAAACTAAAGGCTAAAGGGAGACAACACAGTCCATTAGCTACGGCCAGCTGATGGAGTTTCATTCCCCTTCACCACGAGATGCACAAGGTCTTGGAGGGCCACATCCATGCTCGTCAGCCAGCCTTGGGACAGATATTTGGGCAGGGGGTGAGGGGACATCTGCTGGTGTCCCCAGTGCTGGTGCTGCAGGCGTGAGCCAGGTGTGGGCTGGCACTCAGCACCGCTCCGGCTAGATTAGTGGCAGGATGAGCCGTGCTGAAGGAGCTGGGTGATTTAATGTCTCCGTGGGTCACTGGCTTCTGCCTTTCCCCATTCCTGGTGTGGCCACCACATAAAATCATAGAATAGAACCACAGGATCATTTAGGTTGGAAAAGACCTCTAAGGTCATGAAGTCCAACATGGTCCAGGTCTTCTGCATTGTGGCATCTCGCTGGAGCACCTTGGGGTGCCTAAAGGCTTTTTTCCTTCGTCCAAAGACTAAGCTGATGGGAGACAACGGGTTCAGCCCCGCTTCTCCTGAATAAAATAAAATAAAATAAAATAAAATAAAATAAAATAAAACTAAAATAAATAAAAATAAAAATAAAAATAAAAATAAAAATAAAAATAAAACAAAAAGTAGGTTTTCTGGGCTCCCTGAGGGGCTGCTGGGGCCAGAAAGCAGGTAAGAAAGCAGCTAGGTGCAGTCTGCAGGGGAGGAGGGGACAGAGCAGAGCTTGCTGTCCTCTGCCAGGACCAGCTCTGCTTCGGAGCCACTGCCAGTCCCCAGGCAGGGCAGCCAGGTCTGTCCCCGGGCAGTTCCTGTGCCTCCAGCACCGCTGCCATCAGGGCGCGGAGGAGCAGCCCCTCTGCCACAGGGGCTGTGGCCCCCGGGAGCTCGCAACCACCTCGGAATGAATCTTCATCAGAATGAAACACCCCCCAAACACACAAGTTTTTTATCAGAAAAAAAAAAAAAAGGTGAAGGATGGGTATTTTCCACTTAGCTCTATCAAGACTGAAGCCATCATTAGCTGAATGCATGTTGCAAAATGCATTTATCACTGTCTGCAAATGTAGGCTACGTAAAAATTCAAACACAAGATTATTTTTTTGCCTCTTCTGGTGCTAGTTTTTGAAATACAGAAGCTTCATTATTAAAAGTACAGCCTCTCCCATTCCTCCCTCCCATCTCCCCCCCGTTTCTAACCTGCAAAAATCTGACGGATACATGGCTGCTGCTTTCAAATCCGGAACTTCATCAGGAATCCTGGAATAAGCAGCTTCCTGCTATCAGATCTGCTTCTCAGCTTAGGGAGAGGTTAGTGTCTGGGGTACAGCTGCAAACAAGAATTATAATACAAGATTATACCTCTGTTTTATAAAATACCACACAAGCAAATGAAGACTTATGCACATACTTTATATAAAGCATGAATTTCTTATTATGCAGTGCTGTTATTGTAATTGTAGCAGCAGCAGCTATTATTCTCAGTACTTGTTTGTTAGCATGCAATGGTGATTGGGGATCCCACCTCAGAGCAAGCTGGGGCTGGGGCTGTCACCTCCACCAGCGCCTGGCACCCGGGGCCTGGGGACAAGGGAAATAGGGACTGGATGGAGGCAGGGCAGGAGGAGGAGGCAGCACGGAGAGGAGAGAAGAGATCATGGGTGTGTTGTGGGCTGGAAGAGAGCTAAGAATGGGTGCCCCACTTTACCCATCAGCGATGCCACCAGTGCCCACCTGGTGAAGGGCTGTTGGGCGATCTCCAGCTCTGCCCCCTCCCCAGGTCTCCCATGGTCAGCCTACGGCTCTGCTGTTGGATCTCACAGGAGCATCATCTGAAAGGACGGTCCCACTGTCACAGCTGTTTTTGCCCCACTGGGGCCTGTTCCTCTGCTTGTCCGTCGTCACCAGGCCTGGAAGTGGCCATGGACACCGTGCCTCCAGACAGGGGGGACACAGGGCTCCCTTGGCACCATGGGGGCTCATATCTGCCCTGCCCATGCTGGTGCCTGTGTCCTTGCCCACAGCCTGGCACAGCTGCTGAGGACCACAGCGACACCAGCATGGGACAACAAACCACAGAGACTCCTTTGCTCCATGCCGTGCCCACCCATGCCCACCTCAAGCACCCATGCCCCAGCCCCATCACCTGGTCTTATTCCAGCACACTGAGTGTCCCAAGCTTTGCTTGCCTCTGTGTGCAGGCACAGCACCTTTCCTGCAATACCCTGCTTGTTTGTCTGCACACCCAGGGCTTGTCCCCTGCATCACAGGGACTCCGGCCGGGCAGGATGGAAGCACAGGGACCCTTGTGTGGAGCAGCCCGGATCTGCATTCTGCCATCATACAGTGCCACCCACCCCCATGCAGGGGAGAGATAGGGCTTTGGAGATATTTTCTTTGACAATACCTTTGAAATCTCTCCTCTGATCAGTATGCCGGGGCGTGCTCCATTCAGCACACATCCCCTTGTGCTGTCCTTTGCCAGAAGCCGCGTAGCCTCCCCGTCTCCTCGCACAGAGCTGCCTTTCAGCTCAAGTCCTGCTTTTGTTCCAGCCTTGCCTCTCCCCAGAGGAGTCATTAACTCCAAGCCATGGCTGCTTTTGCCACCAGCCTGGCATGACGGCTCCTCTTTGGCCGGTGGGAGCGTGAGCTCGGCTCTTAGCTCTGCAGCAGTCGCTTTCGGTGACTTTGGCTCTTGTTTTTGCCTAAGCCAGTTATGTCCCTGGCTCGTCAGCCTTGAACAGTGCTTCCATCTGGATGTAATCTAGACCTCATGTCACCCCAGGAAGCAGAGAGGAAGCCACTGGTTCTGGCAAAGGGAGAGCAGAGTTATTGAGGACAGCTTGTCTGGGCTAAGCCGTGATGCTGTCCTCCGCCCGGGAACTGCGAGAGCCGGATCCTGGCTCTTGCCTTGTCCTGCAGCACGCTGAAGTCACTGCAGATGTAACCTCTCCCCATCCACCAGCGTGCTCATCCTGGCCGGGGCAAGAGCCCACGCAGGATCTCCTTTTCCTCTCAGAGGTCAGGCAAAGGAGCTGCCCTGGTCCAGGGTGAGGGATGCAGCTGCAGGAAAAGAACAGGACGTGAGAGTCCTGGGAGACAGCATCTGGGAAAGGGCATTTCTGCTTATAAAGGATGCTGTCCTGCAGCCCTCCAGCAGCCCACAGTGTCCTGTCCTAGCGGGAAGCATCTTTGCAGAGTGTGGGCTTCAGAAGTGCCACAGGGCTTAGCTCTTGGCACACAGCATCTGGATAAGACTTGCTCTGCTCGGACTGGGTTCCTGGAGCATCTTCCGCTGCAAAGAGGGTGAACACAGCCCCTGCCTCTTCTCCAAGGATGCTGGGAGCTGGAAAGGTTCTGGGGGAGAAGATGACAGCAGTTGGCCTTGCGGTGGGCTGTAAATGGTTACTGACCTCCCTGTCAACCTCCATCCATCCCACTGTGAGCTGCCTCTGCAGAGGTTATGGGAAGATAAAAGGAATAGTGATTGTGCAGATGATTTTAATGGCTCTGCCTGTGCCAGAGCCATCCACCCGCCCTGGCACAGGTCAAGGTCCTGCAATGCCACGACTGCCCTGGGGAAGGGCCTCATCCAGCGCTCTGCTCCTTGCCGTGGTCGGGAACCAGACGTGCATCCTCCCCGTGCCTTGCTCTGGCCACTAATGGGGCTGAAACATCCTCCAGACTGGCAAGCCCCCGCACACTTGCAAGGGAAACCCTCTTCTCCATGCAAACCCATGCTCCATCGCTACCCATCGCTTGCTCTCAAGAAGACCATAAATATGCATCAATTATCTTGTCCAGGACACCCATCTCGGGCAAACGTATTTTTAATAAACTATAATGTTATGCAAATTGGACCTGATGTGTGTTTCTCCTTTTGCATCTCGGAGACATTTGTGCATGCCGGCAGACACAGCAATATTGCGTTAGCTCCCTCGTTGCTGTGACACCGGGGTTTATAAGTGTGATTTATTTGCCTCTTGTAGCATCAGCCAAGCATGTCTCATGCCCAAGCTACCAAAGATGCTGCAAGGTTCCTTTTTTCTTTCTTCCAGCAGAAATGTGCTACAGAGAAACCTCCCCCTTCCAAAAGGAGCTTGTCAATAGCTGAAGGGGTTTTCAGCACAGAGGGAGGTCTCTGCTGCAGGCTTGGGACCAGAATTGCTGATGCTTTTTCCTTCTGCTCTTCATGCCACACCTGTTGTCACCAACATCAAGGGATTTTTCAAGAGGATTGCTGTTTGCTCCTAAGCACAGGGAAGCGAGCAATACTTCCGAGCCCCCACATCCTCATGCAGATGCCTTCCTCTCACAGTACCAACAAAGACTCTAAAAGACACTAAACTGAAATTTCTAGTTTTCTGGACACAAACCTCATCACATCATTTTTTTTAGAAGCAATGTGACCAAAGACAAGTCATTGTTTACCAATTTATTAAAGGCAGCTTTAGGGTGCCTAATATCAGTACAGAAACATTGCAACTACACAACTCTGAGAACTGTGGCTGTTTTAAATGTGTTCAGAAATATTTAGTTTTAATTCATGCCAGCACCTTCCTACCCACACTGGTATTATACGTCCCCACAGCTCTAACGTTATTCCAGATCAGTTATTGTCCATGCTTTACTGCTGGATTGAAAACACAAATATGAAATATGACAAAAACTCTGTGTTATGCACTCTGATTAATTTAACCAAAATATAATCGTGCACCTACCTGGGACCCAGAGCAAATCCCTACTCCTGCACTTGCTGATGTGTGGGTCAGTACCACAACACTGCAGCCACCCAGCTTGTCACATCACTTTACCCGTGCCCTGGCCATGTGCTTGCAGGGTTCCCAGGACCCCCCCCAGGCTGGAAATATTACTGGAGTGATTGCAGCAGGAAGGTAAAGCTGGACTTTCAGGTGAGACATGGGGTGATTTCTTCCCAGACAAGACAAACCTTGTGCCTTTGGATCATTTCGTATATCCCAGGCTGGAGAGGGTTCAAAGATATTCCTCCTGCAGAGAAATATCTCTCATGCCATATTCCCATCACTACACCCCTGCCAGCTTCACTGAAGTTCCTCTTGCTCTGCCTTGGTAGAAGTGAGACAGAAAGAGGCACAGCTGAGTGAGAAGGGTGGAGAAGACAAATATCAGCTGAGCTCAGCCCAAGAACTTCTTCACAACTTTGCTTTCCCCAGTCTGTAGCACTCGTAGTGCAGGGCTGCCCATGCGTTCCTGTTGCATTGGCTCTGCAGAGACCTGGAAGTCAACATTTCTGGCATCTTAGAAAGCATCAGAGAAGGAGCTGGAGGAGCAGAAGTGTTCTGCTCACACATTGCCTTGCCCCAAAGCGTTTCCCTTGGTGGTGAGGTAGCGAGGATGCTCCTGCTCAGCAGTTGATTTCCTGGAGCTTGCAGAGCTGAGGCCTGGCTACGGGCACAAAAAACGTCCAAAGTGATCTGTAAGCTACTCCTGACATCAAACTAACCATGAACTGTCGCTTTTTCTTTACGCAATACGATTACAAATAATCTTGGCTCCTCATTGGGCAGGGAGAGATTGCTATGCTCCTTCCACCAAAGATGGGGAAACTGAGGCACGGGCCATCTCACTCAATGCAGCGAGCTAAAGGCTCCAACCTCTCTTTCCTGGAGAGCAATTCAGAGGCAAAAAAAAAGCACAGCTCTGATTTATTATAACAAAGCAAGCCAGTTCAAGCACCCCTCCCCAGCTTTTCAACAAAAGCAGAGCTTCACCCAGACGTTTTATGGGCGCAGCGTGACACTCTCCATAGAGATGGAAATGTTTATTTAGCCAAAACCCAACGTGCCCCCGCCGAACGGCCTCGTCAGGCATTTTTCAAGCTGCCCTGATTTATACAAAGCCAGGAGCTGCAGCCCAGCCTCCCTCACCCTTGCAGAGGGATTTTTTTCTCCCTGTGTTGGATGCTTTAACTGCAGCGGTGCTGGGAGCCCTGCCCAGGGCCAAGGCGCTTCTGCGAGCACCAGAGCTCACTCAACTGAAAGGTCAAAGGATGGAAATGGAAACATGCCCTAAAAAAGAAGAATTCCCGGGTGTGGGCTCTGGGCAGCGGAGATTGTTCGTCTCTGGCTGTTTACATGAGGAGAAGCTGCTCCCAAATAACCCCAAGCAGGTCAATGGCTGGTTTTACAGCCTGTTCCTTCAGTGACCTTCTGGTTATTACCTGACCGAGAGATTTAATGTGTTGTGGGAGGTGGGGGGGTGGCTGCTTTCCTCCCCCCTCAGCCCCCAGCTCCCCCCTTTCCGCCCCATAATGGGCTGCATCTGCCAAGCAGAGCCGGCGGGGCCGGGGGGGCTGCGGGGGGAGCCTGGATCCGATTAGCAAGCGCTGGGATCCTGCAGGAGAGGAGCAGCTCAAGGGGTCTCAGGGATTTGCTGTGATGCTTTGGGGAGACCCTGCCCTGCATCTTGCAGGGGGAGAGGGCGGCTGGCTCTCCGAGGGGGTCCCCAGCTCCAGGCTGGCTCTGTGGCAGGATGTCTGAGCCTCCTGGGGTCCCTAAAGGTGTCCCAGGCGCAGCCCCCGTCCCAGCATTGTTTGCACAAGCGCTACTTGCTTCAGATTTGCTAAATTCAGCCATTGGGATATGCCAGCTCCCTTCCAAGGTCAGACCTGCCTGTGGGTGAAAAACAATGCAAATTCGGTTTCAAGCCAGCCAAAGGTCGAGCTCTGGAGCATCCACTGTGAGCAAGGTTACAAAAGTAGAAAACAAAGCACGAACCCCCCCAGGTTCCTGTTTGCTTACTGTGATCCCTCTCCCCTCAAATCCTGGAAAAACACTGAGCCCTTTGACACGGGAGGACAACTCGCATCCCAGTGGAGCTGTTTCCACCCAAGCCATGAGCAAACCTTTAATTAAGTGGATTTAATTCATAAATATATGATGGACTGTGAATCCTTCCCTGATGCACCTCAGTGTATCCACAGGCTGGAAACACCCCATGGCTCAAAGGCTTTGCAGACAGCCGAAGGAGGTTGTGTGGGTCAAATCCAGACATCCAGCTTCTGCATAACGCAGAGCTATGGGAAATAAGAGCCATAGGGTTACAGCAGAAAATGGCTTTTCTGCTGAGACATCCGTGCTGGAGCAGGCTGGGGCAATGCAAGCATGTGGTCACGCGTGGAGGCATTAATGGGGGCCTGAGCTGGCTCCTGCCACCGACACCCTGATAGGAAATTCTCCTCGGTTTGGGTACCCTGTGCAAATCTTCACCCCACTTACAGCCTCTCTGCAACACTCCCATCCGTGATGTTGATGGCTCTGGTGCTCAGCTGGCCAAGACTGGGGCTGGTGACCTGCAAAGCCCTTCAAGAGCTTCAGCTGAGTGCTGCTCAGGGAGGGGCAGATGTCGCCTCTGGTCCACGCTTTGGTGGCACAGACATCCAGTAGCTAGACACAGAAAAGGATGATGGCCCATGCTCAGGAAACAATATCTCCCCTAATCCCCAAATTGTGTCTCCTGGGGATCGTTAACCAAACATCTTGTCCGCAGCTTAATTGTAGCCAATTATGCCAGCGGGGAAAAGTGCACCTTCATTGTCTGGACACAAAGAAAAGCTGAGCAGGAGAGCTGGATCAATCTACTCAGAGCAAATGTAACAAATGGGGCTTTGTGAGTATCTCTCTTCTTTTTTTCTTCTTCTTTTTTCTTTTCTTTTCTTTTTTTTCTTTCCCTTTTCTGGCTTATTGCCAAGTCCAAAAAACTTTTTTTTTTTTTCTTTCCCTTTTCTGGCTTATTGCCAAGTCCAAAAAAAAAAAAAACTGGGGCAAGGGGCGATGAGGGGGAGCGAATTTAGGTCAAACGGAGAAAAAACACCAGGCAAATTAAGAAGGAAAGGATTTTGTTCAGATTTTAAGTGTTTCTTTAAAGTCCTTAAAAATGGAATGAAGAAAAGTCCCAGCTGAAAAGGTCATGCTGAATCTAAAAAGAAAATAGCAGGGTCTTTTTCCATATATTTTAGCTGGGGGAGGAGGAAGGTGTGCCAGGAGCATTTTGGTGTCTCAATCTGTGCTATTCATTGTGAGGGGAGCACTGCACCCAGCCCCAGCAACCGCAGGACAGCCTAAAGGCTTCCCGCTGCCTTGCATGCCCATACATCCCAGTGCATCCCAGTATGTCCCAGTGCCTGGTGGCAGCTAAACCAACTCCTTCTGCATGTGTCCATGCTTACATTTGCCTGGTGACATTGCCACTGGTGGGGAGTGACTCCAGTTAGGTCAGTGCTCATCTCACCTGCCCGGTGCAATGGCCTGGGCTGTACCCAATTGCAGGAACCGCAGTTTTCTAGATTTCCTCGAGTTGCAGCCACCCATTTCCAGCACTTGGGGTTGCTCTCAGGTGTCACTGCCTCCTGGCTGCTCTGAGCTGGGTGACAGCTCCAGGCACAGTCTCAGGTGCCACGCTGGCACCACTGCTTGTGTGGGCAGGGTCTCTGTCGTATGGGGTGAGAGCAAGAGTGGATTTCATGTGGTATGTACTACCAGAGGAAGAAGACCCCTGTCTGATCCATCCAGCCTCTCCCAGAGGCACTGGGAGAAGAACCAGGTCTCCTGACCCTCTTGGACCTTGTCCCAGAACAGCAGGAATTGCAGGCATGCTGCTCACCAGGGCTTACCCAGGCACACTTTGCTTTTGCAAAGGGGCCAGGGTCTGCCGGCATGTCCTCAGACCTCTGGGCTGGTCAAAGGCATGGGAGGGGGAAATAGAGAGGAAACCATATGGTACAGATGAGCAAGAGTGAAAGAAGTATCCAAGCATGTGGCCAGAAAGAGGAAAAGCAGGCACAGGGCCAGCACAGCCAGAGAACAGGCTAGGCAAGGGAGAGGAAGTGTCTAAGAGCGAATCTGTGTGTATTTTCTATTAAAGTGCTCTGAAAGGCAGACAATTCATTGTGTGTCTGCCTCATCTCCTACACCAATTAATTCAGCAATAGAAAAACCTCACACAGGCTCATCAGCTACGGTCTTCCTTTCATGACTGCTTTCCATCAGCTTATACATATTTAAAACACCTCAATCCTTGATGTGCAGCAGGCGTGCAACACTGAGAGAAACTCCTTTCTGAAGAGGTCTCAGGCAAAAAGAGCCCATCACTTTACACCATGACAAAGGACAATTGGATGGTGACATGCAGGAAGCAGGGCTGGGTTCACATCCAGCACAGGCTGGTGGCAACCAAGAATCACCACTTTCTGATGGAGTTTTTAACAGTTTTCCATAAAAGGGTTGGGGAACAGGGTCAGATATTTTCATCTCAAATCTCACCATCACTGGTGGACTAGTTGATGGTCCTATGGTGAGTCTTGAACCCCACCAGCTTTCTCAGACAGACATGCAGAGGAGTTTCTGCAGATCAAACTGGGAGGTGACGCTAAGGGAGGACCTCGTGCCCAGGAGGGCACACACATGGGTTAACACCTCTGCCTCCGGGACTGCCAGGCTCCACGGATTTCAGCTAAAACAGCAAAGAAACGAAGCTTCCCATGGGAATGGGAGCTGTTCCAGTCCGCACAGGAGCCCTGGGTTGTGAAAGTCCTGAGTCTGTGCATGGCCAAGTCTTGGCCGGAGACCTTCACCGAAAAGGCAGGGAGCTGCAAGGAGGGGATGTCAGCAGGTGGTGCTCTTCACCCGAAATCAGTGCCCCCGTCTGTGGGATTAGGGGAAGCTCCTATTGCTCCGGGCGTCCTTCTTAGTGGTGAGATATAAAACGGAGGTCTTGACCGCTCATGACCATTAAACTGCTTGGAGAATTGACTGTAAAAATAGCACAATCGCTCAACAGCTCCATTCCCTCCGACACGTCCTGGCCATGAGTAGAGGCTTTATCGCTTTTCATACCTGCACAGAGATTGTTAATGCTTACGCATAGAGCTGGTGGGATGGGTCTGGTGCCCTCCTGCCCCAGAAGAGGGGCTTAAGTGCTTCCTTCTTAACCAGTTGTACATGAGGCCCGCAGCTCGGTGGCAGGTCAGCTCTAGCTGCTCGGCGTCTTTCAGCTGGACGTGTTCCTTGAAGGCAGTGGCATTTTGTGGGTCTCGGGGATGCCGTGTGTTTGTCTGCAGGGATGCAGCACAAGCAACGATGTAAGGAGCGGGATGCTCCCAGCGCAGCTGTCAGATCTCTGGTGTTAGGAGCATCAGCGATGCTGACAGCTGGGGAAAGGGAAAAACCAACAATACAAAAACTGAGCCTAATTGGTCCGGAGCACTTGGAAGCACACAGAGAGGCTGGGGTGCCTGAGTCTGCCGGTGATACCTCCCTTGGAAGACCCCAGAGCTGCGGGTGTCAGCGCTGTGCCGGGGCATGCTCTGATCTCCCCAACGGGTCTCTGCAAGTGTGACCACTACGGCCTTGAGGTCTGATTTTTGACGGCTCTACAGATGAATCCTCAGACAGTGCAGCTGGTATGAAACCACGTAAAACGAGGCTGTTTTTTACCAGGCTTCCCGACACGCTGATATTCCTGGCACACGTTTGCAGCTCTTCTGGCCAGCTGACATCTTTCCTTCTTGCACAGTGTTTAGACAATTCTTAAGTCATTTTTCTCCATGAAGGGTCTGAGCCTCCTCTCACCTACTCTGGTCTGAGGAGCTGATATTCGGGTAGAGGAAGAAATCCAATCTTGCCCTCTGAAATGCTGCTAAGACCAGTCTGGTGATGCAAGGAGCAGAGCAAAAGAGTTTGGGTTAACAGCTAATATTTACAAAATACATAATTTCTTCAGAAAGCCTTTGGGAAAGCTCAAATAATCCATTCAGGTTGTGACAAGCAGCCAGGCAAGAAATACAATATACCCTGGGTGCACAGCCAACAGACAGCACTATTTGTATGCACTGCCAGTCTTCAGTAAAACTGCTTTGCTCTACAGACCTTTCTCAAAAGGGAGCACTGTTGGGTGGGCATTTGTTAAAAGCGCTGTGTTCTCCTTGTGAGAAACTGGAGTCACTACATCGCCTTGGGGAGCCGTGCGGTGGGAAGCAGTGACACCACGCACCCGAGGACGTGCAGAAAGCCTCTGCCAAGAAGAAACCAGACCAGCGAGACCAGTGGACCACGTCAGGGCTCTGCCCTCTGCTTTACAGACTCACGCTGCCTTTCCTCTGCTCTCCTTCCGCCCCCAAAATTCTCCACATGGGCCGTACAGTGACTCCACTCAGCCAGCAAAAAAGAGGCAATTTCTGCAAGTCTTTACTGCTTTTATAATTAAGAGGCACCATTATTTCCTCCCAGCTGAATTGCCTTGGTAGATCAGAGCTTGAAAGGGGCTCGCTTTGAAACAAGGACTATGACTGTTCAATTGGTTATTGATTATTAGCCCAAGCTCGTTCCTCAGTAAAAGCAGGCATTAAGACAAGAAACTCTCAGCTTGAGATCTAAGACTTTGCGACAGCTCTTAGAAAAATGAGGATTATTTATTGAAGCACTGGCCCAGTAAAAGCAAATGTGATGGCATCTATTGATATTTGATTAGGATGTTGCCAAGGGGCTAGAAATACATTATTAAATAAGCTACTACCTATTATACGAAAGAAAAAACTACACTACTGTCCCCTGCTGTCTCATATAGCCCATGTGTCTGTCTCCATCTGTTTCTCATTGCAGTCTTCAAGTGTTCAGCTCTTTGTGGGGGAGAAACCATCTTTTACATTACAAATGTCAAATCGCAGAGCACAACTGGGCCCGATCTTGGGCTGAGGTGTCTCAGTGTTGCACTACTAATAACAAACACCACGGATGGTCGTGAATTAGGATGCGTTGCAAACACCGAGGAAGGACAGGGAAAGCACAAAGGCATCTGAAGAGATTACGATAACTGGCAAGAAACTGGGGGGGATGTTTGGTTTGTGGATGAACATATCTGTCATTGCTTGGTAGATGAGATGGGGATGAGAGGAATAGTAAATTATTTGGGGTGAAATCCGTCTCACTGCCTTTTATCCATCCAAAGTTAGGTGTCTGGTCTAAGGTCTCTGCATCAAATGCAGCAAACACTACAGGTGTGATCTGGTTGCTTAAAAAGACACAAGCATCTGTGCCAGATAAGATGCATGAGAGTATCCAGGGCACTCTGCAGGGCTGACTGAGCTGTCATGGGACTTTTGGGAAACCTTCTGTCTTCTGCACCAGCAGCTGGAGGCTGGGAGGACCCTCCTGCACATCTGAGACCCAAATCCCGTCCGTCCCATGCCAATTCAGCCCCGTGGAGAGGAGCCTGACACAGCATGAGTTACTCCAGGAAGCCTGTTTATCCCCACAGCTCCTGGGGCACCTTGCTGGCCAGAACACCACTGACAGGTTATGGTAGCTCTGCATCTCCTTTCCCCCTCCTGACATCCCCCTTTGTCAGCCTGTTCTTCTCCCATGTTGTCCAACCAAGGATAACCCAACTAAACTCCAAGCTGCCCCAGACATTGAAGGTTGTTCCTTCTGTTTTAGGTAGAATAGCCCTAAAAAAAGTCTAGTTTCTTCCCACTCCATCTACTGGCTTAAAGTCATGCCCTTGGGCTGGAAACCTTGCATAAGATTTTGCAGCCAGAGAGATGTGTGTGTGTGCAGAGAAGCACAAACCCACCGGGAGCCTTCGTGTGAGCTGTGGTGTCAGTCTGGGCATGGGTGTGCTTGGGATGCCCCCAAAATCCTACAGCGGTCAATTAGGTATGTGAGTGGGAAGAATACACACAGCCCCCATGGGAAAGCCAGCTTTGCTTAGCCAAAAATGTCTGGAGAAAGCTGTAGCACTCCTCAAATGTCCGCATCCAGCAGAGCAGAGGCTGTACTGTGTTGAAAGGCAGTAGGACGAGACAGCTCTGAGCCAGCAGCAGCTGTGCAGCCCGGCTGGCAGGGCAAGGAGCAGGCTGGAAGATCTCTGGCCCATCCCACCTCTTCTGCATTCATGGCTACCAATGAATATTTTACAAGGCTTGAAATATTTACGGTTGGAGTTGACCTTTTTTGTTGCTGATACATCACGCGTGGTTAGATGTGATCATTTCACGGTGACATTTACTGAGCCATGAGAAAGTCACAAACTCCACCAAAGCTATTCCCATGCTCAGCTTAAAAGCAAGCAGGGTTGACCCTGAACAGAAACACTGGGTCAGTCCCACCAAGCAAGAGATAACCACATGCTGGGAGCTCACTCCGGGACCTGAGAAGTGCCCCAGCTGAGACTGGGGCTGTTCAGTGCCCAGAGCTGTCCCTCTGCCCAAGGCCCTTACATGTATTTTAAGTTTAAAGGATCTCAGCAGTTCCCAGTGTCTAGCAGGTGCCCAGACAGGACATCCCGAAGCATGGAGATTGGTCATGTGCAGGGAAGGGAAGCAGATTCCCCCATCACTCATGAAAAAGGTTGAAAGGGGTCCTGGGAGGATGAAAAATGCTACAGGCACTGCTTGTAAAGTTCAGGGATTTTTTTTAGGATTGACTGTATTTACAGCAATCTCTCAAAATCAGCTGTTGGCCTGGCCACTGTATTCCCTTTGTCCCCATTCAACACTATGAACCATCATCCTAAAACACGCAGTCAAGACACAGCATTTTAACACACTGCTTAACTACTTCGGTAGTTGAAGACCTACCACATCCCCCACTTTTAGGTCAGATTTCAAGTGTCCATACAGTGATGACACTGACCTCCACTTTTTCTGCCCCTCTTTGTAGGTGTCCCAGTGCAAACAGCTCTGGGAACAGCTTGTCCTGACAAAGCTACTGTCCTGGGGTGGACCTGAGGACCATTTCTATTGCACGTCCTGTTTTGCAGCCGAGCAACCTTCAGTGCCAGCCAAGCCCAAGGGGGAAGGAGGATCACAGCCTCCTCCCAGGACCGAGGATGGTTTGGATGGCAGGAACCAGAGCCTGCCTGCCAGCAAAGCAGCTGGTGCTGTGCTGTCCCAGCCTGTGGGAGGGCGAGGGGGTAGCACGTCCCTCCTCCTGTCCCCAGCCTGTGGGTTCCCATCAAGGATGGGGTCCTGGGACCAGCTCCAGCCCAGCCCTGCTTGGAGCAGCTCAGCCCATCACGGCTGGGCCAGACCAGCTCTGCCTTTCCAAAGCTGCTCTCAGCTCTTCTCCCATCTGCTGCTCTCTGGCACAGAGGCAGCAGCAAGGCAGAGCCTTGGGCATCTGCCACCAGGCCCACTTTGCATTCAAAGCCATCCCACATGTCTTGAGCTCCCACTCAGCCCAGAGCAGCTGCAATTCCTAAAAAAAACGAAGTGTCAGAAGATGATACTCAAAGCAGTGTTAAGCACAAGTGATCGGGCCACGTACCAGCAAAGGCTCCCTGTTGCACAGTCCTCAGCTTCTCTGATACAATTTTAAGAAAGAAACTGCTAACACTGCACTGACTTTGAGCTCATTTAAATCGAGTGTTAATAACTCCTCTTTAGTTTTCCCCTCTGATGCTTTTTCCCCTTCTTCTCCCTTTTCCAGTCTATTTCTTCTCCCTCTGTTTTCTCCTCTTTCTCCCCCTGCCCTTTTCTCTAAAGAAATGAGCTCAGGATGAAAAGTATCTGTTTTCTGTTTGCTCTGTGACTATCATTACTGTTCCCGTGCCTCTGCTGTCTGAATTCTGGAGACAGGGTGCAGTAAATGGGATGTTTAATCTTGCTGTCAGGCCCATATATCATTCCCCAAGCTCCTTCAGGGGTAGCAAGAGCAGCTCAATTGACAAAACAAGCCAAGGAATGAATAAACCAACAGAAAGCGTTCAGCCCCTGTTATTAATCCGCCCAGAGCCGAAGACAGATGCAGGAGGGGAGAAGCTCACCCCAGTGCCTCCTGGTCCCCATTCCTTCCCAGCAGGGAAGGGCACATTGCTCTGAGCAGGCGTGCATCTCCCGCAGCTTCGCCCCATGAACGTGCTGGTCAATGAGTCTCCCCGGCTTGCAAGAGCCATGGGAAGCAGCAGCAATTTCCCCTCCTCCCGCGAGTCTCATTTCCAGGGTGAGATGGACTTAATTGGTGTCTCCTTCAGGCAGTGGCTTCCGCTGCATCTCGAAAGTGCCTGATGTGCTATGAGGTGCTGCTGTCACTGGGAATAAGGACTCATTAAGCTGATGGAAGGCTGAGTGGAAGTGGCAAGCAAGGGTTGCATTTCAGGAGCATCCTTGCTCGGCGCGACGCCTGCGGCATTTTGCTGCAAGCCTGCTGCACACCCAGCAAATCCATCTGCTTATGGTGGGCGAGAGGGTGCCTTCGGGTACCAGGTGTGTCCTGGGGGGCTGGCAGCTCACACGGACACTGGCAGGATATTTATCTCTGTGCTTTCAAGCTCAAAACAACCTGTCAAATTGAGCTCCTCCGGCAGGAGCTGAACCATGATTTCTTCCTACGTCCCCCTCTAAAACAGCCAGTAGTGACCATTTGTAAGACCTCCCACAGGGATGCGGAGGCCAGTGTAAAGCCCAGAAGTCTCCAGGATTTGTAGCTCAGAAGGAGCCACCCAGCTCTCACATCATCCACAGCAGTGGAAGCACCCTGAACATGACCCAAACACCTCCCCTGCCTCAGACCCCCTCCTTGGAGTCCTTAGCTTGCCCATGGCAATGCCATATCCATGAGGAGACCAGCAGGAGGATGCTGGAATAGAAAGCATGGGCTTTTTTCCCCAGTTTCCTGGTGCTTGGTGTATTCTAGGTGCAACAGTCCAACAAAAAAAGGAATGTCAAGGTGGTGTGTTCAGGGTCAAAGAGCTGGGCAGTGGTAGAGGTGCTTTGCCATGAAATATTCAGCCGTGTATCGACACACCTATGTGATAAACATATGTTGCATGTAACATGCATCACATAGGGCAGGCTTGCTGGTGGGAGCTGCCTCTTGGCCTCAGACCTCCTGGCCTCAGACCTCCTGGCCTCAGACCTCCAGACCTTCTGGCCCTCAGCCAGGCGTGAAGAAGAGCATGGGATCTGCTATGCTAGTAGCAATGCTATCCTGAGATTCCTGGGCAGATGATGACTGATAGGAGAGGTCTCCTTATTCAGAGGAGGTTTCCTGTCCTCTCTGCAGGGAGAGGATGGCAGCGTCTCCAGGAGGCACGTGCCCTGCAGGCCATTACAGCATTCAGGATGATGAAGATGTTTGTTAATGGAGCTGAGGTAAAAGGCTAGACTCATCCAACTGCGAGAAGTTTCTGGAGATGCCCACCAGAATAATAATTGCAGCATTAAGCATTCGGAGGGTACTTAGCTATGCTATCGTATCAGGCAGGACTATCAGACGGCCACTAATGCATGCACGCAGCCACCCAGAGCACAGGCGGCGGAGCTGTGGCGGGGGGGGGGACAAGGGAGAGGGGATTTAAAACACGTCCAACTGCTCAAGCTGTGGCAGGGGACGAGAGAAGGAGAGACGATTTCAAAGGTGAAAAGAAATGCTTTTAAGCGTAAACAAATGAAGCATCTGAGATCCCAGATCATGATGGGAATGGCTGCCGAGATCAGCATTATACCTCTGTGCATTTTAATGGGAAACATCTGCTTGCCTGCGTGGTCTGTGGAGGACAGAAGCTTTTAGGGAATTGCTTTCTTTCACCTGCAGGACTCAAAAGACCTCATACCATTGATCAGGAAACCCACATCCCCCTTCTGCCCGTCCCTTGGGTGCCCAGAGCCTGGCAGGAGAACACAAATGGGGTCTGGGTGCAAAGACAGCTCGTGTCCACATACACGCTGTCTGGTAGGACATCTCCAACAGAACCCACAAGAGCAAGTCTCGATGGAAATCAGTTCTGATGAAGCAGAAAGATTCACCTCACCGTGCACAAAGGCTTTACTGACCCCTAAGACAGCTGGAGGCTGTGGCACCTGGGTGATCTCTATTTCAGCCCTGTTTCTATCACCAAATTCACGACCAATATCTTAAATAAGTTCAAAACCAGTTCCTTCCCTGTACCTCAGTTTCCCTTGGCTTGAAATAGCAATGACACTTCTTGGTATCTGTCATCAGAGAGTTTGAAGGGGTGGCAGCTCTGAATGGTGCAGAGCAGTGCAAAACTACAGGGCTGGTTACAGCTAGAGATATTCATGTATTCAAAGCTGCAGTGGGCCAGACAGGGCTCTCAGCACACCATGATGAAACCCTAAGGAACTCAAGCACTTACGGCTGTTATTTATATGCCCACTTGATAATAGCGACATATCCACTGTAAGAGCTGGAGCAAGGAATGCAGAAAATGGGGAAATAAGAGAGAAAACATTTCTGTTTGGAGCTGTGATGTAGAAATGACATCCAGTGCACCAGGAGCTGAACCGGGAGCCCTGAGCTCGCTCTGCACAGCCACGGGTTGGCACGGGGCCTGCGAGGTCAGCTCTACCGCAGTGTGGGATTCATAAAAAAAACCCACAAACCGTCAAAAAGCCATTAAAAATGCAGCCGTTACTTCTTGTAAGAAGACATTCTGTCTGCATCGCCTTTCCCCACACCTACGCAAACAGCGGCGTGTTAGAACAGGACCATGGCACCCTCCTGAGCAAAGATTAGTAATATAAAAAATAAAAATAAAACAAAACCAAATGAAAAACCCAACCTAGATAGGGATCTGCTGTCACTTTCAATCAAAACACTCATCAGTGCCCTATTTTCCCCCAGACTGTTACCAGCACGGCAGTGTTGTGCCTGCCCCAGCTCCATGCTCCCTGTCTGCAGGGAGGTGATGGACGGCAGCTCCTCCTCAGCAGGTTTCCCAGTGCTTGGACCTTCTGCCAAGGACCTGCCAGCTCTTGGTCTGGGCAAACTGGGCCTGCAAAGCTCCCCCAGCCCTCCCTGCTTCTTCCGGGTTCCCGTTTGTCTTCTGCAATCACAGCTTGTTGAATTATTAGTCTTCACGTTGCCTCAAAAGCAACAACAGAAGAATGCCTGTAAAGTTGCAAAATGGAGTACTGAGGAAGGAGGAAATGACAAATTTTGGCACCTCTTCACCTTAAGCTCACTGCAGGGTGTGTATTTAATGTGATAAAGTTGTTCAGGAGGTGGTAACATGATTTTTTGTTCCCACAGGCCCTTCCGCACTGCTGTCTGGTTATCTAGCTTGGTTCAGACCGTGTATTGGAGGCATCTCAAATAGAGCTGGGTTGCTTCTCTCCAGGGCACAGAAAGGCAGAGTCAGGGAGCCTTGACCAGAAGGTGCCTTGTTCCTACATTTGATGATAGATGTCATCATGACACTTAAATTAGATACAATTAGCTACTGATCTGAACATAGCCCTAACCTCTTTGTGGGAGAAAGTCTTTGGAGGGCATGAGGTGGCTGGATGTAGCTATAGCATGGACACAGGAGAGGAGAAAGCGGGTTTATCCTCAAGTCCTCATTCAGTCCTACCCAGACCCACTAGCAGAAGGTGACCTGTCATAGCAGGGACCTGTCACAGCACCGGAGCAGTGTGACCCCAGAAAAGCCTCACCGCAGGAGCGGATGGAGAGGAAGGCACTGAGAAAAGCGAACAGACAGTGAGACGGAGGTCAACCAGGTTCTGACGAGGGCTGTATGGCGTGGTCCCACTGACAGCAGAGGAGGCCCTGAGGACTCCAGGAAGCTCCTTCCAGGCTGGTGCAGCTTGGGCTGGGGACACAAGAACAAAGCCAGCAGGATGACCTCGTGCAGATGGTGGCACTTAATTGGTGACAGGAGCTTCAACTGCAGAATGGAGTAGAGAAGAGGCCGGGCACAAGAAGACTTCTCACCCTGGCCCAGAGGAGCTACTTGCTCACCCAGAGGGCCCCAGATCTCATATTTCACTTCTCACTCCACAGCGACTACCTGACTGGCAAAGAAATACCTTTATGCCACTTAGTAGCTGCTGGGACCAGGGAAGGTGTCAGGATGATACAACCAGCGAGGAACCAGCGGAAGATGGGAAATCTGGGATTCCTGCTCCCCTTGCTGGCCTCATCTGAATTGCACTGAAGCTATGGAAAGATTCCCTTAAATGCACCCCACTGAGACATCAGGAGTTGAGGTGGCTCTGGTGCCCTTCAGCAAGATGCTTTCTCCATCCCCAAATATGTCTGAAATAGCTAGAATGATTTGCCACTTCCTTCAGTGAGAGGACCCAGGATGAAACTCAGCTTTGGTGGCTAGCAGAGGGGACATGAATCCCTGCCCAGTGCTGCTGGCAAGTCCTGCTGGAGATTAGATTACTCAGAAATTAAAAGGGAGAAAAAGTGATTCTGCATCCCGGTTAAACAGCAGCTGAACAAAACTGAAGGAGAGCCTAGGCTGGAAAGAGCTAACAACTGATGTGTCCTGGAGCCAAGAAACACACAGCACAGAGGGTCTAGCACGAGACAACTGCAAAGAAAAGACTTTTCCTGGAGTTTTTCCTTGCTCTGAACAACCCTGTCTCGGCATGTGTGAAAGCCACTAGACAATCAGTCTGGATTAGTGAGACATCTGATTAAAACAAGCGCCAAGAACAATGGCTGCTGATGATGAGCAAGATTGGATTTAGGTCACATTAAAACACTGTGAATAAATCATCCCACTAAAGACCAATTACACCAGATTCTTTGATTGATGAATGGAAAAAATATATATATTCTGATACATTTCTGTTGATTTCTAGGCTGCCCTTTAACCAATTCATGCCCAGGACAAAGCATGTTGCTCTTCCAACAAAAGGCTGGGAGCAACTTTCTTGCTCTCCAAGGCTTTTGAGGAGTGACGTGGGACAGAGCAGAAATAGACTGCCTTGCATTTATTCCAAAGTGACCTAAAGCAAGCTAGATTGTGGCTGTGACCATCTGTAAGATGACGGAATAAGGACCGGCCTTTCTCCTCATGCAGGGAAGATTAGGTGTCCCTTGACCCTCACTTTAACTCAGCCTAGCTCCCCTTTGGAAAGCTCCCTCCTAAAACCAAGGACAACACTTTCCCCCAAATTACAGAGTCCTGGAAGAAGTAGCCTGCCCAGAGTCTTCTGAAAGCTTCTCTGAGACCTTTTTCAGCTTTTGACTCTCCTTTTCCAGGATGCTTCTGTTCTTCCCCAGGCAGCTTCACCTCTTATGCCTCCTCTGTCCCATCTCCTCTCTCTCAGTGATTCTCTTTCTCCATTTCCAACACTACAATAACTTCTATTTAAATTTCATGAGATAGAAACTGGCCCCATTGAAATCAAAGGTTAAATCACCACTTTTTTATTTTTTATTTTTTTTAGCTAAGCCAGGATTTCATCTTAAATCACCCTCTAAAAGAAATAATAAACACATGCTAAGCTGGGTAATACATGATCATCCTGGCTTATTGTGCTAAATGTATGGTTTCCCATAGCCAGCAACCTTTATCTATTTCATACGTCAAGTGCCTTTTCATTTGCCACTGGTTATTGTTCCTCAATCTGTGTTCACTGAGCTCTTAAATTATTATTTAAAAAAATAATCTCCCTATTGTCTCTCTTGAAGATACAAAGAACAATCCAGGAACAAAAGGATATTCCCCCTCCTAACGGTTCATTGAGTTAGATACAAAGCTGAGCCTCACAAAGCCCAAGTGGACTGCAGAGATTTGTACCTGCTCTAAGCAGAGGTTTCATCCTAGAGTTAACCAACCGCTCACCCTTCCAGCAGCCTCTCATCCACCACTGTCCAGAGCCCCAGCACCTTAAATCTTCCATTAGCTGTTGCACTTTTGGGGGCACTCTCAAGACCCAAGCTTAGTACAGAAACTCCTGCACATACACATCCCGATGAGTGCATGCATGCTTGTGCAGAACCTGTTAAGAGCCATTAGGCAACAATGCTGCATTCGGAGCCTGGTCCTTGATTCACTGAGCTCTTCAAACATTGCACTGGGTCCTTATTTACTTTGGAAGCCACAGCTTTCCGTGTCCTACATGGGGTGGGCTCTGGCCCAGCTCTGTTGGCAGCTGGGCACCGGTGGCTGCAGAAAGAGCTGTCCTTTCCATACATTTGTTTTAGTGATTCCCCCAGGATGGCAGAAATGTTCCTATCCTGTAATAAATATGCTTGGGCTGCCACCAAGGTGAAGGAGAAAGGATTAGTTACTAATCTTTTCTAATAGAGAAGACCAAGTTAACAAGTTTATTGATTTTGGTAAATAAAGCTCTTTCTGTTGCTGCCTTGTTCATATAAATACAAACAGATATTTAGATAAAATGCATATTGCCAGCCCCGTGTGCTGTGACTCAGCAGCATCCCTGATGCACACTGGGCCAAGCCACCCTTGGAAGTTCTTGGATTGAGACCGCTTGCTCCCACCAAAAATACCACTGCAATCTCTTTGCTAAATATCTGCGAAGCACTAATTGGTTCTTATTTCATTCCTAACAAAGAATGTGAGAAGCTGAGCAGAGCTCAAAGGCAGCTTGCTCTAACCTGCCTCACCACGGGGGACGTGCTTGCTAGGAATCAATGGCATAATCCATTTTGTTCTGTCTTGCAATACACTCTTACATTTAAGCCACAAGGGCATTGTAGTTGTGATGCCAAATTAGTGCTGGCACAGAATACGTGCATCACCTGTGCCTGGCACATCACCTTTACAAACAAATTCCTAACTGTATTGCGTTTGGCATCCTCTACAATCCAGAGGTTATCCAGAGTTTAGTTGCAGCTTTGACATCAGTGCTGAAGCAACATGGGAATTTGGTTTGCAGACTGACATAATACCAAAAACAACCTTTCTTCTTATAAAGACATGAATTACAATAGATCATTAAGTATATATTACTACCAACCATAGCACAAGGATATGTATGACTAATCACACGAAGATTATATGTTTATTCCTATATTTGTGTGTATGACACACAGTACTGCCCCAGTACAGTCTGAAGAGCCTGGCATAATCCATGTCTTTACATAAGCATATTCTTGATTAACAATATCCTTTGTTCCTTAGTTATCGATATAATTAGTCTATCCCCGACTTCAGTTTCATAAAGTGGTGACCAGGTAAGGCTAGGAAGAACTCACCTTTTAAAAAGGTAAATAGAGGATAAAGGTTAGTGAAAGAGAAATCAAGAAAAAGATTAAGACATTTCTATGAGTCACCTAAATGAGATAGTTACGAAGGGAAAAAAATGTATTTGTCATTATAATATAAGAAAAAAGGTAGTTGGTTTCATGCAGTATTTTTCATTCTTTTCCCAGAATCTGTCTACCCAAAATTCTTTGAACAATGAACTCACTAGAGGAGTCCAGACATTAAAGCTGCTCTCCCAATAGACGCATTAGAAGACCAGCAGGGCTTCCAGCAAAACTAGACTCAACTTTCCTGTTCGTTCGAAAGCAACCGTCAAGCATAAACTAACACAAATATTTAAAAATCTTTCAGGGTTTCTTTATACATTGCAAAGAAATCACAGCGTGACAGAATTTGCTTTCTAAAAGCCATCCTTTGAAGGTCACCTTAAAAAAATCCCAGGAGAAAGCAAAGCGTGGAGCAAAGACTGAAATGCCTTAAAAGGAACTTTCCCGGCCATCAATTCAGCCCTTGCTATTGCTGGCAGCCGCATAATAAAACCTATTCATAAAGCTCCATTTTAAACTACGTGGGCTTCTTGCCTCTACTGCTCCTGCTGGAACCTGTTCCAGGACCTCACTTTCTTCAAGCTCCGAGACCTTCTAATTTCCGGACTCGGTTTATTGATGGCCCTTTCGTAACCATTTGGTCCCGGGCCAGCCTTGGCCCTCGGTTCTCCTCCCTGCCCTGCTTGGGGAGACCCTCGCACCCCCTCCTGTGCTTCCCCTTGGCTGGGCAGACCAGGACAGGGCCTGGGCCCCCCCAAGGCCCCTCTGCAGATGGAGCGAGAAGCGGCTTTTCCAAAGGGGAAATCGGAGCAGCTAGCTTGGCTTCTTGCTCTGAACAACCTGCTGAAGGAATCCTCTTTTCATTGACAGGGCAGAGTTTAAAGACATTGGGCTGCTGAAGTAGCTTTTTGGGAATAGCCTTTCTCCCAGCTTTTGAGTGTCCCCTTCCCAGGTCACCCCAGAAACCCCTATCCCAGATCCAGCCTGACTTCCCCGCTCAGACAACTTGCAAAAGGGGCAGCAAACACGTCCATGTGTTGGATCAGTCACATAAAGCCATGATTTAGCCTTGACATCAGGAAGTGGAGACATTTCTCTGATAGGCGAGCTCCAGGTACTGCAACACTGCACATCTTCCTGCCCTCGAAGGAGAGAAGATGTCTTGGGATAACAAATAGAGCTGGCTGTCATGCTGTGAAACTGGAGGGGAGACAAGACCTTGTAGGTTTTACCTGGCTATGTCTCCGTAGCCAGGTTCTACATGGGGCGGAGGTGTACAGCCGGAGAGAACAGTATTCATCTCCTCCAGCAACATCAGAGCAAAATCTACATTTCCTGATCTCCCGTCGGATTTTACAGTGAGACAGGTATCTGGCAGCACAGCCGCTCGCTGGCTCTCCGGCATCTCACAGCGCTCCTTCTGCACTGCAAGCGTCTGAGCAGCATTGTCAAAACCTCCCAGAGCTGGAAATAATTGAACCAGAGACAAAGGTCTCCAGGAAACCGCAGCAGCTTCAACAGCAGTCCTTATGTAAACAAAACTGAATTAATTTTATGGAAGAAAATCTTGTATTTGATTTTTTTTTTCCTAAATGGATTTTTTTGCCCCAGGATTGTTTTAATTGTGTGTGTTTTCTTATGTTTCCAGTGACAGTACATAATATGACATGCCACTCCATGTTCATGGTGACAGAATACAACATGACACATTAGCTGCTACTCCTGCCATGCCGTAATGTGACAGAGAGTGCCATACCGAACATGCAGCAATCAATACAGATTGGATTATTATTTTGACCATATCCCACTTTGTTTTTTGACCAGCTAAGGCAGTTTCTACTTGCTACTAGTTGAGAGAAATTTTTCTAAGGAGCCGCCTGTTTGTGCTGCAATGAAAATTTGACACTTCAAACGAGAAAAGAAGACAAGTACTTAGCACACTAATTAGAGCAGAAACTATTTTCAATATCCTAGGAAGGTGACTCCAATCTAACGCTGAGCAACGCTACAACTAGCTCCTGCCATACAACCTGGCATTCTCACATCCGTTTAAAGATCTCAAAAGCCCTTTGCAAACACTAATAAATTAAAATTGTTTTTTTTTTTTTTTTCTATCTCCTTTTCAAAGGCAGGTGTGAAAGAAGGGAGGAGATGGATGTGGACGAGGAGACTACAACTGTGAAGGAGCTAAAATGGATTTCCCAAGGCACCATGTAAATCCCCGTCACCTAATCCCCACTGCTGAACTCGCTGGAGACTAGAAGGTGGGAAATGGCAGCAAAAACAAAGAAGAGCTGAAAAATAGAATACATTATGCAGCATCCAGTGCACTTTACCCTGACCTTCCTCACTTGATAACCTCTGATGTTCAAAAAAAGCATACCCTTCACAAATGCCACAAATATTCGTCTTCTTTGGTCACTGCTAAATGGTCTGTAACATGCATGCTTAAGCCATTTTTTGTGACAAATTTAGCCTACTAAATTTAACCATCGCCAAGGAGTGATTACCTTACTATTTACTGAAGAAAATCACTGTTGCCATTTTTGCAGCTCCTTGGTGGTATTTTAGGTGCTGCAATGTTTCCTTGTGCACGTGCAGAACAGTCCGGTAGCACCTTGTGTGCGTGCACGTGTTGTACATGTAGCTCTGAGACCAACGTTCTCCTGTTCTCCGAAGCACAATCAGAAATGGTGAAGACTTAGCAATGGGGATTTCTTGTGCATTCCTTTGTCAAGAGCTTCTGTCAAGAGCTTGTGGCTTTCCAAGCTGGAAAATCCAAGATTCTCTTGAAACTGCATCTTCAGAAGGTCCTTACTGACCATGATACGCAAAGAAGCCACAACTGGGAAAACCCCGACTGCCATGGATACAGCGCTGGTTCCATGAATGTCTTTGAGAAAAAAACAGGGCAGTACGAGCAAGCACTTGCAAAGTCAGAGGAGCAGATGCAGCCCCAGCCTCCTGCGCAGGCAGCAAACACTGTGCACCATCTCACAGCAGGGCCAGGGGGCCTCGCGCCCAGCCCCATGGGTTGCCCCAGCACTAGGGATGGCTTGGAGCCTGGCTTCCTCCTCCCAGCAAGCCCTGTAGGTGCTGTGACTGGTGTAAAAGCCAGGACATGGCTCTGATCCACCACTGTCACTCCAGTTTTATGCACTGTAATGCCCTGGACAGGAGCCAGGAGCCACACCATGTCGCACTTGTCCCATTTACCCACAGCTATGTGCTGCAGGAGTTACTGGCTCATGCCCTTCCACCCTCAGGGCTTTCATGGGGACTCCCAAAAAGCTCTGCAGAAGGCAATTTGCTCCTAACAGCATCCGACCCTTGGCAGGTCCTTACGGTAACCAAGCAGTTAGAGATAAAGGCAGGCGTGAGTGCAGGGCAGGCTGGCTTGATCCGAGGGGAGAGAGCATGCTTCTTGTCTTCCTACAGGCCTGTTGTGTCGGTCCAGAAAACAGTCTCATTTTGCTAATTCTGGACCCTGTGGAGGGGAACTAAAGGGCTTCCATCTCAAAAGTGCCTCGGGCAGTAAAGACCTGAGGGCTGAGAAATCCTGGAGCTCATCTAAGTACCAGAGCCTGACAGAGTTCTCCCTCTACATTCATTTCCTTTTATCTTTTCCCATAAATCAGTCTTTTCAACTCTTATATCCTTTTCTGTTCCTTTCCTCTTAACACACTCCAATCCATCAACCTCTCTGCGATGCCAAATGCCCACAAAAGAACGTCCTGTGCCATTGCTGGCTTAACACAGCTGTCGAAGAAAAGGACTAAATTCCCCAGCAGATTTTGAGTTGGGTGACATTTCTGAACACTTGATAATGGAAAATCTCCAATTCTTCCCATATATACTGCAGGCCTAAAACAAAACTGATTGGGGCTGTTTGGTCTGCACCAGGCACACCGGCAGCTGTTCCATAAATCCAGACATCACCAACATTATTTTAGAACACACGCACATCCTAAATAATGCAATCAAAGTAAATGAGGATGTGTTGATATATCAACATTTTATATAGGCATCTAATCTACATACTTGCAGTCACAACAGATTCAAAGATTGATACTGATACTCAGTATAGCTTTATGGTATCTATTAAATGTATTACCCTCTCTATCAGAAAGCTGTATGTGACAGTGTATTCTCTCCTGAACCAATATGAGTAGGGCTGGGAGTGGGAGAAGTCATTTAGAAAAAGTGCTGTAAATGTCAAGTCTGTCATCTCTGTTATTAATATGTCATGAGTGGACTCTAGGTGATGCTCTCTGTGAGATGAACATTATGAATGGAATAAGCTGCATGTACAATTAATATTCCTCTTGATATATCATTTGTAAGGTTGTAAACAGGAAAAGCTTGCTTAGAGATGAAAGAATTAAATGGAAGGGAAAGAACAAAAGAAAGAAAGGGGGAGGGAGTGACCAAAATCCACGTATTTGATGATGTCCCATAGACCACCACTTGGAGCTGGGGCTCAGTGTGGGGCTGGCAAGATGGACCGAGCTGTTCCTTCCTTAGTTGCTTTTATTTTGAGTAGATCTTCGGTTGTCTTAGATAATGACAGTGAATTTCCATCCTCCTGATGCCACTATCTAGCCCCACTTCCAGGGATGGTTTGATGTAGAAGATCCTCAAAGCCATCTGTGGAACGTGATCTTCCCTTGGGGGAAATAAGAAGAACAAGCAAGCAAAAAGAGAGGTGTGGAAACAGTCTTAGATAATTGACCTGTTAATTATCCCCATGGTGTGATGGAAGCATGAAACCCTCAGTCTGCTTGCCTTGGGAAAGGAGGGGGACTTCCCAGCTTGGTGAAGGGGGAGACAGGAGACACACAGGGGAGCGGAGGCAAAGCAAAGACGGGAGCAGAGGGGCTGCTTTCCCCAGACAGAGCCTCAGTTCGGCTGCCCTTACAAAACCTGCAGTCTCCTTCCAGGGTGATTCTGGGACTGGGCCGCTGTATGTCTGTAAGTCCATTCCCACCTCTTCACCTGCCTTGGACCCCTTTCTGCTCAGCCTCCACGCCCGGTTAATAAGGCGTTAAAACCAAGCGCAGTATATGAGCTGCTTCACCAGCTGCAGACGAGGAAGAAGAGGACAAACTCAGCATCCCCGTGGGAGCCACCAGCATTGCTCCAGAGGCTGCCGTTGCACCTTGAGCTGCTGGCTATGCTTATTTTTTACTTTTCTAAGAAAATAATGGGGTGCCTGGGGTGCAGAATCAGGCCATCCTGCCTGCTTCCTAGCAAACAAACGCCAGCAAGCTCTCCCTCCCTCAGCCCTGCAAGCTGTGCTGGCTTCACGTCTCCTCTCCTGGGGCCAGGCAGGAGCGAGCGGAGAGAAGGGACAGCCAGGGGTGTCCCCTGCACCCAGCCAGCCCTCCATGGCACAGAGCTGTGCACACAGCGTGGGGAAGGGCTGCAGCAACTCATCAGCACTCATTTTGGCCTCATTACTGTGTGTTTTGCAGGCGTCCTTGGGCTCCCCTCAGCTCTAGTTGGGTAATGATGAGATGGAAACCTTGGCCGGCTGCTTTAGACACGTCCATCATCAGCCACTTCTGGAGGGACCGCTCTGCTGCGGCAACAGGGCTCTGCTGGCCGCAGTCTAGACAGGGATTTCTGGCGTGATGTGGGATCGTAGTAGTCAGCCAGATATTGTTTCTAAGCTTTCTTTCTTTTTTTTTTTTTAAAAAGGCATTTAGATGCTGTTATCTCCCTGGATATAACCTGGAAGCTCCTAAAAGCCCTTTCAGGATAATTCAATTGTACTTCAGCACATCCTGAGCATAATGGAGAAAGTGTTAGAGCTAACCAGGTAACTTCCAAAATCACACCCCTGATGCTTGCTGACAGAAAACCCAGAAAAGTGTGTGTCTGGGGGAGACTGCAGGAAAATCAAGGTGAGGATGGAAAAGGCTGACTCCCACCAGGGAAAAACCTGAAGGATCGTTTTGGCCTGTCCCTGGGTGATAGGTGCTGTATAAAAATAGAACAGCAAGTTGACATGATCTAAATAAAAGATGAAAGGCAGCCAGCGAATACAAAAGACAGCCAGCAAAGCACTCAGGTAACAAAGCAGTAATGAGCATAGTGCCCACTGTATGCAAGGAGCAATTCCAGCACATGAGTGGCCTCGCCTCCATCTCATTGCCCCAGCATCCCCACAGAAGTGTATCGGAAAGCTGATTACATTTGTGCCATGCCTGCCCTCTGGACAAATGAGGGCTGTAGTCCCGCAGTTAACAGCCTGGCATCTCCCAGCAGAATTAATTCGCACAAAACGTGACAAGGAAAACCTGTGTATGATGTTTGTGTTTTATACGAGTGAAAAAAACTTGCTGACGGCCTGACTTTGTGCTGCCTTAGTGCTTTTCAAGCAGGGCTCCCGAAGAACCTGTCTCTCGATGGGGCCTTCTGCATGCTTTTAGGACTGGCTTGGATCAAAAGCCAAGGGACTTAAGAGAGTTGTATCCATCCTGCCTGTAATGGAGGAGCTCAGGTTTGAGCCGCTCTTTCTCATTGTGTTTGGGGTCCTTGTTGGGATGTCCAGCCTTCCAGCCTGCACCTGGCCTGCAAGCCAGTGCCGAGGCAGTGTGCCCCACCAAGGAGACTGGCTTGCAATGTGAAGTCTTGTCATGGTGCAAGTCATGGTCACAGTGAATTTATAAAGGCTGTAGTGTCGGAGATATCCAGGAAAATATCCACACATGGGAACTAGGGTGGGAAAGGACCATGCAGCTCCTGTTATCACAGAAAAGCTGGTAAGTCTACAGGGTTCAAAGACAGTCTGTTCCCCATATTTCCAGGCTGTAGAGATCAACACCCACAGCACAAAAAAAGCAAAATACCAAAAGCTGTAAAGATAAAGTGTCACAGAAAGAGAGACCAGCAGTGCCTCCCAAGTGAGTCCATCCCTTCCACAACAGGAAAGCTCATGCATACACTTGGGAACTGTCTTGATCAATCCTTTTTTTTGAGAGAGAAACAAAAATACCAGAACTTAAAGAAAAAAAAAAAAAAAAAGGCAGGCAAGAACCTGCAGAAGATCAAAAGCTCCTTTATTCTTCCAATTCTCTCCAAGGGATCCTACAGCCAGAGTCATTGCTGTCCAAAGTGTTCAGAGGTGCTTCAGCAGCACCATGTTTTGATGCAAGATGGGGCGAGTTGAGTGTTCTCCATACCACCCATCATTTCTAACGATGTGTCAGGGCTCCTATGGAGCATTATCAGAGCTGATGCTTCTTGCCCGTTCACTGAGTCTTGTCATTGTCCCCAAGGGCAGTATGTAGTACAAACTCTGTGGATAAATGAAACCAGAACTTCAGTTAGATAAACTAATGATGCTCCATTGACTGATACATTGCATTTACATGCAATGAGGATCTGCTCAGACAGTGCTGGGGATTTTCTGAAGAGGAACCCTTATAAAACAAGAGGGTCGCGACACCATCACATGGAAATGGGAGCCCTATTTCACCCTTCGTCCGATAGTGCAGGTGGGCACCCAACTTGAGAATGAATTCCATCCCAGCCAGACCCAGGACAGCCTGCAAATTGGGTGCCCAGGTCTGGCTCTGACCTGCTGTCTTCCATGGGCTCAGCAGCACAGCCATAAGAGGCTGATGAAGGCTGGACCCTGGGACTAAGCAAGGAAAAGATGCTCGAGCCAAAACACTAATTGCTTTGTTCTGTCCAAGGAACAGGAGGGGGGAATATTTTCACCGTACCAGAAAGCCAGATAAGATGGACTTATGGTCTCCAGGAAGTCAGATGAGAAGGACTAACAGCCTGAGGGTTATGAATCTAGGAGGAGATGAAATGCAGAGAAAACCTTCCCTTGATCTAAACCACGTTCCCGGTGAAGCGTGAATAACAGCCCTTGCAGGCCTGGCTGGCTGCTATCCTTTCCTTCCATTATGGGCAGTCTTCTGGGAACCATCGCTAAGTCTGACTCTCATTTATTCCTCTGTTTACAGGGACTGGTCATTATTTACTGAAGTTTCTCCATGCCTCAACAGCATTTGCAACAAGTAGGAAGTATTGCACTTGTAAAGAGATAGACAGAGATGACGGAGAAGAAAAGGCCTCCAGTAATTGCTCCTATTTATCAAGCTGGCTTCTCTGCCTTGCTCACGCCAGGCTCTGCTGCTGTTGATGCAGGCTGTGGGCACTCCCTGCTTGGAGTGGGGCTGGGCTGCATGCTTCTGCTTTCCCTTCATTCATGCTTTACAGCAACACATGTTATTTATTTCAAAGAGACAAGAGGGAAGCAGAGTCTGAACAGCTCTGAAGATGGACTTTGCAGCGAGACGGGGTGGAGGTGAGAGAGCTAGGTGCAGAGTCCCTGTCTGCACTAACACACGCGTGAACGTGCACATACATATATGCACATGTTTTCTTCCACGATGTGTGTTTGTGCTTATCATAGTCCTGGCTCAGCGGCTCTCAGTTATAGATTGTTGCAAAGAACCTGTTGCAAAGCCCCATGCAGTGGCTGGGAGTTTTCCAATCGAGTTTGGTGAACACTGGAGCTGTGATTTCAGGAGGGAGGTGGCTGTTGTAACTTCATACAAACCACTACTTTGTGGCAACTCTAATGAGTCACGAAGCTTATACTGTTAATGATGCTGTTGCAAAACGCTCCCAGAAGGATGCAATTAAGAAAGGTTGGTGATAATGGGCATTAAAGAGACATTTTGTCAGCTCTCTATTGGTTGGTAAAAAGCTGCTCAGGCAGGCATGTACCTGCAAGGATCCCACATGGTCTCTTCTTCTGCATCACCTCCTGCCCCAGTCTTCTCTGGTCTGTGGTTTCTATAGTTGCCATCGTTAGAACTTCTGTACAGTACCTCTTGTGGTACTCTACAGCAGCCAGAAGACTCACCTCTTCCATCACTGGAGCCCTTAATGCACAGATAGGCACCTTCAGAGACAGTAGCTCTTTCTGTTGACTGAGGACATGAGATGTCTTGTTCTTCTCTTTTCACAAATTCTTCTGTTATTTCCTCACCTTTCAGCATTTCAGTAACACGTTGCTGCTATTAATGTAGCTGTGTGATTCATCCCAGCTGAATCTTGACCCTACCGAGCTGGTGGCTGCTCACACTGAAGGCAGTCCCTGCTGAGAAGAACATATCATCCTAAAGAGACAAGACCGGGCAGTAGGAAAGGAAATGAAAGTCCAGAAAGAGGGAGTCTCTAACCCAAAACCATCAGTAGCAAGCTCAGGTCTCCAAGGCAGATTTACCTACCTCAGTGATAATTATTTTGGGCTCCCTTCATACTCTCAAGAAACTTCATGGCTTACTTCAGCTGTGCTGTTCCAGAAGTCTGCTCTAGGGTAAGATGGACCACACTCTGAAGCCCACTATTTCTCTCTACAGACTATAGAAGGCACTTAGAGGTCTGGATTAGACAGAGACACCTAGTTATGCTGAGACGGATTCCAACTCTGGTTTTCTGGGTCAAATTCTTAATTCTTCTCCCAGTACAAACTGAGCAAGCTAACATTACACGTTATCTTATTTCTATCTTCCAGTTTGTTTGCATATGAGATAAAGTTCTTAAGCCACAGAAGTATTCCCGAATAGGAACTCAATGGCCTGTGTGCTGCAGGGGAGCCAGGCTGTATATGACAAAGACACACGCCGGCCAAAAGATCTGAATCTTTCAATATCAGAGTAGGACGTGGCTGAACACACTACCAAGGGATCAGAGAGAACATAAATTTTGATACCCACCATGCTATGCCTGCAGCTGGTGATGAAGAAACCATCTGTGTTTGTCTTCAGTTCGCCTTCACCTAAGGCAAATAACTTTTCCTTCATTTCTAATACGAACTACAGTTTTCCAAAATGTTTTCTTTAAAGCAGCTATTAAGGATGAAGGGTTAAAGTTGCCACTTTGTGTCTCTAACATGGTGCGGTATAACCAGCAGCTAAATTACAGCGGGCCAGACAAAAGGGCAATGAGTCTCTGCTAGTCTTGCAAAAAATTGCTCAGGTGCACTAATGCATCTTCTTGAGCAATGTCTCCTCCAGCAAAATTCTGCTTGCTGAGATGGTCCTTAATCAAAGAAATAGCTATTACCTGTGTCATGACCAGGAATTTGATGGTTCCCCCATCATCAGCAGGGGAAGGAGAAGTGCTTTGCTACAGTGTCTAAAAAATCCTATAAACCCAAAGATTGAAGGCCTGTGAGAACAGCCTTGGAAGAGGGAACCTCTTCCCCTCAAGGGGTGCCTGAGGAAAGATGATCAGGAGAGGAGCTATATCTATAGAGCACTTTCCAGCAGTTCCTTTCAGGCAGTACCCAGGCACATCATTGCTAACAGGGACGACCCTTTAAGTAAGTCTTGCACCTCAATGAGCTTGAGATTATAATTTAGTATTGAAGACAGCTGGGCAACTCTGTACCTGGCAGGGGAAGAACCAGCCACAGACACCCATTCTCCTTCCATCCCCCTGAAAGCCCACCTGGTGGACACTGCAGCACTCAGGTAACACCGGTACGTATGCAACAGTCATGCAGTATTGATGTGCAGCCCCTCTTACAAACACACAAGGGACATCTTCTCTATGTCCATAGCAGCTGTAGCAAGAATTTAGAGACACAGGTGGTAATAAACTACACCAGCAAGACCTGGTTTTCCAAAAAAGCTTTTTTTTTTTTNCAGCAATCAGGATGAATTTGTTTTTTTACCAGCTCTTCTTTCAGCATCCAGTATCTCCCCAGCCAGACCTCCTGTAGGCAGGCAGATAATACACCGCCCGGCACACCGGGGACGCGAGTGCCTGACTTCCATGCTATTTCAGAACCAGTGACCTATATACGAGCTGCGAGCCCTGGATGCCAGTCAGAGCTAATGGGAGAGACGCTCCTCGGCTCGGTTTTAGACGCACTCACACATGAAGGATTTCTGCCTGGGTCATCAACCCCCGTTGGCAGAGCTTGCTGAAGCCTTGGTTTCGTGATGAGGAGGAGCGTGGCAGCATGCGCCAGTGAGGGAGCTGAGACCTGGCAAGATGCTATGGGTGGGATGGGGGTCTGTCCCACACCTGCCACCACCGAGGCTGTGAGGATTTCGAATGCTGGAGAACAGCCTGTGTTAAAGGGGATGGAAGCGCACGCAGCTTGCTGACACCACAGTTAAGCAAATGGTGCCATCAGGAGATCAGTGGATTTTATTGGGCGCTCCATATAAACCCTCCCCAGTCAACACTCCCTGCTTTAGCACCCCACGGCTGGCTGCCCTTTACTGCTGCTGAGCTGCTCCCGTGCTCAGATCCTTCCCCTCCTCTGCAAAGCACCACGTGCCTGCAAGCAACCTCTGCCCAACCCGTCCCTCCTGAAACAGCCCAGTGACAACAATAAGGGCCCCAGACTTCGCTTTGGAAGGTGTTTGAGCTTTGGAAAGGCTGCTGACAGCGTGACCCCACTTCTGGGGGCTTCCCCACTAGTCCCAAAACCCCGCTGTGACCTCCATGGAGGCAGGGACCCTCCCTGCCTCCCCCTACAAGCCCAAGCCATGTGGATGCAATCACAGCAGAAGGGGAAAAGCAGCTTTATGTCCTAGCAGAACCATGCCGGCAAGTCAGAGATGCACAGACATCTCTGCTGCACTGGTCCAGGGGCAGGTGCAGGTCTCTGCAGCTCCAGCAGAGGAGCTCCTGCCATTTGAAGAAGGGGGGGTCCCCGTCGCTTTGCAGGGCATCAGAGATTCATAGAATCATAGAATCACAGAATCATAGAATCACAGAGTGCTTTGGGTTGGAAGGGACCTTAAGAATCTTCTAATTCCAACCCCCCCACCATGGTCAGGCATCCTTCAGCCTGTCTGTAGCCCACAGAAACGCATGCCACGTTGCTACAAAATGACACAGCTTTGGATTGATCCAATCAAAAATATGAGGAAAGGAGAGAGGCTGTGATAAATATAACTTTGCAAAAGGTGATATTTCATAGTAGGCTCCAACCATACATGACAGGGGGGGACCCGATAGAGATTGGACTGCAATAGAAACATCACCTTGTGAACAAGATACTTTATCTGTTAAATCAGTTCCCTCTCTTGTCAAATTAAATCCATAGCCCATTTAATCAGAAAAGTCAAAGCCAGATCCACTGTCTCGGGGGAAGTTTTATTGGAAACAGGTTCTGTCTTTGCGAGAAGGAAGGTAATATATATTTGAGGCTGCATACTAATGCTAAAGAATTTGTCAGGAGGAAAAAAAAGGAAGGAGGGAATGGTTCAGTTTCCCCACAGAAAATTATCTAGACTGGGGAAATATCAACTGACCCAGTTTTCAAATTTCTTTTTTAAGCAGATAGAAGTAAACCTTGCTCCTAATATTTCTGAACGAACATAGAAGCTTTGAAAGGCACACCAAAATTATGATAAACTTAAAACAAGAGGGAAAAGGGGTAGGATGAGGTGTAACATCCAGCGGTATCTGTCCTGAAAGGGGCTGTTGAAAAATTGGGTCAGTCCCTGAGAGAGGATGTCTTCTTGCCTTGATCCTTTCCAACAGCACAGGCATCCAAGGGCACTGGTGGGAAACAGGGACAGCTCCCAGGTCCCATCTCTGGAATATGCTCTGAGCTCTTCTGCGTGGATGAATCCTTTCATAGGAGGAATAAATCCCAGTATAAGAAAAGGCAAACAAAGCTAAAGAGAAGGAGGTATGGTAGAGGGGAAAAACAAACAGGAGAATAAACCAGGACCCCAAAAATCTGACCCACCAGAAGGGAGTAGTACACAGAGAAAGATGCTTTGCTACCTAAAAATCAAACCAGCCTCTGAGAAAGAAGCAGCTGAATTTAAAGCAACCATTTTGGAGATAAAGACAACACTAAAATTACTGTTGAACATTATCCAAAAAGGCAGATAATGCCTAGATTACATCTTCAAAGTTTTATCGCCTTAAGCTAAATGAGAAAGAGAAGGGGGAGTGCAGGCTCATGGGGAGAGAGACTTGGTTTCCTAGGACTGTCATGAGCCACATTGACTTGGACTCCAATCTCCGGTATGTTTAATATGTAGATTGACTTAGGCTTTCCCAGTAAGTAATTTAAGAAAACAGCATCTGGAAAAAAAGTCTTAAGTAATTTAAACTCGCTGCAAGCAAAGGCAGCAGAAGGTCAGTTTTTTTAACTTACGCGAAAAGTGATGACATGGTATCTGGAAAAAGGCCAGGTTTGTGCAGTGAAAGAGGATTTCCTGCTTGTATTCCCATCCACTGTAGCTTGCTGCTCTCCTTTAAATGACATCTGGACGCGTGTGTGGGGATGCACATGTTTCCAGCTGCAGCGGGCACCCTGCGAGAGTTTTGAGCCTCCGAGGTTCCGTCCTCCCAGCTGTAGCTGGCTGGTTAGGGACAAAAGCCTGGCTAATTGCAGTGCACACGAGAGAAGAAGGATCCCATCTAGCATGACAGAAGCAGCAAGGTAATGATTCAAAGAGATGGATTCTCCTTGCTGCCACTCCCAGGAGAAAATCTTTGCTTCATCCCCTCTTTGTCTGGCTTGTCTGCTTAGGGTCCAGCTCAGCGAAGCATTTAAGCAAATGCTTAACTCCCATTGATTTCAAGGGGATTACGCACACAGCCTGAAATTAAGCACGTTTTTAAATGCTTTGTTGAACCAGAGCCCAAAAAATGTGTTTTGCAACGGGAGAGGACTCTCCCTGCATCTTTCCACTGCCTCACACAGTGGTCCCCAAAGCAAGGCAGAAACCATTTGGGACTAAAAATTTTGAGGCTTTTCCCCTGCTTTTTGTTGAACTGTGATGTGGGCCATCACGTGCTGACAGCCGACAATGGATGGGCTGAGCAAGCAGCTTTGCAGCGGTCTGCTCATCACAGGGAAGCGTGATCGCAAAGGGGATGATGAAACCACACAGTGAAGAACTGGGCTAAATCAACCCACACCGTGCAGCCAGGAGCAATTCCAGCTCCAGGTCCAGCTGTGCACCCAAACCCATGTCTGGAGGAGCTCTGCACCTTCACAGAGGAGGAGAGCAGGAGATGGGGCAGCTCCTTCAGACAGCAGCACTTTCACAGTGCGGGACCATGCAGTGCCTCCAACACACTCTGCTGAGCATTCTCAGAGATGATTTTGACCAACTCCAGAGTTGTTTTCCAGGATGCAACAAAAGGCGTTTTCCTGTCCTCCAGATTAACTTTGCACGAGACCCTGGGATTCTTTGGGTTTATTTTTTAAAGCTGAAAAGCAAAGGTCAACATGGTGGTCTGGTGGAGCTTTACTCCACAAAACTGAGCTGCTTTTCCTGAATTTTTCCACCAACTTTCAACCTGAAGTAAAAACTGAGCCTGGAACATTTCAATGCAAAGATGAAACACTTGGCAAAATGATAGAAAATTGAAATCAGAGGCTCACCATGGGGACAACCAGAGTGCTGCAAAGGGGGATGCTACCACTTACCCCCCCAGTATAATCTCTTCTTCTATAGGTTTCTTTGTGATCAGTCATTGGTGCTAAGTAACCACATTTCAGTATTAAAAAAAAGCAATTTGTTCCAAATGCAGTGGCTACAGGAATGCCACATCCTATTCTTAACAGCCCCATGATGTACTGACAGCAAGCCAAATCCTGTTCTCAATTACAGGAGTGTAAATTCACAGTAACTCAGTACATAGCCCTGTGTGACGGGAGCGAGCAAATGCTCAGAGCTTTTGGAAATCACGTTGCGAGGATTTGCATATGCGATGGTAACTGCAAGGCTGTCAGTCGGCACACGGGGACTGTGTATAGCAGGCACTTCCCAGCAACTTGGCATTGGTGACACTGTCAGGTATCACTGCCCGTGCTCTGGATGGCAGAGATTTGTCAAACCGAGCTTGTCAGGCAGTGCACGTATTTTTTTTATGCTCCCGTGCAGATGGGGAGGTGCCTTTTTACAGCAGCGTGACTCCAGGAGTGGGAATCAGAGCCCTGCTGCCCGGGTTGGGGCACGTCTCCTCCTCCTGCATCCTGCAGCCCTTCGCCGCTCCAGCTGGGCCACACGCTGCCGAGCCCAGCATCAAAAGCTGGCGGCAGCGGCTGAGCAGAGCCGGGCTGCGCTTGAAAGACAAAGTCCTTGAGAAAGCCTCCACCCCCCTGCCGCGGGGGAAAGCACGCCCGAGCCCACATACGCTGTCCCTGCCAGAGACTTCAAATGGAGACATCAGCTCCCTTGCGTGACTCTCCTTTCATGCGCCCGGATGCATCCGAACCCCCTCGCCAGTGTGACGGCCTCTCGGCAAGGACGTGCTGGGGGAGGCCCGGCCTCCACAGTGCTCCCATTGTGCGGGGAACACAATGGAGTCACCGCAGAACCCATGGGGAGAGCAGCGGCTTTGATCTGCGGCGGAGGAGCTGGCTGTGGGGTCGGGTCACCCCAGGGGCTCGGCCCAGCGCTGGTTTCTTCGCTCTGTCCCCATGCAGAGGGGCCTCCAACCGACTGATCCCTTCTAAATGGGGCGAGGCTGAGGCTTCCTAAGGAGAGCTGGGAACCAGGTGTCAGGATGCCTGGGGTCCCCCGCAAGCATTAGGGGGGATGCCCATCCTTGCCAGCAGCTGGTTTGCAAGGTGCAGCATTGCTCTGCTGTTTTCCCATCCCTCTCCTGAACGTCCCAAAAAGTTGCACTGGAGGAAACCCCCTTTCCTCAGCTCCCCCTTGCTTATCTTTCTTCCAGCATCCAGAGCCAGACTGCTTTTGAGCTCCATCCATTGCAACCTCCACCTACCCCCTACCCAAAAGTTTCTGCTCCAGCACTGATCCCATTTATACGGTTCCACAGGCAGTCTTCCCCTTGGTCCTCTCTGACTTTGTGCAGAACATCCCACGATGTAAATGAGCCCTTGTTAGCACCCCAGAGAAGGAACATGGTGCTGGGGGAGGAGGAACATCTTGAGATGATGGTTCTGAGGCTGCAAGTTTTTCTTGTTGACCAGAGGGGGAATTGCTGGGAGGGAGACAAGACACAGCAGGATCTGGGAGTCGCATGCATCCTCTCCCGATTTCACCATTTCCCCGCACAAGGTGCTTGCAGCGTGCAGGCCGTTAGCTAAATCCATATAGCGTTTCTGGGGAAGGGAATGGAAATTGCACCTGGGCTGTGGTTCATCTGCCACTCTGACTCCAGTATCTATGAAAGCACAAAGCCGCGCTGAGGAGCTGGCAGCCAGCTCCTTTGGGATTACAGGAGCAGACTCCAAAGCAAAGCCCTTTCCAAGACTTGACATGCAAAAATGTAGTTTAGGGGCCTGATGTTCAAAGATATTTTTTTCTCCAGGATCCCGGCCAGCAGTGAGAGGAACTGCACATGGGTGGCAGGGCTGAGCGTCAGGCCCTGAAGCCAAATGTCTGAGAAGATGCGTCTCATTTTGAGCATCTTTATCCCAAGACTGTGCCAGAGTGCACTTGTTGCTGTGGGTTAAACCCAGGCTTTACCCAACAGAGCCAGAAGCCCATCACTGCCATCCGAGTGGGTAGAGCCTCTACAATCACATCTACAGTGAAGCAGAGCAGACAGGAGTGTCTTGCAAGTTAGTTTAAGACAAAGCAGGATCAACCCCAGCTCGCTTTATTGCTCTTGTTTTACAAGCATCTGTTGTTTTGGAAACATCTGAAACGAGCACAGCTCGACACAAGGCACCCTACGCAAAGCATCCTCTGTCAAAGGCGGAAATCTCAGACACGTGTCTGAAAAAAGACTTGAAAGCTTTTTGTTGTTGTGTTGTTGGTGGTAATTCTGTTTTAAAAAAAATAAATAAATAAAGCCAAAGAAGAGATTTCTTTTTTTCAAGAACTCCCCCAGATGTTTGTGGTTTGGGATTTTTTTTTTTTTTTTTAAAGCCTGGTTAATCTCATGGATATTGAAACCTGCTCTGCTCACACAGAACAAGGGGGCTCTGATGATGTTCAAAGGGATCTGGAGAGCAGCAGCCTGCACAAAGCTTCGCTCTGCTTTCCTGCGCGGGAGGGAGAAGGAAGCAAATGGTGGGCAAGAGCCTCACAGGCGGCTGTTTGCTGCAGGAGCTTAGGCAGTGGAAACAAAGTCCAGTGAAACAGAGCTTTAAAGCAAGAGGTCCCACAGACACACTTGGGATTTTCTCCAGCATAATATTCCCAAAATCTTTAACGGGTTTTTGGATGCAGGTAGAAAACACAGCCTATGTGCCCGTGGGCCTTTAGCCCTCCAGTTAGAGCTATTCCATTTTTTTCATCCTGAAATGCAGTTTGGCCTAAAAGAGCATTTAATTGCAACATTTTCCACCAAACCGGGAACTGTCAAGCGGCAGATCAGAGCTGAGCACAAACAGACACCATGCAGTCGCAAGAGAGAAAACAGAGCTAATTAGCCCCAGATTATACAGATTGCAGGAAGGGGTGTTGAGGGACTTGGCTATCAAGTGGGATGGTGAATTGAGTCCTCTTGGCTCAGCGGTGTCAGCTCAGGTAAAGGGAGCTTCACCACCGCCCTCCCACTGCGTCCACCCTCCTCATCCCCTTCCATTTCAAAGGACATCAGCTCCTCAGCACGAGCCACTCAGTCACCAGGCAGCTGAACACGGAGGGGTTGGATGGCTCATAAACCTGGCGGGATTTCAGCAGGAGAAGATGCACAGCCTCTCAAAGGTAAATAAATAAAGTCTGCGGAATGGCATCCTCTAGCAGGCAATACCCAAGGCTGGGGCTGGAGAGAGGGAGGAGAAAAGCTCTCCGGTTCTCTGCATCCATCACCGCTAGACATACCTGAAATGGATCCGGGCAGAATAGATGTCACTAAGCAGGTACATTTTTCACCAGGCTAACGAGGAGATGCTTTAAATCTTAGCAAGGAGACCTAAATAATGCAATGAACAAGATTGGTGCAGGTGAGAGGACAGAAGGAAGTTGAGCTAACAGCTCCAAGAAAGCCCAGCTGTATTTGAACCATCACCCCAGCTCTGATGTCAGCCCCACAACACTGGACCATGTGGGTTTGGGCTCCATGGGTGCTATTCACCACACAGCACCCAGAGGCCGCATCCTGCTTCCAGCGGGGCTAGGAGCAAGGCTAGGCTGAAGGCACTGATCTGCAGTGCCCTCAGGGCAAGGCAGCAGCCTCAGGAGCCACCTTCAGGGTCCTGAGGGCCTGACTCCTCCTCAAACCCTAGTCTCCACCTCTCCTGTCTGACTTCTTTTAATATATGTATAATAATTTCTGAGCTCCAAGAAAACACGATGCTGCTATTAGAGACATCTGCTTTTGGCTGCGACTGTGATGCGCCAGGACAAGAAAAGAAGGTGGAGAACTGCTTTGTGACCACCGAGGCAGAGGACATTGCTCTTTGCATCCCTGCCTGGGTTCAGCTGCTGGACCTCTGCTTCTGATGCTGTCAGCTCGAAGAGCCCCACAGGTATGAGATGACTTGTCTGGCTCTTTCCTTCTACAAGGACGTGCCACATCAGACTACTGCTGGATCCAGCCCCCAAATCTGGAGGAAAAGCCTCATCCCAGGCACTACCCTCCCCTATTTCCCTATTTTCCTCTACCCTCGTTGAGCTCTCAGGGCTGGATACCTGCCAACAAGCAGACGATTTAGCACCAAGTGTCTCTCTACTGATGTTTCCATCAAGACAGGGAACACGAAAGGCTCCGCTGATTTACCGAGGCTCACTGGTTTTGTGCCTTGACAGGAATTACAAAAGGAATCTCATTACAATCTTCTCGCTTCTCATCAGCCTGGCACAGAGCCCACTTGTGAGTGGTGTCGATCAAAGCCTCGCTCGTGAAAGCCCAAAGGGTGCGGGTAGAGCTGTTAAAAATACGATTTTTCTTCTTCTTGTAGCCATGGCACTAGTATGAAGCCAGAGGAAGGCTGAAGGATCAAGCAGGGGGCTCAGCCTCTTGGGGTGGACGGGGCACAGAGCTACACACACTGCTCTGCTTACCCCCGGGAGAGTTCCAGCTGCAGCTGTGGCCAGTACCTGGGGAAGGCTGTGATTCTTGCAGAGTATCTAAGTCCCAAGGGATAACCGTCCTTTTGCCATAGATCCCACTATATAGGGCACAACAGAGGGATTGGCATCTACGAATGGGCTGGAAACCTATTTCCATGCAGACTCCATGCTGCGAGGCCACCTGTGGGACGTGCTGGGGACCTACTGGGGATCTGGGTGCTGTGCACAGCATTGCAATGCCCAATTTAGGCTTTCCTTCCCAGCCCCTGGGAAGCATGGTGACATGCCTGCACTCTGCAGCAGGGTGCAGGATTCTCCCTAGCACAGCCGAAGGCACATGGCCACAGTTTGAGGTGCTCTGCCAGAGGAAGGTCTGTGAGAAACCACACGTTCACCAGCAGAAACTGCAGATCTAGGGGATATTGCGGATGAAAGTCTCAGCTACAACCCAAGTTTGGTGGTAAGTAAGAGGGGATGAGGAGCTCTAAATCTCCCTGCAGGCTGATCACGCAGGAGGGCTGTTGTGGAGGTCTTCCAAGCCCCAGCAGACTCCATACAGATGTCTGGCCACAGGACACTCCACCCAGCAGCTTCTCCTATTAGCTCCGCTCCCTGGCTGCACAGGCAAGAGCAAATGCTGCAGTCCCTGGTGTACACCAGAGTGACACTTCTATTAGGCTCCCCTCCTTGGCTGAATGGAGGCTTGGTTGCAAATAATTCAGCGTTGATGGGGAGGGTTCAGTAGAGTTTCCTATTGTTTTGGCCTATTCAGTTAGGAAAATCCAATTGGTTTTCCATTCCTCCTAGTAGTTTTGGAGCTGTCAATTAATTTCCAGGGATTTTGATAAAGTGGGAGAAGTTTCAAATGTGTTACAGTCCTACAGTGTGCAAATAGATGGCCAGGAGAAAAGAACCTGTTAATGTCTCACTGGATGGCTGCAGGAAGAATTTATCTGGGATGTCAAGCACCAGCAAACCCACATTGGAAAGTGATTTTAGAACTGTTCCTAATCTCAGGAGAAGTTTTGATCAGAAATTGCATTTCTCTAGGCACAGGAGAAAGGGAAAAGAAAAGGCAATTGAGCATCCCAATTCCAGCTACTTATGGGACAACTTGTTTTAGCCAGTGGAAATGTTTCTCTTTGACTTGGGAGTTGCTCTAATAATCTGGGTACCTAAATCTAGAGCAAGAAACATGTTTTCTACTTGTTATTAAATCAAGTAAATATTGAGATATCATGGAAATGATATCATTGCTATTAGACTGCACAAGTGAGCTCTGATGGAGCATCAAGGAAAGATGTATAGCAGTAAAGGTCCCTAATGGGGACCCCCAGCACACGGGGTAGGCATACATCCCAATGTTAGCACGATGTAATAGGGGTTAAATCTCAAAGCACCATCAGAGATCTTCAGTGCTGAGAACAAGGTGTTGCAAGGAGTTCTTCTGACTTTTACACATGCAGCTTGTCAAAACAGCAGCGTCCGGCTTGTTAATGTATTTTACAACTTTTACACAGCAGTTGCTTTCTCGCGGCCATTAAGACAATTCCACTTGGCCGATTCCTCTCACCTCCTATTTGCTGTCACAATGATCTGGCTCTGCATGTTTTGGAAAAGCAGACACATTTTATGAGGGCTTAAATCTGGAGTCATCCCCATAGGGTTTCCTTTAAATGTTTTCATCATCTCCCCTTCCCCTACTCTGCAGACTCCAACATGGGGGAAATTTTTTCAAAAGTCAGGTTAACTTGCTGAGACGTCATTATAAATCCAGAGCAAATAGGACTGAGATGTTCCTTGTGGGCCTTTTTTTCAATGAAATGAGTTCAGCAGCGCAGCACCTGCTTTGCAAATGCACTGCAAATCTTTGAGGGTTGCCTCAGATCATGGTCTCTCTTTGCTGCCTGCTCCTTGGAGCTGCACGAAGGAAGGGCACTTCACTGGATTACACCTGCCAGGGAAACGCTTCTTCATAAGTGTCGGACAAGCCCCTGCCCCAATCCTTCAGAGACTAAAAAGTGTGGTCTGCAGAACTGGGAGCCCTAGGTGTACCTGTAGGGTCAGATCTGGAAGTCATTTGGCACCGTTCACTCTGCATCGTCTTTCCACCTCCATGAAACCACTCCCAGCAGATGGGAGTAGTGCAGAAGACCACATGCAAATTGCTCTGCCAGGACATGCCTGTGAGAGCAGGTCTTCCCCCTTCAGCCTCTGGTGGACACGAGATGTTCTCCTACCATACACATCCCCTCCAGCAATGACATGGTCAGGCCCTAGGAGACCTGGAGCATGATGAGCACATCTCCACTGAGCACTTCAGTGCTTGTAGGGAGCTAGAAAGCAAAGCCCAATCGTTGGATGAAATGACTACTAGTAGTGGGCAGATCCAAACCAAGACCGGTAAGGTTCATGTAGCTGTCACACTGGGTGCTGCCAAGCAGGGATGATCAGGAGCCCAGAGAGATACCAGCCCAGGAGCTGGTCAGAAGCCCACAACGCCCTTTCCATCCCCATTGGTACCAGCAAGTGCCATCCCTACTCCCATGGGCCCTCCGTACACGATCTCTTGGTCCACCTTGGCCCATGGCTTTGAAAATGGGATGCAGAGAGGGACGTGGAGCAGCAGTTCAAGCCTGCTGGGTGACACCGATGAGCCAGTCACCTCTCTTTGTTACATACTTTGTCTCCAAAGGGTACAACTGCAGAAGGAAAAGGCTGGCTCTACTCTAGAGAGCCTCTAGCCATCAGCTAAGCATGAATAATATCTTTCGCATTCAGTCACACCTAAAGCAGATCAGATGGAGGGCAGTTCAGGACGCTCCTTCAGCTACTCTTAGAGGTGGTTCCTCTCCATTCAATCAATTGCTCTTGTGTCAATTACCCTTGCCCCGAGAGATATATGAACACAGTTTGTTCAGCCTCTGATGAAGGCAGATGAAACACTCACTCATTTTCTGAGACTCAGTTGTGCTAAAATCTATCAATTAACTAAAGACATTGGCGCTTGCTAATGTCAGACTAATTAAGACATGCTTCAAGCACTTCCTATTAGTTATTCTTGTGGTTATTAGGTGTGGAGGAGATGTATATAAATAGACAGGAGCTCACTGCTAAAGTAGGAAAAATTGTTGCAAAATTAGGCTTTGATGGGATGTTCTGAAACGACGTTTGAGGGATATTGATACTTAGGAAAACACATCTAATATAAATATTAGCTATATGAAAGCATTATCTTGAAACCTCTGAAAGGATTAGGGCCCTCTTAGAGTAGGAACTGCATGAACAACTGTCCCCAAGAAGCAAGCAATGCCAGAGGACCGCTGAGCCCCTCTGTCTCAGACACTCCTGAAATGCCCCTCTCTCTACTCAGCAAAGGGGAATTGGATAACTTCACAAAACAGACATCTAACATGTAAATAGCCGAAGCTTGGGGTGGTCTTAGCCCTAGCGAGCCTGTGAGGTTTTGTCCTGTTGATGCACTTCATGACAGCACTGACTTCAGCTCATGGTACCTGGAGTCCCTCACCTTGGCTCTGCCCTACAGCCCAAACATCTCACCCCATCCAAAGCTGGGCTTTGGAGACTGAGCTTGGAGGCATCTCAGCCATGGTGTGCCCTGTGGGAGGTGGGAAAAGAAGGCTGGCTTTGAGTGTCTGGCAAGCAGGAAGATAAATTAAACATGAATTGGGGCTGGGGCTACTGGAATTGGTCTCTACCAAAGCATTGTTCATGTATGTCTTGAACTGCATCTGGGACATGAGAGCTGGGTGACCAGAGCATCCATTGAATCTTCTCCCTGCTGGATACAGGGTGCATGGTCACACTAGCTACTCCTATTGCATCTGCCCGTCCTGAGTAATTTGCAAACCTGCTGGCTGACTTCAACGCCATCTGAGAAAGGGTAAGAAGTCTCAGGGATATCATTTTTCTACAGATGTTGTGAAAAGTAGGTCATAAGAAAATTCTGAGGGAGAGGCTGCCATAAGACTTAGCTTTCCTTAGACTCCTGACTATTCACACAGGAGGCAAGGACTATAGAAGTCCCAGCTACAGAGAAATCTTCCCTTCTCTGGTTAGAGCAGAGGATCGATCCACAACATCTCTAGGAAAACAGTTCTTTACCTGCTTTCCTGCTGCTGGAAAACACAGCTCAAGTGCTCTGAATGGCCTGGCAAGGCTGAAATTCTCACTTCAGTGGAGCAGAACGAAACATCAGACCCAGAGAGGTGCCCAGGGACCACCTTTTCCATGAGCAGAAGACAAGACAGCCCAGCCTCTTTGCTGAGTCTGGCTGCACTGGTGGCTTTTTCAGAAACAGCAGCAGAGCCCCAGGGAGGAGGACCAGGAGCTGGCAGCCCCCTCTGACACATCACCCAAGGGGGAACAGAAAACCTCTGTTCCCCCTTCCCATGCCCCTAAGCCATTCAGTGTCCTCAAAGAGCTGCTCTTTAATCAGGCACCTGAAATAGCAAATGAAAGATTTATCAGGGGAAGACGGGCCTAAGTTATAAAGGGAACTTACTATGAAGCTTGAAACTAGAGAAACCCGCCCATGAGTCTCCTCCTTGCACTTATTCTCTTCTCTATCCAGCAAAAACCTCAAGGGATCAACTCCCACTAAATTACCCTCTTCTCTGCCAGCCAGAAGCTTGTATGCATCACCTCCCACTAAATTACCTCGTCTCTGGCCAGCCTGAAACCTCAGCGGCTCACCTCCCCTGCACGCCCCTCTGCCAGCCACAATTAATCCTTCCAGTCAAATTTTCATTCCCAGCTTCTTCTCTAAGTGAAAGATCCAGGGCCAGTAAGGAAAAAAGTCTGAGTCCTCTAGAGACATCTGAAAAGGCCTTGAGGAGCGGGATCTTACCAAAGCCAGGCATGAAACCCCAGGCTTTGCTTTTGCTGCTCCTTTAATGCTTCCTCTGATGTAAAAGAAATGAAGAGATTTTTTGTTGTTGCTGAAACAGCTGCGGCTTTTGGGGATTTGTTTCTGCTCTGTCCTCTCCTCAGCTCCCCCAGGAAGGACACAGTCACATCCCGGAACAGTCCAGGGGCTCTGAGATGCACAAAGCTACGGCAATGAGGAAGGAGAAGCATTCAACATTTTTCATTCCCACCCTAACCACCCTAAATCTCTTTGTAAAGTATTTGAACTGGCAGCCTCCAGTACATTTGCCGGGTGAGATAGTCTTTGCCGTTTGGGGCTGGTGATAAAGAAAAACTGCCTGCTATCAGCTGACCACCTCATCCCAGCAGGAGACATCCTATCTTGGGCACATCAAGGCAGATTTCATTATTAAAGAAGCTGTTTGTTTGCCCTGATCTATGGGAGGAGAAAAAAAAAAAGGCAATTCTTTTGTTCTCCACAAGCAGCAAATCAGTGTTTCTGCTCTGTCTTCATTACCTGCTCAGTAATTGTCACTGCTGAGTGCCTGGTGAGACATCATGAAGGATGCTAAAAGCTTTCCTCTCCCTTTTTGCTTTTCCATCTGCTCATCTTCTCACGGGCTGATGGAGGCAAGGTAACGTCTGCTGCTTTTAAAGACGCAGGGTGGTGTAAATGTAACCCCTAGTTTTATTTTTAATGTGTTAAATGGTAAAAGTCAAATGGCCTCTTGTCCGTCCACCCGTCGCCCTCAGCATCTGCTGCAGGAACTGATTTATTGGGAGCAAAGTCCTTGGGCTGTGAAGGTGAGGGCTCCCTGGGCACTGCAGCTCCCTGCCCTGCTCTGAACCCTTTGCCTTGCCCAGAATTAACAAAACAAGGTGAAATTTGGGGTGTTTCAGAGGCAGCTGGGGAGCAGCTGTTTCCTTGCAATCTCCATTTTCCCCATATTTCAGGAAAGGACAGCTTTGATGGAGGTGCATGACAGCTGATTTCCTACACAAATGTTGTAGAAATATGGAAATTAAAACCAGAGGGAATCATTAAAAGTAGCCAAAAGGCTACTGGTGACCATCCCACAACATCAGACAATCCAGCCCCTGCTGCTCTGTCCCTTCCTCTAGGATGGAATTATTCATGGATAACCTGGGTCCCTCTTGCTGCAATTTAAGCTCATGATGCCTTGTCTTCTTCACCACAGACATCAAAAAATCAGGTTTCATTTTCATCACACAATTAATATTCAACAAAACCAACACTTTTAAAGGGAATGATCTACTTCACTGCCTTTCTTAATGGGAATATCGTAGAGTCATTTCTTAAAACTAGTTGAAACGGTGCAGTGTTATTTGCAAAGATGACACAAGATTGGCTTCCCATTTTAAGATGACAAACCATTTTGAAACACAACCCGATGACTACATCACACTCTGAAAGAGGTGGTGCTGTGATTTGGGACATTTCAGGATTATCAAAGCAAAATCTTCCCATTGAATGGGAAGCAGCTCAGCACCGGGGCCCTCTCCAGGACTTCCCCCTTGTCCTGCCTCTGGTTTCAGCCTCCCAGCTCCCCATCAGAGTCTGCTCCAGCCCTCACTGCTTGGGTTTTTTAGGAAGCTCATAATTTCTAGTTTAAATTTATTTATGCTAGTTTATACCCACTAATTTCCTAATTATTGCCTTTGAGCTTAAATAGCTCTTGTCCCTCCCTAGTGTCAGCACCTTGGATATCATCAGGAAAAGCAGCCTTCCTCCTGTTCAGCCTCTGTTTGCAGGGTTAAACACAGGTTTTTGCAGCCTCAGAAAAAAATTCTCCAAGCTCCCCAGGCATCCCAACAACCTTTCTTGGCTCCTCTTCATTGCTATGATGCAGGTGATGAGAGTTACATGCAGAGAGCAGATGTCTCATTGGCTCAGGTGTTTTACCCAAGCTGCTCTCAGGATCTTGGGGCAGGAGATGATGCTAACACCCACCAAGGACAGCTGAATCTCCCTACAGAGCTTAGGTTGGCATAGTCTGGCTCTCAGATGGTTTTTCAAGGGGACAACCCATCCCTGACTGGGTATATTATACCATGGGTCACAATAAAATAAAATAAAATAGACAAACCGAACACCCCAGCCTGGAAAGAGAAGGTTTCCCCTTCTTCCCCAACCCAAACCAATCCACCTGGTAATTTTTAGCTTGCTGCCTTGGCTGTTGGTGTGGATGTACAGACCAGGAGATGATTTCTGCTTCCTAGGGCAGAGTCAGCACAGGCAGTCCCCATGTTCCCACCCACAGGGAAACCACTACTCTCTCAACCTCCCAAAAATTTGTGTTCATTTGAACCCATAGAGGCTTATTCAGTGCCTCCAGGAGCTCTTGAGGAGGCAGAAATAATGAAAATGTATTCATTAGGCTCTTCCTAATTTATCGTAACTATTAAGTGCCTGTGTTCTGCTCGGCACCAGGCTTGGCTCCAGCTGGTGGGACTGCAGGTGCAGATGGTGAGAGCCCACCACGAGGAGATGGCCTTCTTGTACCCCTGCTCGATGCCATGCCCCAGGGTGAGCATGTGCAGGTGCCTCCAAAAAACTGCAGCCCATGACTCCCACATGTACTAAATCTCCTGCCCAAGCACTATATGCAGCCCGTACTTACAGGAGAGATGGTAGCAGCGTACGGAGCAGTTTGAGGATGGGAACAATGCTTTTGCAGGGCAGAGACAGAAAGCCAGGTGAGATGGGGAGGTTGTGGTCCAAAGTCTTCTTGGTGCAGCAGGAGGACACAGAGGCCATGGCTGTATGTATTGCTGTCCCCCAGGGTTTGTGTGCACATCAATATGCAGTTCTCTCTCAACCTAAACCACCCCAGCTCCTCATGTCAACCCATGGGGAACATTCACCATCAAACTTCAGAGACATCCCTTCTCAGGGCACCACTCCATGCAAAACAGACAAGCATGAAGTGCCTACAAACCAACCTGCTTTTAGAGCTTTTCCACAGATTTTAGCTGTTGGATTCATTGCTTTGAGTGGTTCTGGACTGGAAGAGTGGAAACACCCTGGGGCATAATAACAGGGATTCAGGCTGAAACCCGAGCCCCAGGCTGGGCATTAGACCTCCTCTTCCTGAGCAGGAATTAACTCCTGGCTGCTCACAAACACAAAGAAACTTTCAGCTGCAGTTTAGAGATGAGCAGAAGGAATCATATCTATCCCTAGCTGATGCTATTAAAGAAATTATTGGGTTAGAGAGATAAAAGAGAAATCGGTCCCCATGCCTCAGTTTCCCTAACACACAGCTAAAAGGAAGCTAAAGAAACACTGTGATCTTCAGCAAAAAGCCTGCTCCAACTCCATGAAACCCTCTTGCTTTAAGCATGCTGCCTGGGATTTCTACCAGAAATCTCCCTGACTTCCCCTGGACTCGCATCTTCCCCACCCACAGCAGCCCCTCTAGAGCACAGCACTACCCTGCAGCTATCTAGAGAGCACCTATGGGTGCCAGGGTTTTTTATCTGAGCCTTTCCCATGACCCAGGTGCAGAGGCTTGCTACAGGCTTGGCTGATGAAAGCCTTCTCGTTATCCAATTACCTTGAAATCACTTTTAACTCAGGCCAAATTAAGGTAGAATGCAAATAGAGGTGTTAATTCCCTGCATCCAAAAATAGACAACAGATCCAGGGATGTTTGTAGAAGATGTAGGTGAGGGAATAAAGGAAAAAAATACATTTCATAAAACTTCATTATGTTCTAATTGAGCAATGGTGAAAGGCACAAAATGCAAAGACTTGGGACTCACTAACAGCTTCTTCAAGCATTTTCAAATTTCAAATGGTTTCTGTGGTAGGATGCAAGCAGAATTGTCCAGCTGTTCCTCTTGCCAGGTGAGGTTATTTGTCCCAGACCTGCAGGAGAGCTCCTCAGGCTGTGCTGTAAGAGGTTCATTTCTGCCTCTGATACAGGCCCTTCCCAAAATTCAAGCTGTGGAAGATGAACAGGCTTCCTGCAACTCAAAGGGCCAAGCCCAGGGAGATATCCCATGGTCGCATCAGGAAATGTCCTCTGTGGTGGGAGGAGTGGGGCTGCTCATGTTTTCTTCTGGAAGCCATTGACAGGGCTGAAATTTGGTCTGGGTCTTATCAGAACCAGCTGTTCCAGCTCTGCATTCCGAATGGCTTAGTGTTGATAAGAAAGGACTGCAAATAAAATAAAATAAAATAATGAGAAAGGCAGAATCAGGTTGGGATGTTTGGACTTTATCTAAATGAAACACTTCAATTGCTTTAACCTTTTTTATTATTGTTATTATTTTGTTACAGGCAGTAGCACAGGATCCCTATTATTTTTAATTGGCTCTGTTCCTCATTAGACTGAGCACAGATTGTCAACCAGCAGAATTTCTCATTGAATGCAAATCAAAGCACCAAATGTCCAGGCTCCAGCAGTCCTGGGCAGATGCTGGTTCTCTGCACCTTTCTATAGGAGGAAATATCTCCCCATGGACTTCTCTGTCCTCTTCGATGTAGGACACAGGGCAAACTGTCCTGTCCACCCATCACGGGGATGGCTACAGCCTTGGGAAAAACAGCAGCTGTTTGCAGAGGGTAGGAAATACGTCTGAGTAGGTGAGGGACACGTGAGCAAATCCCAGAGGTGCGTTTATTGCCCCAGATGCCAATTGGCTCAAAGCAGGTAAATAATAGGGAAGGTTTGACCGCTGTATTAGTGACTATTAATATCTGCTGATGCTCAGGAAATGTAGTCATGCAGAGCAGGAATAGGCTGCTCTTTGCCTTGAATCTTGTACAATAGACCAAAAATACTCCGAGGCGGCGTTCTGGAGCCACCAGTGTCCGCCGTGCCCAGATATCCATCGCTCCCATCAGGCAGCCCCATCTTGCAGACCAGGACAAGGAGTTTTATCCGGCCATTCTCTGCTGGGGTTTTATTTTGCTTTTTTTTTTTTTTAAAGAACTTCCTGTCCTTGGAAAGCAGGGGAAAGTGTTCAGAAGCTACAAAAAGAGAAAAGCAGGGAGGATGCATGGGTGAGGGGGATTTGCCAAGCCCCAGAGGTGAGCTTCGTGGGAGAGACCTTGGAGGAAATAGGAAACGATGGGAATAAGGATGTGGGGGTAATTTATTTACAGCAATACAGAGGGATGTGAAATGGGACTTTGTGCATTCGGGACCAGGGCTGCCAAGGAGCTGGAGGAAGAGGATACAGGGGAGGACCCTCAGTGTCTCTGTGCTGGGTGGGAACAGATGGTGGCTGGGTGCTTGCTGGGCTGAGGCACGACAGCCCATCGCTGCCCTCATTCTTCAATACCCGAATGTTTTGGGGAACCCATGGCCCCAGCCTGGGCCCCCAGACTCCTTCTGCAAAGAAGGAGGGGAATGGGGTTCACCAAAGCCAGCACACCTTGGAGGAGCCTCCTGATGCTGGGGCTCACTCCTCCCATGGGCATGGAGGAGACTTTTCCAATCCTCCTTTTTTGGCTGAGAAGGGGCTGACCTGGCAGCGCTGCCTGCCTCCCAGGGGCAATTTCCAGCTACAAATCCCAGGCAGAGGTAAGTATCCCACCCTGCCTCGCTCTCCTCCCAGCATGTCCCAATGGCCCATGTAGGAGGTCCTCATCCAGCATTAGAGTCCCTGGCATTGCACCCAAATACCCTGGAGCATTTGGGCACCCTGGGGACCTGCCCAGGCTGTGGGGGCTGCTAGGACATCCATACACAGCATCCGGTGGTACCAATGTCCCTGGAACCTGGCACCTGACTCCCTCATGCCTTTGAAATGCTGCCTTAGCAGAGGTGCACATCTCCATGGCCAGCATGGGCAACAGAAAGCCACATCCAGCTGAACAAGCAAGGGTGTTAATGCAGGTGGACTGTTCCAGGTACACCAGTGCATCTTTCATGGCCATAAACTATGGCTCCTCTACACTGCTGTGGCATTGGCTACATCTGTGTTAGAAAGTGAGATGGCCTGGTGGCCTGATGCCACAATGAGGGAGCCCTGGACCTGCTGCCAGGCTTGTGGCACATCAGAAAGCAAGAGCCACCAGCGGGGAGGCTTCGGGTGGTGGATGCCAGATGGGCTCTCCCTAGGCTGGAGAGCAGCCCCGTCCTTGCAGCCCACATCTCCTGGGGTCACGGGTGGGGACAGCTGGGACACCTCCTGGCTGATGGCTCTCCAAGGACCACAGTCATCTGCAGGTGCTGACTTGGCCTGGGATGAAGCGCAGGGATGGACATGGCACATGGAGCCACACCATGGTGGCCTGCTGTGATTTTGCTGGCTTTGTATCACAGAGATGCACAGTGCCTTCATTTGCATCTCAGTAAATGTTATGTCCCAAATTTTAGACTACATTAGACTGCTTTGAAGTAAATCTCTCAACCCCTGCTGTGTTCTGCAAAGGAACAGGCAGGACAAATTACCTTCTCAAGGTTTCTGCATTGGATGCTTGGATAGACCGTGGTGAATTATCCTCCAGTGGTACCGACCTCTTCATTGATCATGGAGGTGATTTTTTCATGCGATCTCTCCAATTTATTAAGATCATTTGGAATTCCAGCCCTGTCCTCCGATGTACTCGCTGTCCCTTCCAGTGAGGTATCGTCTGCAAATTGAATAATCATCCTTGTTATGTCATCATTCAACTGTTAATGAAAATATTGAATACACTTGCCCCAGGGAGAGACCCTGTCTGGATGCCCACTCAATCCATACGTCTGTTTTGACAGGGAACTGCTGATAACCATTCCCTTGGTACCTTACAAACAGGGTTTTCACCCATCCTACAATAACTGCATGTAGCCAAAGGTCCCTGTGAGATGGTGACAAAGCCTCATTGGCCTGACTATGTTTGACACGGATGGGTCCTTGTCTCTCACAGAGCAAGGTTCCCGGTCACAAAAGGACATTTGATTGATTTGACACATCAGTTCTTGACAAGTCCGTCAAGACTGATGTGCTTGTTTTCTTCATGGTGCTTATAAGCAGTGTGATTACTTCATCCAATATTGTTCTAGTTTTTAAAGTAAATTGGGAGGCTTAAAGCACCCTGGTTCATCTCTTCCCACCTTCCTGGAAGTGCCTTCACAGGTCTTCAAAGGGAACGAATGCTTCCAGATGGCTCAGCCAGGTTTTTAAGATGTTTATTGGGTTCAAGTGATTTGGAAACATCTCACCTTGGTGGCTTGCTTATTCCTTAGATTCTGATTTAGTGTCTTGCCTGTATCTGTGTTTCTCTGCGAAGACTTGGTGAGCCCTGGGGGCTGAGCCTTGCACCGTGTGGACCTTGGTGTCAGGTTTGACCTTGCCGCCTTTCTGCTTCGTCATCTTCTAAACTGCTCATTGCTCTCATCTTCAGGACAAATTATCCCAAGTATTCCAACTCCTTTTTCCAGACATTGGGCAAGCAAATCGTGAGAGCCCACATCGTCAAAGTGCCTAGAAAACCAAGCCCAGCATTAACCCTTCGGCTTGCTGCTATTTAATTCTTTCCTTTGAAGGCTGAGAGCGTTTTCCCACTCCATCTGGAGCGCATTAGTACTAAAACAAATCATTTCAGTGCTTTCAGAAATCTCCTAAAACTGACTGGAAGGAATTGCTGTATTTCAGCTAAGGTGGTTGTCGTTATTGCCTTAGGGTTATTCATTCCCATCACAGGTTCCAGGAGCAGTGCCACCACATATCAGCCTGGCTCTCCCCTCCCCGGGCTCAGGTTAACCTGGAGTCCTCATGAACAGGGTGTTTTACCCCTAAAGTGGGCATCTTTTGCAATATATATTTTTAAAGCATAAAAATAAGGATTGTCCCAGGCATTGAAGGCTTTGGGGCCAGGTTGCCCGGGACAGCGGTGACAATCTTGTTCCCCTCCATGCTCCTTCCCGTTCAGGGCTGGTATCTGAAGACCTTTCCCAGCTGTGTGCCACGAGGTGTTCAGCACTGAGCACTCAGCTGAGCATCGGTGCTGTTCTCGTGTGGTTGCCCAAAAGCCTTTGAACCAAGAAGGAGTTAGTGCCCTTCACCCATTTCTTTGCAAGGTGAAGCCTCAGATAGGGTATTATTTTTGGATGCTCCACTCATCACGGAGATTTATAACGGGTGACTCACAGGGAGACCCTTTTGCTGCAAAAAAAAAAACCCACTGGGGCTGTTTGAGGTTGTCCTCCTGAATCCTGAGGGGCTGCAAAGATGCTGCGGGAAGGGACTATCTCTATAACAGCTGATGGGGGAAATAAAACAAGGAATGGGGATATAAGTAGAGGCTGTTCCGAGCCTCCAGCCCGAATACTGCCACCTCCCTGTGAGCAGTTATTCCCTTAGCATGTAACAGCAGCTGGCTGAAGTCATTGCAGCTGGGTCTGGGGACGGTTTGGCAGCCTGAATGGGTGGCCCTGCTGAATGTCAGCTGCTTCTGTAGGCAGCGAGGCACTGAGAGCTGCTCTGCGGTGTGCTGTGGGGCTGGGGGTGATGGGGGGCTCCACAATCCACGCCAGCAGTGGCACTGCCCTGGCCATGGCCGGCTATCAGTGCAGCCCGCACTGCCGCGGCCAGGCCTTCGCTGCATCCACGGAGGTCTGGCCTCTGCAATGCAGGAGCCGGTTAAACGCGGCCAAGCCTCCTGATGGAGGCCGCCGGCATCGCTGCCAAATCTCTCGCCACGTTCGCTTCCAGGAATTGCTTTGGAAAGGAGAGTGGGACCCGAGGCTGCTGGATGAGGCTGCTTCCATCTCCTGCACACGGACAGATGTGTGGCTGGACCAGGAGGGCTCAGCAGAGCTGGGGGCTCCAAGCCAGGCACCCTCCCAAGGACCTGGGACAGCGGGGGGACCCCAGTGGGGCACCAGGGATGGGGAGCCCCTTAGCCGTGGGCTCATCCCTAGCAGCTCCCAGTGCTCAGCCACTTGCTGGTGACACTCGCGGCACACGGGGACATGGGAGCCGCATCCTGGCTCCTCGCACCGCTGGGGACACCTGCCCCGCTCGCAGCCCCTCTGCACCCCAGTCACTGGCATCAGTGGGCATCGCTGGGGTGGCTCCCGCTGCTGCCGGCTCGTCAGCATCTCTGCGGTGTTGCCATGGAGACCATTAATTATCCACCAGCCCTCGCCTGACAGCATCCTCCCCGAGACCAAGCGACATCTTCTCCCTCCGCCTGCATCCCACATCGGCATGACAAAAAGCCGGGGCAGGCGGTCGGCAGCAAGAAAGCAGGCAAAGCCCTGGGCAGACAATGTTTAAATGACTTTATTTGTTGTTGTTGTTGTTTTTTTTTCTCCTTTTATAAATGGGCACAGCACAGAAATAATTAAAAAAAATAGACAGTACCATTACAGTGCTAGATCCATTGGCAAAGATTATTTTTTATAGTCTTTTTTATTATTTTTAAAGTTTTGGCCATTGAGTAAGAACAAAAACAATTAACAAACATTTTATTTTATTTTTGTTTTTAAACAGACACTATGAAGCAATTTAAGTACTAAACTCTAGAAGAGTTATGTACATACAAAAAGAAGTTCTGTTTAAGATATGTTTCCTATTAAAAATATTTACATGCATTTTTTTCCCTCCCATATTTATTGAAAGGTAAAACACTCGTTTCTTCTCCTGTTAAAGATTTTTCATTCTCCTATTGGGAATTTAAACCAGCTCCAAAGAAAAAGTAAAGTGGGGCTCACTTCTTGTTAGGTTTTCCTTTTTCTTTGAATTATTTAAATCTTCTGGAAAGGGATACTTTTTTGGACATATATCAATGGATTTTTTTTCTTTTTTTTTTTCTTTTTAATTTATACAAGAATGTTTTATGTTTATTTACAGAAGAACCAATGGGTGGTGATTTATCCTGGCAACATGGTGGTGAGCATTAGTGAGAGATAAGCATGTGATTTTAAAAAGTTCTATCAAACTGCAATGGATACGTATTTTTCTAAAGTCAGCATTTCTGTCGGGTTTGATTGTCGGCTGTACATTTATGACAGACCAGGGGGACCCAGAACAGGGGTGGTTTACGCACGTAGAGTCGCTGGTACCCTTGAGGTCTTTGGAAATGCAGCGATGGAGCTGTCTGCAAGGTGTGGGGGGGAATCTGGGCATTGCACGGGCGTCTCCTTGGGTGACTTTTTAGCAAAATAATAAAAAAATTATATATAAAAAAAAAACAAAACCCAAAACTATGCGCACTCCAGACCGAGACTTCTCTATAGAGATGGAGCGTGGGTGCAGCCGCGGAGCTGCAGGCACAGATACGTGGGGTGAAGCAGAGCCACCGCGCACCCTCGCCACGGCTTTTGGGGCCTCGCTGCCCCCTTGGGCTCCGTTTCGGCTCCGGCCAGGGAAAGGGGCAGGCGGCAAAGGGCTCCTTCCCCCAGCCCCGGCAGAGCCGAGGAGGCAGGATCAGGCCCTGGCTCCCATAGCTGGGGTGAAGGAAGGAGCCAGGTGTGCAGGGACAAATCCTGCACCCCCAGCACCCCCTCCTCCTCATTAGGTGCAGTTTGCATTGAAGCTGTGCACGCGTGCATGCTTTGCACACACACGTATATACATATATACATATATATTAATTACATACACGTATATATACATACATACACGCACGCCACACACATCCCCACCACCTCGAGCGCAGCCGTGACACCGGTTATTCTAACAAACGTTTCAGAGGTGAAAACTCGATGTCGCTTTGGGAGCTGCCAGAGCCTCGTGGAAAGCTCCTGCTGCTTATTTTTGGAAGGTCCAAAATCCAAGAGATTGCAGAGGAAAAGGGTGACCCACTCCCAGCACTGCAAAACCCACCCGGGGCTGGGTCCTGCCACCGGCTGGGGCCACCCCCGTCCCCTTGCTCTCCTAAAATTTAGAAGCTGGCACAGCAAAGGCTCTTCCTTCAGCTCTGGTATCTCACAGGCACACTACAGACAGATAAAAGCAGGAGGAAAAGCTTTCCTCTGCACCCCCAGGGCTGCCCGCATCCTCGGGGCGTTATTATCCTGCAGGCGCACAGCTGGAAGGATGAGCACATCTGGGCACTGCCCCAGCTGCGAGGCTGCAGTGCTCAGGGACGCCAGCACCATGAGGGACACAGGGGCTGGGGACGGGGCAGAACGGCTGCAGAGGTGCCAAACCAGCCAGGCTTCAGCGAGGGACTGATGGGTGAGATGCTCATGCTACCATTGGAGTTAATTTCCCTAAAAACCTGCTCCGTGGCCAAACCAACAGCTGAGAAAAGCTGTTTCCATCCTTCCCCCCAGGCTTTCTCGCCTCCTCGCCATCCACCTTTGCACCTCTCAAGCCCCAGAGCATGGTGAGAACCACGAGCCTGTGCAGAAGCTGCTACTGGATGGAGCAGCTGAGCCCCAGCACCATCTGCCTCCGGCCACCCCAGCAGCAGCATCACCTGGTTGTCACTGGGTTTCATCCAGCCCCATTACAAACAGCTGATGGTAGCTGCAGTTTTTGGAGCTGGGCTTTCCCCCAAAAACGCAGAGATGCTGCAGCCCACGGTCAGCTCCATCCCGCCACAGCAGCGGCCGTCCTGCAGCTCTGGGGAGCTGAGGCAGCAGGAAAGGCTCCTCCAGGAGTTATCTCCAAGCCAAGGTGGGCTCCAAACCCCAAAGAAAGCCTCCTTGGGTTCGCATCCCCTCTCCAGGCATTGAGCAATACAGCAACTGCGTGGGAGAAGCAGACAGTGAATTGACTTTGGTCAATTCTAATTACCAGTTAATTGACTTCACCTTTTTTTTTTCTTTTTTTTTTTTGCCTGTGGTGGTCTCCTGCTTTTAATGACCGTAAGACAAAGCACTGCCCAGCCTCCTCTCCCTGTCTGCTGCTAGTTTCCTCACTTCTGGAACTGTCACGGATTTAAGTGCCAGGATTACAACTTAACACCAGCTGAGCAAACTGAGGTTAAGCGTGAGTGAATAAAAAAATTGTATTATAGAAGTTCAGACTATTAAAGGGGAAAAAATGGAATGAAGAAGATTAGGGAAGCAGCTAAGAAAAGCAGCATTTAAAAGATTAAGCTGGGAGGTTTTTTTTAATGTAAGCTCACAAGATTAAGTCCATGTTATTCCAAAAGAGGGTGATTTTGGGTGGCCTTGATACTTGTCATGCCCAGCTCAGGCTATCATGAAGCAGCTTGATGTCTGCCACGCACCAACAGCTGGGGCCCTTCGTGTGATCCCAATGGGACCAGAAACACACAGCCAGCAAACCCTCCCCTTTGAGCAGCTCAGAGAAAGTGGCCCTTGGAGCAGGCACCAGCCTTCCTCAGCCATGCGGTCCCCCTCAGAGCATCCTCATCCTCATGCTGGCACACACCATGCCTCTGCAGAGAAATGGGTGTATGCACACACACACCCCACCACCATCTGCCTTTCAGCATCACCATCCAAGGCATCCAACAGGACAGTCTTCCCCAAACTCAAAGAACCAAAACAATGACTATTTTGAGGCTGACGTCTCTAAAATTGGGATTATTAAAGCTGGCCTGTGCACAGGGACTCTGCTCCCTACCCTGAAATAAGTCCAGGTCAGTGTTTGGAGCTCAGGGACTGAACCCCAACACCCAAACCTCAGCTCTTCACAGTCACAAAGCCCCACGCAGCCATCATATGCAGTGCAATGAAAATTTACAGGGATTTCATTTCACATATATATATAACTGTGTATGTGAGTGTATATATATATATATAATATATGCGTTTGGCCTGTCAAATTCCTAACATGAAAAGAAGCTCTGCTGTCTTGCAGCCTCCGCCAGGGTCATAAGTCCCTATATGCACTAACGCCCTGAGGGGGACAAAGTGTCACCGTGTCTGTGCAGGTTAATTCATGATGCAACAGAGTCAAAGGAACCGATTTTTTTTTGTTGTTTTCCAGTTTAAATTGCTCCAAGAGTGAAGCCAAGGTCTCCACAGGACACCATCGAGATCGCAACCATCATTAAAACAAAGAGCCTTGACTGCACGGCAAGCAGTGCTTCAGCTAATTAAAAGCCAACTAATTGAAATATCTAATTGACTTTCCTGTGCACAGGGCTTGCTCCTAAATCCAGCCTTTCTCGAAGGCGCGGTTGGGGGATCCGGATCAGGCCCTGCTGCTCTGCACGTTGGGGACCAGCAGAAGGGGAGCCCCTGCTTGGTGACGATGGCTCCCAGGGTCTTCTGCTCGCAGGCTGCCGGGTGCCCCGAGCCGGTCCCCGGCCCCATGGGTGGAACTGGGAGTTTGGCACCAGCAACAGGAGCAGCGACACTCAGCGCTGGGGCTCTCCAAAGCAGAGCAGCAGCCGAGCTGCCCCACTTTGAGCTCTGCCCCGTCTGGGTGCCCGTGGCCGGCGGGGCCCCTGCCTGCCCCCCCGTGATTTATTGCCTCTGCTTCTCCGTTCTTTCCTCGCTGCTGCGTCTCACGGCTTGCTGAGCTGCCTCAGGCATCATCCCAGCGCAAACAGCTTCTCCGTTTCCCATTTCTCTCCCTGCCAGCTCCCCACCGAGCGCCGTCCCGCGCCATTTGAAAACCAGTGCTGCCGGTCGGGCTGCGCAAGCTGAGGTTTATTGGTCACAGTGAAAACCCAGCAAAAGCACGGTCCCTTCTCGAGCAACCCCTCCGCCGCCTACACCTCGCGGCTCCTGGAGATGTCAGGTCTCTGGCTGTGCGCGGCGGTGGCTGGAGCGGAGCAGCACGAGGTACCCAAACGTGGCTTCTTGCTGCTCCGGAGGTGAGCTGACGAGACCGCTCCCTGCGTACTGGCCGTGTTTGGGTTTAGTTTGTCTTCCCCCACTCCAAGAGCAAGCCCCGGGGCAGCAGGTATTCCGGCCCCTTGTGCTTTTTCAAAGTTTGAAGCGTATCTGAGAGTCGCATCCTCTTTTCAAACAGAAGCAGGGAGCAAGGTAATTCCTGCAAAGCAACCAGCCCCGTTGGAAAAAAATAATAAAAATAAAAAGAGAGAGAGAGGGAAAGAAACCTCCCTCCTTTCCAACAGGAAAAAAAAAAAGGAAGATAAATCCAAACCAACCCCCCTGTGCCCCAGGGCTGGTACAAGGTGTCCGGATCCCAGAGTCCGTTGTGTTGGTGGGAAAAGCCCCATGAGCTCCAGCCGCCGTCCGCAAAGCGGCAATTCCCTCATGCCGAAGATGCGGTTTCTCCATTTGCGTTTTTTTTTTTTTTTTTTTTTTTTGCTTTTTAAATTCACAGTCTGATCCAAAAGAGAGAGAGAGAAAGAGAGAGACGGGATGGAGGGGAGGAGAAGGGAGAGTTTGAAGCGGGAAGGGGAGCGCGAGGCACGCCAGGCTCTCGTCCTACGCGTAAAACTCCTCCTGCTTGTCCGGCTTCTGGTAGGTCACGTTGGCTTGCTTGGGTTCCTCCAGCGTGTAGCTGCCCTCGTCCTTCTTCTTCATCCGGTAGATGAGCAGCATGACCAGGAAGGCGGCGAAGAGGGCTCCCACCACGCCGCCCACGATCACCGCTGCAACAGAAAGGTGGCACAGCCGTCAGGAGGGGGGAACCCGGCCCCACCGCGCACAGCAAATAATTTGGGGGAATCTTGCTGGCTTGTTTTGTGAGCTGAATCCATGCTTAGAACTAAAAATGAAGGTGTTGGCCTCATGCGCCCGCGTGATTTGAGGAGCTGCAACAGCTTCCTCAGTACCGTGATGCTGCAGGATGGGCAGGACCCAAAGCATCTCCTTCCCAGCCCGCAGGGTGGGCGCTGGACGGGCGCGATGCAGCCCAGCTGCAGACACAGAGGGCCCCGAGCAGGCTCATGCAAGGAGGGTGGGGAAAGCCCCCCAGGCTGCTGCTCGCTTGGGTGCCTGCCGGTATCCACCACGCTCAGCCGAGAGCACAAAAGCAAGAGCAGCTAAAAGCCACGCCATGCCCACCAGCGGTGGGACGCCAGCAGCTCTGCCCCATCTCTGGTGTCCCTCTGGCTGGGACAAGCATCCCTCCAAGGGCACCTCTGTCCTCCCCTGCGGTCAGGGGTGGCCAGGTGGCATTCAGCCGTCGCCACAGCACGTCTTTTCCCTAAAACATCCTAGTTCTTCCTGGAAAATGCCTCTTAGCAAAAGCAAATTGCAAAGACGGGAAGACCCCTGGGAGCCCCCCACTACAGGCACTGGAGATGTCTATTTTGGCAGGTGATCATGGGTTATCCCAGGCTCAGCACCACCCCAGCACCCTGCTGAATACCAAGCCCTCTCCTGGGGGCTGTCTGTCCCCCCACCAGTCCATGTCCTCTGGTCTCACCTATCAACACCTCCTTCCTCTCCAGGATGTTCTTCTGGGGGAGCTGAGCGGCTGAGCTGCCCGAGTCTATCGTGTTGTCGATGAGCCCCGGCTCCGCGTTCTTGCCCAGCCCTGGAGCCGATGGCGGTGTCACCACAGCCACCACCTCGTTGCCCAACTCGGGACGAGTTGTCTCCTCCTCCTCCCGGATCTCGAAGTCCCCGCTGGGGCCACTGCTGACTGGGACTTCCAGGTCGCTGTCGGGCACCGTCGACACCTCCCCTGGCTCCACCTGGGAGAAAGGACAAGGTGGAGCAGGGGACAAGGACTTACGGGTGGTTCCTGCCTCCAGCAGCGCCAATGTGCCTGGAGGAAGGACATCACAACACCGATGAAGGGGTGGCCCTCTCAGCTTGGAGCATGGGGGATAATGTTGGGTGTCCCTTCGCTGTGTCACTGAAGTGAGCAGTTATATTGCAGACAGCAACACAACCCCAGTCTTGACGGTCACCAAAAGGCTGAGGCCACCTGGGTTGAGCTGGACCATTCATGTCTGTCCCCATCCAGGTGCCCTTGAGATGCACCAGCTCTCACCTGTGGCTTCCTCCAGAGACCTAAGGAGAGTCCCACGTCCCAGACCCTTGTCTGGGCTCTGTCCCCAGCACAGACCAAGGGCTGGCTGCAACATCTCATGGACATCTCCTTGCTAAGCAGGAGGTGGGGCAATGCTTTGCGCCACAGCAGCATAGCAAGGTTGAGGATTGGATGCCATCGGATGAGCCCCCCAGGCCCCAGGCGTCCCCTCCCTCTTCCTTTCTCCCTTCATCCTGCCCTTATGGCTGCGGCCCCGTGGCACAGGGCAGGGTCCTTCTCACCTGGACCCGGTGCCAGCCCAGCTCCCCACCGTGGTCCCAGCCTGGAAAACCAACCTGGGCCATGCAGAGCCAGGCTCTGTTCTCCTCCAGCCCAACCCTGATCTATTTATTGTGCATCCCCACACCTGCAGCATCCTCGGGGACAAATCCATCCTGACCTGCCCCCTCTCCCGCCTGTGTGCTGAGCTGGTCCGCACGGAGCATCCCCAAGCAAAGCCCCCCGGGATGGCTCCTTTGTGGGGCAAATGGCTCCCTTGGACCACTACAAATGTGGACGGGCAAAGAGCTCACTGGGGATGAAGCTGGGGTGAGTGAGAAGGAGCCGTCTCCATGTCACACTGCCCCTGGCACGAGCGCACGGCTCACTGCTTCCACAAGCACGCGGTTTTGTGACAGAGATTAATTGAAGGTCAGCGGGAGCCCGGAGCACTACACACATATATACGTACCCAGAAAAGAGGGACTAGTTTAGAAAAATCACTCCACCTCTCAGTCAAAGCGGTTTCCAAAGGGCCCCTTAGGGGCTCTGAATGAGAGATGGAGCAGCGGATTAAATCCCCCGCTCAGGACAGCCGAAGGGCTGGAAATGCTCCATCACACGGTAATTGCAGAGCGTTTGGGTCTCCCAGTGCCGGCTGCGAGTCGGGATGCGGTACGATGAGCTCAGCAAGTGTGTGCAGAGGAAAGCCCCTCTCTGCCCCCAGACCCCAGCCCTGCTCCCCCTCCTCCTGCCTGGGGAAGATGCTCTGGGGCAGCACATCCTGGGTGACCGTGTCCCCCATCAGCCCCATCACTGTGCTCGTGCTGGAGCTACCCTCACCCTGTCATCTCCCCTTTCCATCTCCCCAAGTGTTCAACTCTCCGCAGAGCTGGGAAGCCCCCAACCTGGCTTGACCTCCCACTGAGCAGCTGGCTCAGGATGGAGCCACCCCAAAGGCTCCCTGTCACCATTGCTTGGCTTCAAATGTGGTCCACGAGCCCTTCAGCAGGCAAAAAGGGCTCCAGCCTCCTACCTGGGGGGCTTCTGTGGGTGGCAGCGTGGTGGGACTGGAAGGCAAGGCAGTGCTTTTTTCCGTGAGGTCTGCAGTCCTGGAGGTGCTTGGTTTTGGCAGGGACCTGGGCTTGGCCGTGCTTGAGGGGACAAGCCGTGACGTGGCCACCTCTGTTGGTGTGCTGGTTTCGAGGACGGAGGTGGTGGGCGTCTCCAGGGTGGTGGCCCGGGTGGTGGCTGCCTTGGTGACAAAGGGGGGCAGGAACCTCCGGATAGTGGTGGGCTTGGCGGTGGCCACGGTGGTGCTGGTGGTGGTGGTGGCCGTGGTGGTGGTGGCAGCTGTGGTGGTGGTGGTAGTGGTGGTGGTGGTGGTACTGGGGGAGTCACTGGCAGTGGTACTAGTGGTGGTTGCTTTCCAACTGGGGATCACTGGTGCCTCTGTCATCCTGGGGATATACAAGACGCTGGTCGTCTGCTCGGGGGTGGTGTCCTCAGTGGGGAACGTTTCGAAGGGAGTTGCCACGGGCTGCACCAGGGTGATGGGCAGCACAGCTGCCGTGGTGGGGAGCGTGATGGACGTGTCCGTGGTGAGGCTGACAGCTGTCTCCAGCCCTGACTCCTGCTCGAAATCTGAAAAAGGGGGAGAGGAGCACAGGGTGAAGCAGGCATTTCCCAGGGCTGACACCCATGTGGCCTCAGCACCCAAAAACGAGAGAGTATGGACCAGTTATGGGCTCAGCAGATTCCCAGGTGATGGCCAAAGCCCCTCTCTGGGGTCAATGAGACCTCTAAAGCACCAGCACGGTGTTTTAGGGAAGGGCTAATGCTGCCTGGTAGGGCCAGAGACCTAAATGGAGTCACTTGAGCCCAACTTTTGGGACCGTTCCCTTTTGCTTTGGGCTAGGAGAGGGCGGGAGGGCTGCTGTGGAGGTGGGCAAGGGGCAATCTGCTCCCCCTGGCCCACAGCAAGCCTCTCGCCACTCCCACCAAAACCCATGGCCAGGCTCCCCACAACCCAGCGCCCTTTCCCGGGAGCCCTGCAGCTACTCACAGCCCGAGCCGGAACCCGAGTAGACGTCATCCAGTTCATCGTCCCCAAAGGGGTCATCGTCCCCGGAGCCTTCCAGGTCCACCGGCCTCTCGTAGTTCTCGTTGCGCCAGCGCTGAGCCTGCAGCCAAGCAAGGAGAGCCACGTTAGGTGACCGCCACGGGGACACTGGGCTTCCCGAAGTGAGGGTGGTCCCTGCATGGGCACCCCAAGGTGGGGTTACATTGGATGGGATGGGATGGGATGGGATGGGATGGGATGAGGAGATCGAGGCCAAGGGAGCGGGACTGCAGGCAGCGCTCTCCGGCTGAGCTGCCCAGAACCGCTTTTTTTTTTTCCCCCAAATAATTCTCTGTTGCAAATCTTTCAGACAAGCTGACATTTTGTAGAGAGTTCACATTGACTCTGATAACATTTCCCATGGAAACAAGCCCTCTGGAAAAGGGGGAAAAAAGCTGGTTTTGGAAACTGTTAGAAAACATATTATTTTAGTTCTCTAGCTCACTATTGTTTTGTTGTAGATGCTTCTCACTTGATTCCTGGCATAGGTGTGACAGCAACGCACACAATCAGCTCTCACAACTTGGAAAGTCGCAGTATGAAACAATGTCAGACTTCAGATACTCCACTGCTCCACGGCTGCTAAAACTTGAAGAGCCCTTGTTGTAGGGCTCTTAAGCATCTTGTTTTGCAGATCAAAGTGTCTCCTGTTTGTGTTGCAAGGAAACAGTTTGACACTTCATTACAACCCAAACAAGGAGGCTTTGATCTGTAAGATAGCATCAGATGTTTCAAGATGTAACGAGCCAGGTTAGTGCTTAAATTTAAAACAAGTGGTGGAAGGGTCCCCTTTGCTATTACAGGATTTTACCTCTTTGACAACTGCTTCGAATTTCTTTGTTCCCATTCCAGGTTGGAACAAAAACGAGTTTTGAAATGTCAAAAGGTCCCACGACAGAGAAATGTGGGGCTTAACTCAAGCTTTGCCACCAGGCCCCTTCCTCTGGAGCCCGTCAACTCCGGGGAGAGAAGACCCAGCTGCCACGGGGGAAACCAAGGTGTCACCAACGGGTGACAAGAGAGACGAGCTCAAACGATTCCATTGTCCTTTGCTCTGATCCATGGAGGACCGAGCTCCCAGAGAGGAGATGGTAAAAAGTGGGGAAACACTGTGTCTCGGTCTTGTTCAGACGCTGAGCACTCAGGTAAAGATCGGAGCACGGACATCCCGCAAAACGACTCCGCCTGTCACTGGCCTGTTGGGTAAAGCTTTCTGCATGGCAGAAGGGTTTTACGAGCAAGGTCTTGTCAGGCAGGGCTGCAAGGGAAAAGCCTTCCCCTTCCAAAGGAGGGATCCCCTCCGCCCTCCTCCCTCTCCCATCGACACGTGCCTACTTGGGTGCTGCTGGTCCCATCACAGGGCTCAGCCCCAGCAGGTCCCAGTTCACCCAGACGACTGCTTGGCTCTCCTGGGCAGGCCCAGGGGCTGTTTGCCCCTGGGCTGGAGCAGACACGTGTCTCTGTCCTTCACTCCAACACTGCCTCCTTGTGCGTCCTCTGGCGAGTCATCCAGCATTCCCACACCCTGGTGCCTGTCCTCTACCCCCAGTAGAGCAGATGGGATCTGCTACAGCCTCAGAGGAAAGACAGCGGATAGAACTTCTTGGTGGAGACCCCAGGAACTTCTTGGTGGAACACCCCAAGAACCATCTTTGGTTTCACCATGGAAATTTTCCATGACTCCCCTGCACTGGCTCCAAAACCTTTGGGTCAAAGAATCTCCTGGACCAGCAGGACAAAGCTCTGGAGCTCACCCACTGTGAAACAGCCCATCCAGGACCTCTCTGTCCCTGCGACCAGTGCGGGAAAGCCAAGGGACCAGGAGATCACAGGGAACAACACAAGAGCTGGTTTGGTGTCTTTTGAAGGCTGATCTGCTGCAAACACAGTGCAGGAGGGCCTTGGGAGGCAGTGGGGGCTCTGTTACGACCCCCAGGCATCCATAAATTATGAGAAAGGCCACCAAAATGATGGGAGGGCAAAGAAAAATTGCAAGGTTTGGGAGTTGGGAGAAGAAACATTTGGAGCTGCTTTTATTTGCCTTTTGATTTCTGTGCTTGTTGGGTATGGCATGGTCAGACATCAAAGCTTTCCGAAGAAGACAGAGATGCCCAGAAACTTGCCTCTGTCTTCTTTTATGATTTTAGTATTTTTAATAAATGAAGACTAAGGCTGTCACTTAATCCCAGACCTTGAGCACCTTTTTATACTAAAAACCTTGAGGCTCACCAAGAAACGAGGAGGTCATTGCACAGGCGCTCCCCAGCCCACCCCTTATTCCTGTCGGCTGACCTGGGCGAGCTCCCCAGAGGTCACATTCTCTCTGCTTGACCTGCAAAGCCTTGCCATAATGGGAGCCACATGGCCCGGCTCCGCCGAGCTCATTTCTCCGTTAAATTGGAACCAGACAAGGCAGCTCCAGCCATTGACTCCTCGGCTCCCCGTGCTTGGATGGGGAAATGAAAATGCAAAAGCATGGATGAAGCATGCCCCCGTCCTCCATCCATCCATCCATCCATCCATCCATCCATCCATCCATCCATCCATCCATCCCATGAGGAAGGAGAGGCTTGGCTGAGCCAGCGTGTGCCCTGGATATGTTTTGCCCAGGAGAAGAGGCTGGAGCAACGCAGCGATGCAAATGGGTACACGCAGCGTGCTCCCACCCTGCTGCAAAGAACCAAAGCCAGCTGAGCAATAGGGTGGACGGGAATATTGAATCAAAGCAACTCGGGCGGGTTGGGCGAAAGGCAGGGATGCTCCAGCTTTGGGGTCTGAAAACCCTGGGGACGGGGAGGCAAAAGGGTGGCCCAGCCCCTGAGGACATCTCCAGGTGTTCCCAGTGCAGAGCAGGGGTGCTGGGGGCACGGCTGTTCCCCAAAAGCCCCCACACCGCTTGACTCCCACTGGTCCCCTTCCCCTTCACTTACATAAAGCCCCTCCCGGCCTAGGCTGCCCCCGCTGCAGCGCTGATGCCATTCGGTCAGGCTCATGCAATAAATCTTGGGAACAGTCGGTGTTTATTTGGATTTACTGCTGCTTAGACTGTTAATGCTCTGTGTGCACCAACCCCCCCCAGCATCGAGGGGGCTGCTCCCCCTGCACGCTGGGATGGAGCAGGGACCAGCACTGATTTTCCCAGCCTGGGGAATCAGAGCTCATGGAGGACGACGGCTCCCATCTCCCATCCCACACAGCCTGATGCTCAGCTGGGATGCAGCTGGCTGGATTTGTCCCAGGGGAGAAACTCCAGCCAGGGTTTATCACCAATGAAGTGGTCAAAGCAAGGCGGGGGGCCAGCTGGCAGCACCCCTGGGTGTGCTGGATCTGTCCCATCTCCGCTGCAGAAGGGACAGGGCTGTCCCCACAGTGGGAAAGGAGTCCCCAGGCTGCGAAGCCACCCGAGGTCTGCAGCACGCCGGGTCGGGACGCACGACTGCCTTGCAAGCCCCAGTATCGGGTTTTCTGTGGGATGAACGCTGCCCACGCCTGCTGATGGCTGGGCATCATGCAAGCTGCATCCGAACCCTAAATCTTCAGTCTGGGAGTTGGGATGGGGGACATGCTCACAGCCAGCTCGAGCCAAGGGACAGGAGCTCCCCTCCCTGCAACTGCAACTTCTCAGGTGACGTCTCTTGGCCGGGGGCTCGCTACCCAGCTCAGCCCTGCTCTCCTGGGGCCCTGCTTTCCCTTTGGCAAGGTCTGAGTCTGGGGGAGCTGAAAAGGAATGGAAAGGTTTAATTGTGCCCTGCGAGGCACCAGCTCCCCCCTGGCCACACTCCCCCTGTCCCACTGGTGTCACCGCCCTGCGGCTCAGCCCATGCACCGGTCACCCTAAATCGCCCCAAACCAGTGCCAGCTCTACAGGATTTGGATGTCACCAGCTCTGAGCATGGAGGTCGGGTACGGGAGGCATCCCCCACCCGAACCCTGGGGACCCTTTTGCTCCCGCAGCCGCCCATGGGCACGCGATGCCGCTGACCCGGCCGCGTGCTGTCCCCCTCGATGCTGCTGTGCTGGGGCTTGGCCAGGCCGGCCGGGAAGCGCAGCCAAGCGGCCGCAGCAGCAGAAATCACAGCCAAGTCCTGCACTAAGAGCCTTGGAAAGCGAGCAAAAGCTCAGGCCCTTTGGCCCAGCCCCATCGGAGCTGAGCTGGGGATTAGAGAAGCTTCAGTCCCTCCGTGTTGTCTACGCACATCTAACCCTAGCACAGCGGATGCCCCGTCCCTCCCTCTCCTCTCCCTTTATCAAGGTGGGTGACCCTATTTTACATGTAGAAAAACGTCAAGATCATCAAGAGGGTCCCTATGACATGCTCAGCCCTCTCCATGCACACCAGAGCTGGGTGCTTTGCTGGGGAAACCACGGCACAGAGGGGACCTGCCACCTCCTGCGTGCTCCCACCACATCTCTGGCCATGCCCTGGGGAACCGGGACCGGCTGGTTTGAGTCCTCCAAAATTCCTTGTATGTATACCCCACTGCGTTCCCACTCCGTGGTGGGATTTTTGTGGAGCCGGACCCTCGTGCAATCCCCGACACCCGCCCCAAACGCAACACCCAAAATGCGCTGCCGCTGCCGCTGAACGTCTTGCAACCACGCCTGGAGGAAGGGAACCTTATAAAGCAATCCATCTTTAACCACGGGGAGAGGCTGGTGAACCTCCCCGGGATGCTCTCAGGCCCTTCTCCGGTAGCCATCGGCATGGCAACGGTTGCCATGGAAACCGCCTCCTCCATGGCGACGCATCTATCGCTGATGCGGGCGATGGGTGATGGCCTCGGGCGCACCCACCCCAACCGGCCCCGGGCTCCGCTTCGCCGGGGGGGTCGTGGGGAAGGGAATGGCCCCGAGGAGGGGGAAGAGAGAGCCCCAAAAGCACAGAGCAGCTCCCAGGGTGGTCCTGGCAGGAGGCTCTGTGAGGGGGAAATCCTGACGCAAATCCCCACACATGCTTTCCACGGGATTTTGGAGAGGGTCAGGGAATCTCCCCGCACCCCAACAGCCCCGGATGGGGTGTAGCTGCCCCAGCCTGGGTGCCTGAAGTTATGGAAGCATCCTGTGGATGTTTCTGTGGACTGAAGCTCAAGAGTTTTCCCTGAAGGAATCAGGAGGGAAATAAAACCTGAAATCTGGGGATTTCTAAGGCAGCTGGGATGCACAGAGACGGGGCTTGCAGGCTTGGTTCATGCCCAGCGCTTGGGCTGGCAGTGATGGGGACAAAGCTGCATGGTAAAATCCTTTCCCCAGCACACATCTAAGGCCCATCAGCAGCATGCGTGGCGAGCAGGGCTGAGCAACCCCAGGGGCTGCGATGAAGCAAAGCCCAGGGAAGCAGCACAGCCCAAGGAGCCCACGTGCATCCTCCCACAGGGTCCGTCCCCATCCCCATCCCCCAGTGCCACGTGTGGGGTTTGGGATGGGAAGGCTCCTGCTGCACGGAGACCTGTGCGGCTGCCTGCGGATGGAGGTGATTTTATCCCGTGAGTTGGATGTCCATGGCCACCCAGCATCCCATGACATGGATGTCCATTGTCATCCAGCATCCCTGGCAGGGATCCATCTCCTGGCAGGAGACTCCCCTTGCCAGGACAGAGCGATGCACGTGGAGGTGGCAGCATGCAGGAGCAACAGCAAGCCAGGCAAAATGGCATTGAGCATCCCCCTGCTGCTGTCCCCACAACGGGGACATGGGGACCTCAGTCAGAAAGTGGAGCTCTGGGTGCCCCGATGGGATCCTGCAGCCAGAGCATCCAGGGAGGATGCCAAAGCCAGCAGCATTGGAAAGCTCAAAAGGACACAGCCCCTGCAGCCCGGGTCATCAATCTGTCCGGGGCCAAACGCCGTTTTCTCCGGGAAAATGCGTTAAACTGAGAACATACCACAGGAAAAGCGCTGATTATTTCTATGGTATTTTCCAGAGGATATTTTCAATTAAATCACTCCTTGAAAGCACCTTTCTGGTGTTTTCAATATAAAACCTTAATAACTCATTCCAAAACATGATTTAGTGATACTATAAACAGTTGAAATAATATTCACTTGCACATAAAGATGGAATGAAAACATCGTTTCTGAACCTTAAAGACTCCACAATTCTTTCCCCACTACAAAATCACCGAATTTCCATGCTTTGATCCAAGGCTGAGAGTAAAAAATAAATCTGCTGGAAAGCTGCTCCGGACAGCAGGAGGACTGACAGGGGAGACCATCGAGGCTGCTTGAGCTGGAGATGCCCATGGCAAAGCTGGGGAGGCTGGGCCAGAAGGCAGTGCTGTGGCACAGCTGGATTTTGGGGGTGCAGGATGCTGGTAGGAAATGCAGGGGCCAACGCTCACAGCTGGCAGAGATCTGACTCGTGAGCCACAGCGTGAGCTCAGGCGAGCAGCAGCCAATTATTTTTTTTGTAACTTTATTCTTTTCCAAACTAATTAAGCCCCTGAATAACAGCTGCCTAAACCCCAGTGCATTTTGATTTAATAGGCCGGTTACTTTATGCAAGTAAAATAATCATTAGCATTTACCAAGCGGCAGCAATTATTCTGGCTCTGTATCGATTCTCCGCTGCCGAGGCAGGAAAAGCACCGAGGAGCGGGGCTGGGTGCGGGTGCTCCCCAAAACCTGCGCTTTGCACATGCATGAGTGGTCAGTCACCACCTGGTCCACAGCCCTGGGCCCAGCTCTTCCATCAGCATCTCCTCCTCCTCCTCCTTGGGATCGTCTGCCTCCAGCATCATCTTTTATTCCCATTCTTCAATGGATTAGTGCCAGATCTCACCCCGCTACACAATAAATATCCCCGAGCCAGGGCTGGCATGAAAAATAGCAAACCTCTCGACGTAAATTGTTGCTAACACCTCATCTCCCAGCACGCTCCGCTTTCTACCTCCGGAGAGATGGAAGGGAAAAGGAAAAAAGCAAACACAACAAACCCACAAACAAAGTACCACCTCCCGCTGTATGCAAAATGCCAAACGAAGAGATACAAACGAGCCCAGCGAGGCTCTGCTGCGCCGCGGATGGGATTGCATCAGGCAGTCGAGGATGCTTCCCGGGGCACCCCGGGGATGGGGGTCACCCCAAGCTCCAGCCACCCTGGGGGTGCTGTGTTTTTTGGGGGAAAAGCCACGCTGGGCTCTAGAGACCCACACTGATGCTGCAGCCCGGAGCATCGTGCTATCCGCTCACCAAAAACCCCCAAATCTACGGTGCCCTCTGTCCGACCAGAGCATCCTGAGTTGTTGGAGGATGAGGGACCCGCTCATCCCAGCCTTGAAGGGCTGAGACCCTGCACCAGTGCATCCATGCCCATAAACCAGCACGGAGGGCTGGGAAGATGCACCCTGTGCCAGGAGCATCGCTAATTCCCGTAGGAGCACGTTGCCACGGCCATGCAGGCAGCCCCAGGAAAATCCCTGCACATGCATGACATGGGGCTCAGGGGGGGCTCGGCCCCGGACTGGGGTCTCCCATGGGAATTGCGCAGCGAGCTCGTCCCCGCATGCAGCGGGCTCAGGGCTGCTCCTTCCTAGGCATTACACCTTGGAGACAACCCCAGCGGCTTAAATGCACCGTGCGGGAACTTCCCCACTCAGCCCAGAATTGATTTAATTTGCTCGGCTCCATAATCCTATTGCAGCTTAACATGCAAAACCGTCTCGAGCTTTTCTCACCTTCCACAAAGGCGCATTTCAGAGCTCGCTCTCCGAGCTGAGACGCAGCTCTCCAAAGAGCTGGAAAATAGGACTTTATATCTTATTTCCCCCCTTCCTTACACACTTGGCATGCAGACCACCGCTGTGTCTGCTGAGCACCTCCCCAGCAGCATCCCTGCCCCAGGCCGATGCCCCAGGCATTTTGCAATTCGCACGCTCCCATTGCTCCTCCAGCTCTTTGGGGAGACCCCACAGCACGGCCGGGCCCTGGGGAGCTCGTGTTACCCAGCCCGGGGAAGTGTTTGGGTGAGACAAGCATCACCGATGTCACCCAGGAGCAGGGAGATGACCCTGCCTAAATAAACGCAGCGTTTGCATTGCACCAAGGGCTGCAGCAGGGCTCTTGCTGCGCTGCCCAGTGTTTTATTGCTCCAGCCCCGTGCGTGCACACAGGAAACCCCAGCAAGGTGGAACAAAGGGGGAGGAAAGGAGAGCCACGGTGCGACTTGTTGCATTTGAGAAAGCAAGGCATGGAAAGCTGCATCGCCCGCAGAGTGATGCCCCGAGCGTGTCCATGTGCAGGTACAAGAGAGTGGCAAAGCAGAGCCGGGGGCATGCTCAGACCCCAAGGGGTGCTCAGCACCCACAGAGCAGCAGTGGGTGCTGGGTGCTGAGGGGCGGGTGAGCCGGCCAGGCTGGTGGCAGGCACAGGGGCTGCAGCGAGATCTGGATACGCAGCTACTCCAACGGCAGCAGCTAACAGCATCTCTCCTCCTGAGCTTCACCATCTTTTATTTCCTTTTCCTTTTAACTTTTAGTTTCCCTCTTCCATTTTTGGGGGTTGCAGTGCCCTGCTGGGAAGCAGCCTCATCCCTCTTAACTGCCTCCAAGAGGCTTTGGTGGGTGGGTGCAAATAACCACCTCCTGGCGAGTCTGTAAGTCCCCGCTGCTGCTCCAACAACTTCAGGGGCAGGAAAACAGGCGTTTAATGCTTTTCACCCCCAAAACAGGATAGTTTTGCAGTCTCTTCCTCCAGGCCGTTTCTTTTTGGCCAGTTGCTGAAGGTTCAGCTTTCGCACAGCCTCCAGCAGAGCCGGCTCCAGCAAGGCTTTGGCGAGCTGTGTGTTTTGGCGACAGCTTGAGATGCTCTGCGCATCCCAATCTCCCCACCAGCCGCTTTGGCTGCTGACACATTTCCCAGGTCACCCAAGGGCGATGCCAACGTTCCCCAGGTCCACCAGTTCCTGAGCAAGGAGGAAATATTTACTCTCCCAGCCTCAAATACGGAGGCCGTTTGCACCATCAAGGCTGAGAAAATAACACGGTGCCTCCGGGCTCCCGATGCAGTGATTTGACGCCTGGGGATAAGACCCCAAAGCCAAACCCCCAGGGGATGCTGCATTGGGTGCTCCCAGTGACACGCACTGATTTACCGCCATGGTTTGGGACCTGTGTGCCACAAGGGGGATGCACCTGGTTTCGGGGGTTAACCCAGCAGCGCTCGAACGGCAAGCAAATGGAAAGTGTTGCTTGCTTGACACTTAAATATCTGAAGTTTTTGCACCTTAAAAATAGACTGATGGGTGATTAGATACAGAGCGACCAGGTGCTGGAGCTGCAAAGGCAGCGTGAAAAAAAACCCACTCGGGCTCCGTGCAAACAGCAAGCCGCTTCCAGCACGTGTGGAAGCACCTCCCTGTGCCACGAGTCACCCAGTGTCTGCTGCCTGCCCCCACCGCTCGCACCACCCCCGGCAATCACAGCCGGGCACCCCACGTCCCCCTGCCCAGGGCCACCACGGAGCAGAGAAAGGCCAGGAGCCAGCCTGGGGCCACATCCTGGCTCTCCCCAGCCCCTCTGGGCAAGACAGCAGTGGGTCCCAGCCGGGAAATTCATTCCAGCTGCATCTTTTTGGCTGCAAAATCAGCCCGCCTCCCTCCGAACGAAGCGTTCGGGAGCAGACAGACGTTTCCCACCCCCAGCAGATTGCTGCTGGAACTCCTTGATTTAGGAGAAAACAAAAAAAAAAAAAGGTATTTCCTCTTTCTAGTCCACTAGTTTCTATATTTATCTGCCCTGAACTTTATCTGCTGCAGTTATTCGTCTGGAAACGTAATCAATCTCCCTTCCGACGGCACCGGCCCATTCAGCCACGTTCCCCACTCTGCATCACGGTTTTCGGCAACCTAACGTGACGTGCGATAAAAAATAACAGAAATGCAAATAAAAGAAAACCAAAAGACATTTCCCCACGCGGAGCAGCTCAAGCAGTTGGCGAAACTCTGCCCTTTTGCAAAGCACGGGGGATCGCCCGGGTTTGCGCAGCGTGGAGCAGCGGGGACCACCCGAAACGCAGCCCCCGGGGACCCCGGTGTCTGCAAACGCTCAGGCTCTGCGCCGCGCCAATAAAGCTGAGGTTTCCAGATGAAAGGAAAAGTCCCGAATCCAACCAAGACCAGAGCCTTGACCCCAGCGTTCCCATCTCTGGTTACCTTGCCCAGGAAGCGCCTCCATCCCCACAGGGCTCATTTTACTGAGAAAATAAATGGGCAGGAGGGTTCAAGCCTTATAAATGAGCAAAGCTTCTGCTGATGGACAAAACCGACCCAAGCTCTGGCCGAGCCTTGTCTGAATCCTCACTGGGAAAGGGGGATTTCAGGATTTGGCACGCGATGGGAAACGTTTCAAGTTATCCCGTCCGTGCGTATGTGTGAGCTGGGTCGTAAGCGCGTGCGTGCGCGCATGCACACACGAGGGGTTATGTTGCTGGAAAGCACTGTTCAAATATTTATACAGCCTAAGCCTCATTGTTTCCTGCCCCCAGATGAAGTCCTTTTAATGAAATGTAACTAAACAAAGCCGTTTCCATTCTGCCTTTCCAACGATAATTATGGTTGATACACTAAACGAGATGGCAGTGTTTCAACACCGCGCTGGAAAGATGAAAAACAGCATCCTCAAGGCAACATTTCCTAGCACGCAGCTCCGGCCCTGGAGCTTTGGGAGAGGGTTTAAATTTCGGCTACGCACCATCAGAGCAGCCCGCCCGGCCGGGATGCTCACTAGGTTGAGGTGGCATCGCCGGTCCTGGAGCAAGAGCCTGCAGGAGATGCAAGGGGTGATTTGGGGAGAGCAACGCACTCAGTGGTCCCCATTCTTGTCTGCAAACTCAGGGGAAAAGAAAAAAAATTAAAAAATAAAAATAAAACAAATATCCCGGCTGCCTCAGACCCACCTGGGACACCCTGCACAGCCCAGGAGGGGAGGATACGAGGATGCCCTCGGTGCTGCAGGTTAACCCCACCACCAGCAGCGCACTGGTTGCTGTTTACCCTCTTCCTGGAGCCTTTGTGGGAAATGACCATAATCACAGCAGGTATTTAATTTTGTCGGGGAATAAACAGCTGGAGCAGTGGGGCCGTGTGCAGGAACAGGGCTGGAGGTTGCAGGCATCAGAGCTGGTCTTGGTCATTGAGCTGCCTGCAGTAAATGCAATACAAGAGGAAAAGCACCCTCCTGTGCTTGGTGGGGAGAGGGAAACTGAGGCACAGCCTTGCTCCATCGTCTTTCCTTCTTGGGAGGTCCCATGGGGGGATTTGCAGAGCAGAAGGAGCCCTGCAATGGGACCAGGCATCATCCATGGTCACAGCAGCACCCAAGCACCACGCAGCTCCTGAGAGATGCTCCACACCTCCAAAAAGCTGTCAAAGAGCACGGGGTTCCCAAAAACACCGATTTCCAGGCCAAAACACATCAGGGCATTCAGCCCGGCCCCACACGCCTCAGAATGAACCAGTCCCTGAAAGGCGCATGCTCTGCTAGGATCAAAACCTACTGCAGAAAAAGTATCAAGAAAAATTAGAACGAAGCCACAAGCTCCTTGTGGCATTTTGATTTTGATTTCCTAGATGACGTCCTTGATTTAGGTTGAAAACCTGCCAGAAACCAAACGGGTTACAAACAACCCAAGGCATCCGCTTTGTTGAGAAAGTCCAAGGGAACTGCCGAGGTAGGGCCAGCCTGGCTTGCAGGGGAAACTGAGGCACGTCGCTCCGAAAGCCTGCAGTCACCTGGGAGAGCACCCGCCATTGCATGCAGCCTGTCCTCATGGGATGGGGAAAGCCAAAAATTGGGGTGCAGGGGCTGTGGGGGATGCGACCCGCTCCAGCATCAAACCCAACACGCTTGTGGCAGCGACGGGGCTCCCAGAAAGCAAAAAAATGGGAAAAAAGAAGACAAACCAACCAACCTACAAACAGACTCAGCCCACCACTTTTTGTTTGTTTGTTTTCAGGTCTAAAATTGATTAAAATAACCCCAGTGATCTGACTTAGCTGTTTCTATTTAGGACCCAAATAAGGACTTGTGAGCCCAAAAGCTTATCTGCTTTGGAGTATTTTTCCCCACCTGGAGTTGCTCTAATAAAAGCTGTGGCCTCCCCCTGCAAACCCCCTGCCCTCGTACCCTTCTCCTGGCACGGCTGCAGCCGGTCGGTCACTGCTGGGGCGGCAGCGGTGCCCTGGCTGCTGTCGGAGGAGCGACAAGGTTACAGCTGGCCCAGATGTTTAGCCAGCCAAAAATAACATATGAAAAAGCAAGAAGTCTAAGCTTAGAACCTGCCTCCCTCTCCCAGTTTATTTCCACGCTCAGCAGTGAGATCTTCCCAGCCCTGTACGTGGCTCAGTACAAATCCCGGGTGCCCACCCAGCACCCAAACGGGTGCTGGAAAATCCCCTGGGAATCGTTTGCAGTGAAGGAAGCAGCAAGATTTGGGTACAAGCAAGCTGGGAAACCATGGGCAGAGCCCAGACCTGGCCACAAGCATCTGTCTCATGGTGCCCGGGTTCCCCTTGGCCGGATGGGGACCGCAGGGGACCCACGGTCAGATGCTCGGACCCCACTGGCTCTCACAAGCCCTTGCCCTGCACCAGCAGATTTTGGCTCCCTTTGGGCACTGCTCTCCGGATGCTTCTTGGAAAGCAAACCCGGGAGCGTCCCGTGCTCGCTCCCTCTGCCCCACGGCCGGTTCAGCGAGGGACAGAGCTGGGATTAAGGATGCGCGAGTGCAGGGGATTACCCGCAGCCCTCGCCCAGATCCCGGCAGATTGTGAGTGTTGTGGGGGAGGGCAGCGTAAAAGCTCAGGCTTTTGCATTTGATGGATTTTATGGTGTAATAAATGGAGGATTTACCTGGGGAGGCTTAAATGCTAAAATTACACCATGAAGCACACATGCAGCAGCAGAAGCGAGCAACTGGTTTGAAATGAGTGAGCAGCACTCGATCAAAGGATCAAATGATCAAATGATCTCTTTTTCCCCAGGAATCCATAACTTAGTCTCCACGCAGTGTTGCAAGGCACCTTCCCACTGCCAGCCCCTTCTGCCCCAGGGGAAACTGAGTCACGGGGCAAAGCCCTGGCTCAGCTGCAAGTCCCCTCTGCCAGCAGCATGGCCACGAGCAAGCCCAGGGATGAGTGGGTTTCCCTTGCTGCTCCCTACAGCCACAAGCATCAGCCTGAGCCCCTGCACCCCAAAGAGCACCCCAACAACCCACACTGGCACCGGCTCGCATCGAGTAGCCTGGGGTTGAGATCCTCCCGGCTCCCCTTCCTGCTCACTTCCAAAAATGCACAAGGACGCACGCGTGTAGATAAAGGCGCTATTCTTGGCACCTTACATCATTAACCTCTTGGACTCGCTGCCGCTCGTGGCATCCCCAGGGACACGTTTCAGCAGGGTGCAGCAAACCCAGGGACGGGGAAAGCACACTTCCATCAGCCGGAATAAAACCAAGGTTAGAAATCCGCACATGGCTGGCCTGGAGAAGAGGGGGTCCTCTGCACCCACCCCCAGATACCCAGGATAAAGTGTTTTGTACCCTGATCTCAAAACACAGATCTGGGGCCGCATCCCAATCCAGGACATGAGAAGCTGGTGCTCAGCCCAGCTCCACCCCCAGCCTTCGGTTCAACCAAGCCCATTCACGCTTCCCCAGGGCTTCTCCAAGTGCCAGCAAAGTTTTCAGAGCCGAGCGGTGCATGCCCAGGGGCTGACGCTGCAGCCCGCATCCTCACTCAGGGAGGCAATATTTGCACTGGGGGAATCCGGGGAGGGACTCCATCAGGGTAGTTTCACCCTTCGCACTGCTCTGCATGGTCCATTTTGGCACAGCGTGGATGCACGGAGCTCTCAGCCCTGCAGCATCAGTGGGGGGAGACCTGCCTGAAAGCCACCAGGGCTGGGCACAGCTCAACTAAACACTGGGGACTGAATTTGGAGTTTTCTTCCTCCCACGTGTGCTGGGTTCGCGCTGTGGCGGGGATGCTACAGAGGATGCTCGGAGGATGCTCGGATGCTGGAGGATGCTCGGATGCTTGCTGTGCCCAGCCCCGCTCCTTGCCCCAGGGCGTCCCTGGGGCTCGCAGCAGCAGAGCAGCGCCTGGTGGGGATGGAGCCGGAGAGGTGGCGTGGGCAATGAGCTAACAGGGGCTGTTCCTGGAAATCAGTGCAATGGGGCTGGGAGGGAGCCCGAGGCTGGGCCAGGATCAGCTCCACGCTGACCTCACCCAGCCTTCAGCACCCCCAGCGATGCTTTGCACAGCCTCCCCGTGGGCCGGTTATCCCAGCGCATCCCGACCCTCCTGGCCAGCCTGGTGCCTGACCGGAATTTTTCCAGCCGTAGGACAAGTCTCTGGCCACAGAGGCTGCTGGCTCAGCTCCATCTCATCCAAGCGGGGCCTGGCTGCTACAGAAAGCCAGCAGGGGCTGGGCTGGGATGCAGGTCAGTGTCACTCGGGAGACCCCAAAATCTAATTACAAGTCTCCCAACCGCTCATTTCGCCCCCGGACCCCACCACCTCCCTCTGCGCCTCCTGTCCCTGTGGCTTTATCTCCCTTAAGCCGATTGCTGCCGCAGCCCCGCGCTCGGGCCGCCCTCCCCGCCACGAACCTCCGGTGCCCGCCGGCCCCAGGTGAAGCAGGCGCTGCGTGCAGCCGGAGCCAGCCCAGCAGGATTACAGGGAATTACAGCCTGAAACGCGCTGGTGGCAGCCGGAGCCAATGTGTCACCCCAGAGCATCCTTCCAGGGCTCCCCATCGAGAGGTGCCCTTCTTCTCCATCTCATTCCCAGCCACTGCAGGCGGGTCTGATCCAAACCTTCCCTAAACATGGGTGAGAGATGCTCCCAGGGTGTTTTCCCTCTCTGTTTCCATAAGCATGGGCATGCCCAGCCCCAGCAGTGGCACCCATCCCTGCCACCCACAGCAGACCACAGGGCACTGTCTCTGTCCCCAGTGTGGGCTGTGTACAGAGCCGGGGCTGTTCCTGCAGGGACCAGATGGCTCAGGAGCCTAATCCTGCCCAGCATGGGCGAGGAGGGGTCCAGGACCTCGTCTCCCGGAGGAGAAAACCACAGGTGGCAGGAAGATCCCAAGCTGAGGGACGGCACCAAAACACGAATCTGGCAGGAGCTTTAATCTGGAGAGGAGGATGGAGGAGGAAGGGCTCGGGGTAAATCCCCCCCCGGGCAATGATGCAAGGAAAAAAACACGCAAAAGCTTCCTGGAGCCGAGCGTTTCCATACAGGGCTGGCACCTGCCCTCTCCATGCCCAGGGAGCTGAGGCTGCAGCGAGCTCTGGCCACGCACCCGCGTCCTTCAGAGCGAAACCAGCCCCCGAGCCCCAGGGAGCTGCACAACCCCCCCTGCCCCGTGCTAGCGAGGCAGATTTGATGCCTGCATGCTCTTTTCCAGGCTTAAAACCCACCCAGCATCACACATCCCACCGGATCTGCGCCTCGGGATGGCGCAGCGGAGATGGGAGCTGATGGAAAAGGCTGGAGGCGGCGCGGGCGGTTCCTGGGCTCGGTCCATGCCTGCCACATTTCCCACCATGGATTAAAAAATCCCCTGGAGTCCTCTCCCTAATTACGGCCACGAAAGGTTTGCCACACTGGGGAGCGCGGTCTCTGTGCTCCGGCTCCTAATTACAATGCGGAGCGCGCAGAATACAGGTCACCCGGCGCTGTTATTAAACACCTGGATGGTTTCCATTAATTAAGGGGGGGAAAAAGGAAAGCTGGAAGCATTTCCCCAGGGCAGCAGGGAGCTGCGGAGGCAGATCTGCAGCATAGGAGCCCAACGAGGGGGATGTAAAAATACCCCGTGCCCTCTCCGCGCTGGGAAGAGCCGCGGGTGACGCACGGGGACTTGGCAAAGGCGGCCAGCGCCGGGCAGGTGGGCTGGTGGCACGTCCCCACCCACACCGGTGCCATGGGTGACGCTGCCCCAGTCCCTCAGGGGGATCTGGGGCTCAGGGTGTCCCTGGGGGCTTGGGGTTTGCATCCCACAGGTGATGCCCGGCGGGGGAAAGGGGCGATGCAAGGCGCATGGGGAGCATGAGACCGAGCTGTGCGCAGGCAGCTGGGTGAGGTGGGGATGAAGGTGCTCTCCCCAGCACCGAATTCCAGAGAGAAAATAAATACCCGTCCCTTGGGGCCGAGCCCCCACAGCCCCGCACACCAATGCTGCTCACAGGGCTTCGTACCAGGACCCTTCAGGACGCCCGCGTGCACCCAGCCCAGCACCCTGCGAGCAGCGTTCGGGTGCACAGGGATCCTGGGAGCCTCCGTACACCCTCCTCTTCCTCACCCTCCCCTGGCTCGCAATTTGAGCTGCTCCATCGCCCCACAAAGGACGGAGACGTCATTTCTTATCCCTGAACCGCTGACCTGAAGCCTCAGTTCAGCTGAAACACTGAGCCAAGCGCCGAGGCTGCCAGGCTGCCGTTCCCTGCCTGCTCAGATAACAGCCCTTTGCTAAACAATGGGAACACGAGGAAAAGAGCAATTCCCCTTTTTAAAAGCCAGCCAAGCGCCGCCCGAGCCCTCGCTCCCATGCACCGGGCTGTGCCGGTCCTAGAGCCAATATGCGGGTGGGAACCGGCTGCGTGGGTTCAGTCCCATAACCCAGTGGAGCAAAACCATTCCCTGCAGCAGGAAAACCACTTTCAGGTGGGCTGGGAGCAAGCAGACGACCCAAAAACCAGCTTATTAAACGGTGTGATGGGGAGCGGGCAGCCACCAGCCCACCCATCCCAATAGTTTAACCCCACTACCTCACACCCCTCCTCATTTCCCTGGGAGCACAATGAGCAATTGTTTTCCGGCGCCGCCGGGGAGACCAAAATGACCTCACTGCTGCTGGCGGGAGGAGGTTTTGGGTGGAAACGCGCGTGCACGGGGGGGGGAATTACCCACCCTCCACGGGGTGCGGGAACCGGCGCCGCCGCGCTTCCAATCTCTTTTCCGTGAGGTTTCCAACAGCCCTCCCGGTGCTGGCAGTCACTGTGGTTATTTGGGGACGTGGGGACAGCTCGTGCCCCCGGCTGGGGGACACAGCCTGGGGTGTAACTCACCCAGGACCCCCCCTCAGGGACTTCAGCAAGCGGGGGCATGGGGTCGGCGCGTGCCCGGGGCTACTTTGCTGAAACCATAGGAGAAAAAAGCGCATTAAAGGCCACAATAAGCAATTGTGGGATTTTTTTTTTTTTTTAAATACCATTTCATTTTCTGGGCTTGGCTTAATTGTGGTTATTTACAAGCAATCAGAAGGCGGCGAGAGGAAGGCAGAGAGGAGCTGGGGAGAGGCACGGCAGGGCTGGGGGCAGCTTTCAGCGCAGCCGTTTGCTTTGAGAGCAAAAATCCCCCACTGCTGGGAATCGCCCCCTTCTCCCACCCCACGCAGGGTGCCGATGCCAGGGATGCTCCGGGGGCTTTTCCCCTTCGATCCCAACCACAAGCTCCAAGAGCAAAGTTGTCATCACCGTTACTGGGGATTTTCTCCAGCACGCTGGGTAAGCAGCACGGATAAGGGATGCTGGAGGAGGCCGAGGGGACACATCCTGCACCCACCACCTCTCCTGAAGCAAAGAGAGCGCTTCTACTTCCTGGTAAAGGCATTTCATCCCATCCATGGTGGAAAACGCAAAAGGGATTTCATTTAGGGGCTGAAAGGCACCTCCGACCTGCAGAGGTGCACACGGGGCTGCACTGGTCCCTGCGGCACGAAGCTGCCAAAACCCACGGGAGCAATTTGCTTGGTGGGGGCAGCCGGCGGCCGCCCCAACACCAGCGGGCTCAGTACCATTTGGGGGGTGCAGCAAGCATAAAGGAGGCAAGAATTCATTAAAGAAAAAGAAAGGGGGGGATTGTGGGAATGTGGGGAGCAAGGAGAGAATCTTCGTCCGTCCCACAGTTAAGCACCTTTTAAAGGGAAAAAGTTATCAGGGTCCTGAGTAAAGTGTGCTGTCATAACCATCCCGTATCTGCTCCTAAAACTGTTGCAGCTCAGTCACTGGAGCCCTGCTGCCCCTCCCAATCTGTTCTCGTGCTGAGCCGTAGCTAATGAACCTCCTAATAATGATTAATCAGGAATACACCAGAGCCCCTTGCATGCAGCTTTGCTGCTTGGAGATTTACACAGAGTCCCCCTCCCAAACTGCAGCTCCCCCAGACGCTGCTGGAAAATGAGGGGGCCCTTTTCCCAGGCAGCCCTTCTCCTTATGGCGTTTAATTAGGAATAATTAATCAAGGGGGGGTGCTTTGCTGACCGTTGTCCCGAGCAGTAGGACGTGGCATTTGCAAGCTCGCCTGCATTCAACGGGAAGGAGTTGCTGCCCACCTTCCCCGGAGTTGTCATGGAAATCGTGATGGATGGTGATGAAGATGCTGCCCTTGCCAAATTCAAACGTGCTCGCAGCCCCGAGCCTTCCGCAGCTTTCAAAGGGACTCCAGCCTGCACGAGATTAGCTGGGATAATCCTACACCAGTTTAAGGGGGCACCACTGGAGGGGGACATGGCCCGTTTTCAGTGGTGAGGATGCAGAGAGAAACGAGACGCCTTGCATCTGCCTGGACAGGCTTCACGCTTTGCAAATGAATCCTTAAGGGTTTTTTTTTTTTTTCTTTTCACCCTGTCACTAGGAGAAAAGAAATCCCAGAGGAGAAAACCACTGCCGGGGATGCCCAGCGTGGGCAGGGATGGAGGCAGGGATGCTGGGCGCACCTGGGGCGAAGAGGCAGCGCTCCGAGACTCCTGATCCCGCAGCGGTGCCGGCCCCGTAAATAGCCCCAATCCACAGATGTAGGGTGAAGCCCGCCACGCCAGCACGGCCACGACCTACTTCTGGAAAACGCGGCTGGGGGAGCCACGGCTCGGCCCCTCCGCACCTCCCCAACGCTGCCCGCACCGATGCCCACGGGAAGGGGCCGACGGGCTCCGAGCATCTGCCGGTTTTAGCAACCGAGATCAGGACCCGGCTCCTACACGTGCCACGAGCTGTGGGGGCTCAGCTAAGCCTTTTTGCACGGAGCTTTTAGCGGTGCCGCTGGGATGCTCCTTCCCTTAAGGACCACAGAAAGCGATCGGTTTCCGTACGAACACTGCTTTTTACTATTAAGAAAAAAGCCGAAATCTGCTGCCACCATGCATCTCCCTGCTCACGGGCATTTCTGCAGCGTTCAGCTGCGTGCCTGAATTGGGGGTGGCACCAGGGAGTCCCCGAGGGGAGCGGTGCCCATACTCATTTCGCACCCTTTTGCTGCCATCAGCCCGGGCAGCTCCCAGCACACGCCCAGGAAGGGAGCAGGTTTCTGCTCTGCGTTTCTACAACAGCGAAAGGATTCAAAGCAGCTTTCGCCTTCTGGAGGAGAGACCCCTTCCTGGCACATTTTGCGTTACTCATTCAGAGCTATTCAGGGCTTCCAGGCTCTGCTGTTGAAGAAAAACTTATTGTTGTAGGGAAAAAAATAAAAGCATCTCAACTAGCTCTCAGCTTGAGTCCCTGGAAGCAGGTGAGGAACAAGCAGCAGCTGCAAGGGGATGCTGTTCCACTGCATCCCTCACCTGAGGCCCCTTCCCCATCCAGAGCAGTTTGCCCGGCTCTCCTCTGCGTCATGGCCCAAGAGGGTAGAGAGGGGAAGGAAGAAATCTTTTTTTCTGAGGATGGGTGGTCAGTTCTTTGTCAAATGTACCAGCATCTCTGCAGCGTGATGGGTACCAGCATCCCCCCATGCGGGCTGGTGGTGGGTACCAGCATCCCCGTGCAAACGGCAGCCACAGCCAGGACACAGCCTCACCACCTCCTGAGACCCGCAGCTCTTCTCGCCCCCAAGCCCCAGAGCCACCAGACCAAACCCAAAGCAGGGAGAAGCCACGCCGAGGCGAGCACGCTGCCAGGGCGCCGAGATGCTCGCAGGAGCAGCCCCTGGGAGATGCTTCTGCCTGGTGAAGCTTGAAGGTGCGACCCCAAGGAGCTCACAGCCCAGTGGGGGAATGAAACAGACCCCAAATTTTGGTTTCACGGAACAGGAAGATTTTCACACTCTAAGGGTTTTGAACGAGCAGGTGCGCTTGCATGGGAAAGGCACAACGTTGCAAAAGCAAACAAAGTCGAGACATTTATTAGCCTGAAACACCAACCAACCCTTTGTTTTCAAGTCCAAACAGGCCACTTCATCTTCATAAAAGGTTCTTGTTTTTTTTTTTTCCCCAGGAAATACTTTCCTACACTTGAGCAGGACCAGCAGCGGCACGAAAACTCAGCTTCCAGACCCCCCCCCCACCAGCCAGGCAGCAGCGGGCACCGTCCCGGGGAAGTTCACGCTTCGTTTGGAGTCAAGGCCGAGTTTTCCCATGTGCCCGGGACAGACACAAGCTTCGGTTTGCAGGCTCGGAGCTGCTGGGGGCAGGAGGGCTGGGTTTGGACCTTGCCCCTACCTCCAGGGCATGGAGAGCAGGAGGCAGGGAGGCTGCAGCCTCTGCAGAGAATGGGAAATGCTTGGAAAAGAGCTGGGCTATATGCTGGAATAACACACAAACCATGTTTTTTTTTCCCCTCTAATTGCTCTGGCTATTTTAACCGAGACAGACATTTCCTTGACGATTTTCAAGGGCTATAAATGTTTTATGTCCCTTTCCTCTCTGCTCAGACAGCAACTTTTGCTGATGCTGGGCGCGAGCGGAGCGGCGGCAAGACCCGGCGTGGAGCCACCGCGGTGCTGCCGGCTGGGGACTGTCACAGCACGGGTGCAAGGGGACCGGGACAGCCCGGCCGCATCCTCTCCTCCTCCCCCTGGAAGGATGCAGGAGATGCCACCGCCTGGCCTCCCCACAAGATGTCTTTCTGCTGCAGAAAACTATATATAGCGCCTAAACCCTTTGGGGGGTTTGCTGCTTTCCGAGATATTTATAGCCACGGGCGAGCTCCGAGTGTGCTCGCCGCCTCTCGGACCGTGGCCACGTGGGATGGGAGTGGCTGGAATTGCACTGGGAGAGGCAGGATCCGGCCCATGCCTGCAAGAAGGAGGCAGGTGCGGTGCTGAGCATCCTGCCCGGTGGCTGGGCTGAGCCCCAAAAGCAGCCACTGGCCCCTGGCTGGGAGAGGAGCTGGGTGCGCAGAGGGAGGCTGGGAGCTTTGGGGTTGGATCCGGAGCAAAGAGGACGAGCTGTGGGGCTGAGAGGCTCCGCAACGCCCCAGCCGCCTGCCTGCAGCTTCTGTCTGACCCACTGCACCGAGCACATTTCCCAGGGGAAGGGAAATCCAGCCCCCGCGGCCGCTCCGAGCGCCCAAAGAGGCCCCGCGCTGCGTGGAGAAGTGCAGAAGGAGAAGGACCAGCCTCCTCCCAAAACCTCAGCACCAATCCTGCTCTGTCCTGCTCCTTTTTAGTGAGTATCACGCCAGGGTCTATACGGAGGAGCCCACAGCTTCGCTGGTGGCTTCAGCCCAGAGCAAAACCAAATGCAGATACAAGCCCTTGGGTGCCTGAGCACCATGAGGACACAGCCCCAGCAAGACCCAAAAATTCATGGTTTCAGCCCAGAAACTCGCTCCTCTGGCAGGACACGGAGCTCTTCTCACTTCCTTCAGCCCCAGCCACCCCACTCCCTCTGTGTTCCCTTTTCAGGTGGGATAATTTCGGTTTCCCCTCCAGTCCGAGCACAGCAGAAGCTGCCCGGGGAAGGGTCCCCCACCAGAGCAGTGCTGGGGACACCCCAATGCCATGGGGGGGACACCCCAGCAGTCCAGCCAGCTTGCTAACCCTCCCTGCAGCCCTCTCCCGGAGCCTAATTGCAGCCTGCCAAGCAGTTAACTAGCAATTTGCACCCAAAACAATTATCTGCTGATAAATGGGGAGAAACAGCTCCTTTCAGCGCCAGGAGAAAACAAAAACAACCAATTACGGAGGCTGGGTGCTGCGAGCGGAGGCAGCTGGGTGCTGCGGTGCAGTGGCTCGAGCTCACCTGCACGCCCCAGCCTCTCCAGCACCTGTGCTCCCCGGTGGGACAGGGATGTCCCCAGCCACCAAGCCCAGCACAGGGCCCCGTTGCATCCCCGAGCACTGCCCATGGTGCCTCGAGTCCCTCTTCAGTGCCCCATCTGCAGACAGATGCCAGCACGCTCCCACTGGTGGCGATGGAGATCAATTCGTGCCAGGAGCCCACCAAGGTTTGCAGCCCTCCTTGGACGGAGCCACCGAGGCACAGCTCAGCCCCTCGGGCAGTGAACTGCAACCACTTACGGCTAATTAAAGCCTAATTAGCCTAACGGGTGCAGAAGGAGGGGGTGCTCCGTATCACAAGCCCTGGCACCTGAGCACGCTGGCTCACCCACCTTCCCCTTTGGTAGGGAGAGGGGAGAGCACCTCCCTACCATCTCCCCATCATCTCCCTCATCCCAGCTGGAGGAAGAGGAGGAGGAAGCAGCGATGCTGGTTCGCGGTGCCACGGCACAACACAGGCATTTCCCAGCCCCGAAGTGCCCCCGGTCCCCTCCGCCGTCTCGCCCAGCTTGCTTCAAGGCCAAAAAAGGGAACCCTGCGCTCTCCCAGGCGCAGCCCAGAGCATCGCTGGAGCTGCACAAAATCACCCCGCTTCATCAACAGCCACCTGGCAGCTCTGCGTTTTTCCACTGGGACGGAGCCAGGGCCTCGGAGCGGTCCCAGCGCCGTCCCGAAGCGGGCCCCCACCTCCTCCCCATGCCCCCCCTCCACGAGTGCCACCGCCGGTGTCACCAGACACAGCTCCACAGGGCCCTGTCCCGGCAGTGGGAGAGCCCCATGGAACCCTCGCCTTTGCCTTTAGCAAACACACGGGCAGCCTGCAAGTGAGGGAGAAGGAAAATTAAAGGCTGGATGACGCTACTTGCCAAAAAGCCTCCAAAAGAGGAAAAAAAAGTTATAAATTTCCTGGCCAAAAAAAAAAGGAATTTTAAATAAAAGGCCATTTTTGACCAGAACTCCCACTCTTTTCCCAAAATGCAGCCCTCTGGTATATTTTTGATGTTTGCTAACACGAGCACCACTTAAAAAAAACAAGCCGAGCACGTGCTCGGGAAGGCATGCCCTTCTCAGCAGTTTGCAGCAGTTACTCAGCCCGACCAACGCGGCTCATGAAATAGCTTCGACCTCCCCCCTCCTCCTCCAGAAAACAGCATTTTTTGGCAAAGCAACTGTTTTGCCAACAAGTTTTGCTCGGCGCTGCCCAAGGGACGAGGCTGCCCCGGCACCAGCCTCCCCCGGCTGCCTCCACCCCGACCGCAGGAGGCAGAAGCGGATTGGGGCCACGCGCCCAGGCTCCGGCGCATCCTTCAGCGAGTATTTTCCCCCTTTCTCGCTAAAACAATCCTTGTTTCTCCGTTGGCCGGGAAAGAAGCAGCAGCCCCAAGATCGCTGCTGTTATTTTTATCTGGAAATAACTCCTCTGAGCCGCGGCCAAGCCGTTCCGAGGGAGGGAGATGTTTTGCATCGTGGCCACGGAGAGCCGTGGGGATGTAAACACGGCTGGGGCAGAACAAATGTCCCAAATCGTCCCCAAAAGCCCTCAAATTGCGCATTCTGTGATGCTGAAGTGCAAGAGGGGGGTGCTCGCTTTGGGGAGCATCCCCCCCACGGCGGGAGGTGGGTACTGCTGTGGTTCCCATCGCTGCTCACCCCAACCACGGTGTCCCCCTGCTCCATGCATTGCTTACACCAGCACAGCTGGGTTAAATACTGCTTTAACCAGGACTGGAATTAGCTTGAATCACTTTTTTAAACAACAACAACAAAAAGCTTTAAAATAACCAGCTCTGAAAATGCTTTCCACTTCAAAGCGAAAAAAAAAAAAAATAAAAAAAATAAAAAAAAAAATCCCTGTTCCACCCTGCTCAAACCCATTTCTTCCCCAAAACCCCCCTTTAGGGGGTGGATGCTCCAATGGGGCTCAGTTTGGGGACCCCAGGAGCTGCCCCTTGCCTGGATACGGCCACGTCCTCCTGGCCGGTCCCATCCTGCCCCGCAGGGCAGGCCACAAAGGGCTTTTGCCCTGCGCAGCCCTGCACGAGAAGCTCGGCGTAAATGTCACATTAATTAACTGAGAAAGATCTATGCGTCGCCACAAAAAGCCCTCTGTTTCGCCCCGGCTCCCTTCCTCCCACCTCTGCTTTCCCTGGGGATGCCGAGCTTGCAAAAGCCATGCTGCTGGATACGCTCCTCCCGGGGGGGGGGC